>BLSH010358025.1:339914-369207 GCA_018402905.1 Glandirana rugosa
CCCCCCCCCCCCCCCCCCCATCGAGCTGCTACACAACACAGGTGGCTCAGAGAAGGTGGCGTAGAATAGGACCCATGATCACATCTCGCCGCCTCTCTGTTATGATTGACAGATCAGCATCACACATGCACATTGCCAAAGCATGCACGAGTGGTGATGGAATATGTAGTCCCACTGGCATGCACTGAAGATTAGAGAGGGTGTGTACCCCCAACCGGCAGTTCTAACGATGGCAATTTAGACCGTTACAAATGGAGTACATGAAAATAATGGCATTATTAAAGATGTTACAAGCATGTAAAAAGAGAACATGTATTTTAAACAGGAATTTAAAACTACTTTTGCCAGTTCTTTTTATATTTTGTTTCTTTGCTGTCAAATAAATATAAAAAAAAATGTATATGAAAGGTTGACGTTTTTAATGTGCAGCCAGTAGGTTATGAAAAGAGCCACATATTTGCCAGCATAACTTATACGTTTTCAAGATAATAAAAATAAAAAAAATAATATATTATTTCCCTTTAACTGAAAATTCAAGAGAGATTATACGATGGTACCATAAATGGAGAGAATGAATCAAACAACAGCTGTTATTATACAGTAGAGAAGCAATAAAATAAGACTTGCTCTTGTACTCTATGTTTCTTTAATGTTTTCTGACGATATTACGACCATGGAATACTGTCATCATGTTATGCAATATTCATAGAAAATTATATAAAAGGTACTGAAAAAATAAATGCATTTTATTACATAAATACATACATGGAATACAAAAGTGACTGCAGAGCCATCCAGCATATTAGATCTGGGGCAGAGATGTCATAGCTGACGTGAATTGCAAACAACCTTGATGTAAATGGCCTTGCCGATAAAACGACTGCAAATTCCTCTGCTTTTTGTTTCACCAAAAAAGTATTTGTAATATAAAATAGATACAATACAGCCAACAGATTATAAAAAAGAAATCTGTATTCGGCAGCAGTCTATGTTAGAGCTGAATATGCTTATTATTCAGGAATATGCTTTTACTGCAATACGGCCTTTAGTGTAATGTGAGCGCAAAATGCAAAAGATTACTTTTTTTTTCGCTAGATACATAATCATCTACTTCATCAGCTACGCCCCACCTGTAATATAAGGATGCAACAGTAGGAGTGAGACTCCATGTCTGGTTTTGTAATGGTCTTGGGTGGGCATCCTTGATAAAATAGAGTCACTCGTGAGACAAGATCCATCAAGTGCCCAGTTTGATGATAAGATGGCAAAACACAAATTCACTCAGAGCTGCCCCTCTGCTAGCGATATTTGAAGTGCACTGGGGTTTTTGGATCTGGAAGACTCTGGAATGCGACTGGGTGTTAATGTGGGGATATAGGGAATCTGGTGGAGGTAAGGGGATCTGCATTTGGTTGGAAAGCTCTCAGGAGGCTGGGGGTCACAGTGGGGGCTGTTAGGGTTGCCACCTCATCCCTTTAAACACGAACACATATAAATTTCACTGGTTCTAAGGCTAATTTCATGCAGATAAGGCACCAAGTGAGTTTAATTACCTCCTTAATCAGACTCAGAACCTGTGTAATTCAAATGTGTTCGGGTTTAAAGGGATGAGGTAGCAACTCTAGGGGCTGTAGGCAACAGATATTCTACTCCACTTCACTAACGTCAGACCTGCTGTTATTACAGGAGCAGCTTGGAAGGGAAACTTCTTCTTTTCCTTGGTCATGATGGGGCACAGGCCCAGGGAGAGGAAGTATAGGACTTCATGCTTGTATTGATAACAGGCCCTTAGTCTATCCATTTTTATATGTGCTTCTACTATGGAGACTCTGGAAATTTAGAGTTAGGACCGCAGTATATACAGAGGTCCCTTGGTGTGGACAATGTGGCTTACTCATATATTTGCAAATGTGTGCAAAGAAAACCATTTGTTTTTAATGTAAACTTTTAGACAGGCTAAATTTGGTTGTTTTGCAGGCTGATTGGTAAGTGTGCTGGGAAATCTTTTGTCTCTAATGTGCATTGCCCTTTCATGTGTACCTTGCTGCAAAGGCCAGTTATAGATTTGGGTGGTTGCCACTTTCTTTGTATTGATGGCAGGCCTGCTGTTGCTTTGCATCAAGGGAGGCAATGATCTACTATGCCCTCTTCAAATAGCTAATAAAGCATTACTTGGTGTCACTCTGTGGTTCTGGCAACAGGTAGGGGACACTGCAGTGGTTCTCGGGGTGCCCATCCTCCATGAAAACACTCCAACCAGGATAGCTGCTCCTCTTGCCCCATTTGTATCAGCCCTGCCTACTGGATAGGCTAGTAGATGATTTGACCCATCATCTGTTCAAAATGGAAAAATCAGTTTTTGGTAGACTTGGCCTTTAAAAGTAACAAAACTTTCCATTACATTCTCCTGCCCTGCTAAATAAATCTGTATAGTTTTTGGTATCCTCATCTTTTGTTTGGCCTTAATCCTGCATTTGCAAAAGTACTGTAGATTTATTGGTTCAGGCACCACTTCATTCTAAAACCACTTTGACTTGGCTTAAACCCACTGGAGCATGAGACAGGTTGCATTGCACACTTTCATGTGACAAGAACCTGCAGCCCTGCCCAGAAGCCCCGTGAAAAGCCTGCCAAATTTCAATGAAAAACTCTCTCTTTAACAAGTTGCAAAGCTACCTAGATATAGCAAAAGCTATGCAAACTCCTAACACAAAAGCCTGGAGTAATTGATCAACCTTCATTCTCTGTTTTACTTTAGACTAGATTGGCTGCTAGGGGGAACTGCATACCACTGCTTTTATTGCTTCTAATTAAGCCTATACACAATGTGAATTATAAGAGGTAGTCTCGCATTTAATTTGAAATTGAACTATAGCTGTATTTTAAAAGAAAATTGCAAATTAACTTAGTTATGTATTCATTGGAAACGTATTATTTTACATAGATCCTATATACTTAATTGAATTTGTCTTGATATTATTCTCCTGTGATCCCCTGTACAGCACCAATCAGGCTGGAAGAGGGAGGGGCACCACTCTAAATAGTGTATTAAAGCGCTTGCCCAGAGATCAGCTTTAACCTATGCACCAGCATACAGGAGAATAACACTTGGAGTTTCTCCAGTTCATGAAATGCTGTCCAAAGTATGCAAGGCATTAAAATTTAACTATAACATAAGGCGTAGTACCACGCAGAACCACTAGGTGCAGGCACAATACCAGAGCAAACTGTAAAACCATCGTACAGTATAATTTAAACACTAGTATAGGGCAGAATCAATATATGCCAAACCTACACAATAGCGACAGAAGTCTTATACAGTTTAAAAATGGGTATCAAATGTAACCCATATAACCCTTATAAATGCTCATAAATTGTCAGTTGTTCCAAAATCTTAAAGCTACTCTACGAATATGTCAAGTAGGAGCATGTCTAATGAGTAAGTGTTAACTGACAGGTAAATCTGTTTTTAGCCGCAACAGTAAGGCTGACCATGGATGGCTTGCATGTTTGCTGTTTCCTGCTGAATCTGCCAAATTTTAAATCATGGGTATCCCTGCAAACAGCACCCAGCTTGACAAAAGTGCACTGAACCAGGTGGAAAATTGTAAGCTGATGTAGTCGCTGTTTAGCAGCGCCACTGCATTTAGGCACCTGTGGTACCCTTAATGCAGTAGCCAGCAGTGGAGGATTCTTCATCTACTCTGTTGGTGTGGATTGGGAAATCAATTGATTTTGAAATGAATTGATGGATTTTCAGCCCATGGGCTGCACAAGAAAAAAACCTAGCCATGTATGGTAGCCTTAGGTTTTTTTCTAATTCTTCTACTACTTCATGAAACTTGCTGGTTGAGATAAGAGCAAGCAAATTTTACATCTCAATACGCTCAAAGCCCAACTGGAATCTTGCGCCTTTTTTCTTTTTATAATGTGGCATTGAATTGCCAAAAAAATACCCCTTTATCTCTGTGGAAATTAGCTCCTGTCCCTTTGTGTCTCCAGTGCTCTATGCTCCTCTCCAGTTCTCTATGCTGGCACACCCCTCCTCATTGCAAGTGTCCTTACAAAGACTTGCATTGCAGAAGAAGATAGGGGCGTGTCTGACCATTTTTTTAAGATTACAGGGTGCACTGAGCAGCATGATCACACTCTGGTGCCTACTGGACTGCACATTCATATTAAGGCACGCTGCAAATCTATTGTAACAGGAAAGTGGAGGTAAGGATATGAAAATGGAGATTGTACTTTACAACTATTACTTTGATTTAACCACTTAAAGGCTTTTTTTTGTTTTTTCATTTTTTCATATCAAAAGCACTGACTTTTACTATGAGCAAACAGAGTTTCCCTGATGATAGGTTCCCTTTGATCTGCAGAAAAAGTTGCGTCTTACCAGAAGAAATGCCCTTTGTATCTTTTCAGGGTCACTCACTGTAAGTAAGCAAACCCCCCAGTTGGACCATCTACACTTTTTACAAGGTTACATTCTCTAAAAGGCTCCAGGCCATTGTTACTCCAGCGAGATATATGTTTATTTAGCTGCGTAAACATGTTCCGTGTCTGCCGTTAAGTCACACAGCCTCTCGGAACTCTCCATTTGTCTGACCGGTGAAAAGACATTACAGCGCACACTTGTAAAGAGAAACAGCAGACAGCTCTGCTTAAGCTAACATTGTCATATATGCACAGTACCCTACTTCAGATCCATAAACTAAAAGGCCAAGTTTATTCTGTATAAACAAGCAGACATTCTTTAAGTTGGGCTGCCTTGCGTGTTTTCTACTGGAGTAGGATTCAAACTGAATGTTTCCACTTTACAATTTATAGAAAACACCCTTTAGCTTGCTTAAAGTGGAGCTAAACATCTGCCATGTTATAATGAACATCTAGAAATGGTAATTTTGCCTAAGCTGTACCCTGAAAATTTAACTTTTGTATGGAATTTCTTCTGAATTCCTTTTTGCTGATTCGCCGATTTGGCTATAACTTGTACAACAGATAATTCTTGGTGATGTGTGCCAACTTTGGGTTTTTATGAGTATCCATTATGTTTAAGCCCTGAAGAAGGGCTAATGTGTTGGTTGTTCTGTGTTGTTATTTGTAAACAGATGCTAATATTAAAGGTTTTTGGACTCTCAGACTTTTTAGTGTTTTCATTAGACTTTATACATGTAGATCTTCAATTCTGGGCCCCTTGTTTAAGGGGCACCCTGTTTTGTCATGTGGGGCCTCACCAGAGCCATTGTGCCTTATTGTGAACTAATTGATCTTCTGATAATGGGAAGCCAGCACCTCGTTTCTAAAAAAACAGCAGTGCACTTCCTGGTATGTGATGGTGCCTAAGCACTGCTGTGTCTACAGCCTCATAGCCGTATATCTGCAGTGTGAGCTCTAAGGCACTGCTGCCTGTAAAACCAACACACTGGCCCAATATTGACCGGTATCAGCCAGTTAACAAAAACAGGCCGACATTCAGCCTATGTGTGCGGCAGCCTGTTTGGCTTCCGTCGAAGGGGCATGACCGAAAAATATCTGCCGCCAGTCCCCTTGTCAGAACATAATAGCTCAGTGGGAAGATCGCTGTACTAACATTGGATAAATTCGTACAGGGAACACCTCTCAAGCCCCTCAGATTTTTTTGAACAAGTTGAACGAGAAAAAAAATTATAGTGTGTATCCAGCTTAACTGCTAGTCTCAGAAGACTTGGAGTGAGATGTTATAATCTTATGAAAACACTACTGTTCTGCTCAATATTCCTCTTGCTGGAGGCTCTGACATGAGGAAGCAAAGCCTTGCCTCTACCAAGATGGCTACCAAGAAGTCAGTAGCGGGAAAGATCGGGTGCAAGGAATCCTCAAGCAATACTGGTGACTTTCCCTTTGCCCTCTGCCTGCCTTTTTGGATATTACATTTAGAGTTTAGTTTCTCCTTTAAATGCTAAGTTCACCTTAAAAAATAAAAATAAACGCATTTATTTTTGCAAGTAAAAAAATGTGTATTTAATATTTTTTTTCTGGAGCCTGCAGAGCAATGCACCCCCCGATCAGCAGTTTGTGGGTGCAATGCCAGGATCCTGCACACTCTCAGTATAGACTGGTGTTACTAGAGAGCGGGAAGATCAATGAACTATGAAAGTGCTCGTTAGCTCCCTCGCAGTTCCTTGAGAACTACAAGCTGTCTGCCACAGTGGTAGACAGTAGTTGTAGTACATTCATTAACAGAACTCTGTAAATGAATGACACGGCTGTGTCGGGAAGCCCCGCACAGCCGCATTTTATTTAAATTGTGACAGAGGGTGCAAGGTGAAGATCCCCCACCCGCTGTCACAAAGAAGGATCGGGGGGGGGGGGTGCAGGCAGGTGCTTTTCGGTAACATACAGATGTAACATGTAACATGTTACAAAAGGTAAACTTATCCTTTAAGGGAAAGGCAACCTTCCCAGGGGTTTTCCTCACCCCTTTGCCCCAACTCCTCAAAGCAGGTCTTTAAATCTAACTCTAGAAGTTAACAGCCTCTCAGCCTTGGAAAGGGAAGGGCAGCAGTAGAAGTTAATCAGACTCTGCTGCACGTCTCATAGTTTGGCAAACATACTAAAGGGTGGAGAGAGCAGAGTGATGACTGAGGAGTGCACAGCTGCTCCTTCATTGTCCAATGAGAAGACAGGAGACGTGTTCTGCTGCTGCAGTGAAGCTGAAAAAATTTGTTTGAGATTGAGACCAACAAATCAGATTGCTACAAATCTGGCTAGCATTATGGACAAAATGTAAGGTCCATCTCTCAGCTTGGACTTTGAATGCAAAAGCCGCACAAAGACACAGAAATCAACAGGTTCCCTTTAACAACAGTTTTGGCAAAAATACATCATTAAAAAACATAAAGCAAGATGGCCGAAGAGTTATTTCAAATTTATTTATCCTAACCAGTATTTTATAAAGAAATATCTTGAACACACAAGTCAGTCCCTTGTTATGGTAAGGCAGTGTGGCACTGCAGGTTTAATGGCTATGTACATTTTTGGATGAGGTACAATGAAAGCATTTAAATGGCTTTGGGATGAAATCAGAAAACTTTGCAACACTGGCCCTCGTGTTTAAAAAAAGGACTGTCTGTGTTGCCTAAAGCAAGCAATCACTTGATTGAAAGCTATGGAACCATCCTGACAATCCTTTTTTCAGACTCTGTTATACAGGATAAGCATTAAGTTGCAACCAGGAGCTCAATATATATCAAATATCCTTTTCTGATAAAGTGCTTTAGAACCAAATATATATATATATATAGATATTTATATATGTATGTATTTATAAACAGACAAAAAAAAAACCTTTTGTGAAAATGAAATATACAGTGAAACCTGGTTGTGAACTACCTGTTCACATAATTTACAAAAATGTGATTATGATATTTTACATATTTGTACAACCCCAAATAACATCCGGGTTTTTAACTGGATATGCTACACATATATATAGAAAAAAACATAGCACCAAAAACATAATCGCTGTAACTTTGGAAATTATTTTAAATACAGAAGACAAATGTCAAAGTGCCACAAAGTGCACACAAAGAACTACACGTCATCCACCCTAAAATTCATATTTCAGTTATAGACAGAGCCTGAAGAAGAAAGGCAGCTGGACTCCAGGCTAAGCAAATACTGAGAAATGCAATGCAGGAATTCAAGGTAAAAATTTGAGACTGTACAGGAGCTTCCTGTAATAATGACTGGTCACCGCTGCTCTCTCTTCTTGTGCAGGGTGACTGGTCTTGTCTCCGCCCCCTACTTTAGTTTTCTGCAGGCAGCCTGTAGTGGGTGGGGACTGCTGGGCCCCTCCCACAGCTCTGCTCTCTGTATAGGCTATGTACAGCACAGTGATGATGTCACTGCTATTTTTAAAAAATAATAACTACGTTTGTAAAGGCATTTGGTGTACATAAAGTGGGTTATATATATAATGGCTACTGGGAAATATATTTAATTTAAAGTTTTTGCTGCTGAGTTCAGCTTTAACTTTTTATAAATCATATGTTAAAGATTCTGGCAGTGAGATTTCTCAATCATCGTCCTGGTTCTGCTCCACCCACCTTAAAATTGTGGGTGTACTTGATCACATAGAGAGGCTCCCAGTACATCTGTTGCATTTTTCATTATATGAAATATATAAAAAATCCAGAGTGAGGGTGCAAGTGAATGAGATTCTGCCACCAAAAATGTGAGAAACAGATTTCACTGTCTTCCAAAAACTGAAATATGAATTCTGGGTGGACTGATCCTATATGCGGAGCAGCCCTTTTAACAGTTAACACTGACAGTTATATAAGGCTTAAAAAGTCTTTAGTAAAATGTACAAAACAAACATATATGAAAAACTGCAATGAATAAAATGCAACTCCCCTTTAGCTGAAATGTATTGAAAGTGTATCCAAAACGTGATTTTTTTTTAATTTTGGATAGAGTGGTAAAAGACCCTTCTGTTCCTTTTTGGGCCATTCAACATCTCTATTTGTCCTGGTGACCATTGTTTCCGAGAAGGATAGTGAGGGGCAATACAACATTTTACAGTCCTCACCAGAACAGGTACAAATTTCCCAGTAACATCTGTCTAAGAGCAATTTCCCCTCACTCTGGATAGATTTCATCTTACTTTGTATTTCTGGGACAGGAAGTGAAGGATTCCCAACAGAATAAAAAAACTGATGGGTTTCAACCATTCTACCAAATCCAAAACTGAAAAACGTTTTGGTTTTATATATGTTTTAATCACATTAAATAAAAAGACAGTTAATTGTAGTATGTGATACTTCATTTTCATTATTATATAATAGGTTATGTTAGATATAATTTCATATTATTCACAAGATACTAAAATACTACAGATATGCTGACTTCTAATATTACCTGTTAGAACAGAAGAAATGCATTCCTTAAAAAAATAAATAAATATGAATTGCTAAGCACACAGTATTTGGGTATTGTTCCCTTTTTGGCAAAATATATTCTAAAAAAAGATTATAATTTGTGCGAAGATATAAACTTTTTAAATTTTTTGTTATCAATTACATTTATTTTACAGCAAAAAAAAAAAAAAAACAATCAAAGAGAATACACTATAACTAGAACAGCCTACGTGAGTATCACATGCTACTACCAACTCTCTTCTCCAGTAGATAAAGCAAGCATTATTTAAAGCTCAACCAAATAAATTAACACTTCAATATACCTATTAGGCATGTGAATGTGATCACAGGGAAATAGTAGCACCGCATTATTGCATACCATGAAATAATAAAATATATTAAAGGAAACCTGTACTGAGAAAATAAGATGGCTAAGGGCCTGCATCATTGGTCTATTGTTTATTTCAGAACTGCTTCTCTCCCCATGCAAGATAACGGGATCACAAAAGCAGCTTGAAGAAAATCAAATGCAGGTCAGAAGGAGATTAACTGCAGTCTGATGCTACCTGTCAAATTCTGAATGATTTTAGAAGTGATGTCAAATGCAGGGGGAATGTACCTGAAAACAAGCTGCATTTGACCACGGACAAAAGCCCATCAACATAAGTCCTAAATTGGCTTCCTTCTGAAAATGACAGTTGCCTGGCTGTCATGCTGATTCACTACCTTAATACTTCGGTGGATATTTACTAAAACTGTTGCACACAAAATCTAGTGCAGCTGTGCACAGAAATCAATCAGCTTCCAGGTTTTATTGTCAAAGCTTAAGGCACCTTTCACATGGGGCAGATCTGCTGGACGGATTCCGGTAGCTCTGTAGGAGATTGCTCTGTTGGTCCCCGCTGAGCAGGCAGATGACATAGCTCACTATGCTGAGACTGACCTGTCAGAGCCCAGCTGTTCTCTATGGGGAGATCAGATGAAAGAGGACAGCCTGTCCGTTTTCATCCGATCCCATCGTCTGTTTTGAGCGGATCTTGGATCGGATTGCAGGCGGTTGTCAGCGGACATATCTCCGCTGACATCTGCCTGCCCATAAAAGTCAATGGGTGGCCCGCTTGTATCCGCCTGAAAAATGGACAGGCGGATCCGAGTGGGCCGATCTTGTGAAAGGGGCCTAAGGCCCCTTTCACACAGGCTTTCCGACCAGGTCCACCTGTCAGTTTTTCAGGTGGACCTGATTGAACACTCCATTCAGCCCTATGGAGCAGCGGATATCAGCAGTGACATATCCGCTGACAACCGCCGCTATCGGATCCAACAAGTTCCACTCAAAACAGATGTATGGCGATACATCTCTCATCTGCATGCTCACTGGGGATCAACAGAGCGATCTCCCGCTGAGCTAGCGGAATCCGTCCAGGAGATCCAGGTGAAAGGGGCCTTAAGCTTTGACAATAAAACCTGGATGCTGATTGGTGGAGCGGGACTCTGACAAGTCCGTCTCAGCACAGTGAGCACAGACCAACCTGTCATCCACCTGCCCATAGAAGTCAATGGGTGGCCCGCTCATATCCGCCTGAAAAACGGACAGGCGGATCTGAGCGGGCCGATCGTGTGAAAGGGGCCTAAGGCCCCTTTCACACTGGCTTTCTGATCAGGTCCGTCTGTCAGTTTTTCAGGCCGACCTGATCGGACACTCCATTCAGCCCTATGGAGTGGCGTCCAGGGGATCTGCCCATGTGAAAGGGGTCTTAAGCTTTGACGATAAAACCTGGAAGCTGATTGGTGAGCAGGACTCTGACAAGTCCGTCTCAGCACAGTGAGCAGAGACGGACCTGTCATCCACCTGCTCAGCAGGGGTCAGCGGATCGTTTGCTGAGCAAGCGGACCATGTCATACGGACAAGCCCGTGTGAATGGACCCTAAAGCAGATCTTCACTGCATCTGAGCAACTCAAATCAAAAACACTATGTAATTCCTTTTTAATATGCAAACAACCCCATTCACCCATGTCTCCATGCTTTATTTTGTTGAGCAATCACTTTAAAAAACTACCCCGAGCATTTCTGGCTGTGGCCATCTTGAGTAAGGGCAGCTGATTCATGTAGCATTTACTTCCTGGAATCTATCTGCCTCTAGCTCAGGCATGCAGGCAAGAGCATGTGCTTAGATTAGAAAACCCTTTCTCCTCTCCTCCCCTCCTAAACACTCATGGGATGTATGACATAATTTGCCTAGGCAAGAAACCAGGAAGTAACCAAAGAAATGTTAAAAAGAAATCAAGTTGATTGGGAGAGTGAGGTTCCACTTTAATTGAACAAGCTGAAGTTAGAAGCTGATTGGTTACTATGCACAGCTGCACCAGATTTTGTGTGCACCAGTTTTAGTAAATCTCCCTCACTGTTGGGGAAACAAGCACGTGGATCGGGAAAGTCAGACTGAAGTTGGAATTTGTAATCTGTAGACTAGTTTTGGGTCAGTGGCTCAGAATATACTGAAGCCATGCATGCAGTCCTGCAGCTTTCACTGCTTTATCTATCTTTTTTTTAATCCTACTTGTGTGCTGTTTGAATATATTTTTACAACTGAAGGCTGAAATGTTCTCTGTACATAATAACTAACTTTATGTTTTTGGGAAAAGCTGGAGGAAGTTAAACAAAAGGCAACAGATATATTTGCTTTGAAGGTGCACCCGAACTAAGGTAATCCTTATTTATAATACTGTAAAGGTGAACGTTCAGAGAGGTAGATGCAGTTCTGAATTCTTTCAGTGATTAAGGTTTTAGTGTATTATGTAATGCTTACCCTCTTGCCAACTATGTAATGCATATGTGGGTCTTAACACACATCTATGTCTATGGGGACTGAGGTTTGTATGCCGAGAGCACTGCGTACTTCTAGCATAATGACAGAGCTTCCACAGGCACCTCCAGGTCTATCAAAGGAGTGAGCTCCTTCCCCAATTCATACTTCCTTGCATGCCCCCACTCTCCCACGTTGCAGTAGCTCTGAGCTCAGTGGTACTGCGTCAGAGGAGATAGTAAACCGGGGGTTTGAGAGCTCACTCCTGTGATAGTGGGGGTAAGCACTAACAGCTAGGAGCCTCTTAGCAATAGTTTAGCAACAAGGCAGGATGGGGGGATGCCATCTCTGGGAGTTTTTTTGCCCAGGCTTTGTAGAAGGTTTATGCCTATAGCAAGGAATTATTCAACTTTAGTCAAACTGCACAGTTCTTATCTTCAGATACACTTTACCTGCATAGGCAGTTTTTTGGTAAAGGTGAACCGACCTTTTGTAGTATACCTTTTTTTTAGATTTGGACAGAGTAGTGAGGGGGTTGGAACCCCTGTCAGTTTTTTTTTATTGCCGTGTCCCCATTAGAGAGCTTTACACTGTGTAAGTGTCCTGATCACCCATGTCTCCTGGAATTAAAATGAGGGCAAATTCAAGATTGCAATCAAAACAGGAATGTAGAAGAGCAGTGTGAACAGCAAGCTTTGACAAAACATTTGCAGAGCTTTCTGCAAGCTTTGTTGAAGCACCATTCAGCTCCAGTTTGTAAATGTTGAACACAGATAGGAGTGCTGATTGCCACTTTAAGCAAGCTGCTAGCAGGCTTAATCATTACATGAAGCTTGTTGAAAGTCTGCTGAAACCTGCTAGCAGTTTGCTTAAAGTGGCAAAGCAGCTGTTTAGCAGTTCAGCTGCGATTTCAGATATGGTTAAGATGCAAATTTTAGGAGAGGGCTGCCTCCGGCATCTTTAACAATAGCTGGTTGTTAAGGAGCGGGTCAGGAAGCTGGCCTCCACATCTTTAACAACCTTTGACTCATCAGCTGTCAGCAGGTTTCCCTTTGGGTCTGGTATGGATTTTAAGGGGACAAAAATAAATAAAAAAAAAACGCGTGGGGTCCCCCCCATATCCATACCAGACCCTTGGGTCTAGTATGGAAATGAGGGGAACCCCACACCAAAAGAAAAAAGGTGTGGGACCCCCCTAAAAATACAGGCCCTTATTTGAGCATGCAGGGGGGGCTCTCACCACCTCCTTCCTGAACCATACCAGGTCACATGCTCTCGTGCCATGTGCTTGGTGTGGGGTCCTAAGGGTCTGGCATGGATTTGGAGGGGGGCCCACGCCATTTTTTTTATTTTGGCATGGGTTTCCTCTTAAAATCCATACCAGACCTGAAGGGCCTGGTATGGATTGGGGGGATCCCCACGCTGTTTTTTTTTTTCAATGCGTGTTCAAAATGGATGACATGTGCGAATTAGAAGCGTTCCTATAGAAAGCAATGAACCTGGAATTTGCATCTGAACTGAACCACAGTGCTCAGAAAACACACAGGACTCTTTTTAAATTTGCACTGAAATCACACTGTTGTTGCACCGCAGATATGTGAACCGGCTCCATAAAAAGCCTGTTTGGTTCACATGTCATGTGAATCGGATACGGTTCAAAAAGCATCCAATTCTCATATATGTGAACCAAGCCTAAAAGGATTGGCAGGGATTCATTGTCATGGGTGGCAGGACTTATCTACAGTATACCTTTTCAAAATACTCTAAAACCTTTATAACTGAAATGAACAAGGGTAGTGTACACCTTGTTTAGCCTCCTCATTTATAGCATATTGTTGCCTCCAACACTACACATGCTCATTTTATTTATATTGATAATTAGAAGATGAACATTTTAACCTAACTAGGCCAGCACAGACAGTTTATAACCCTTCATTGTAAGCTCTTTGATACTAGCCATATTTGACTTTCATATTTAGTCCTTTAAGATATAATGGAAACCAACAGTATTTATCATTATGGTTACCAGCCTATGTCTAACAGACGCCGTCAGATGCAATGATGAATTAGGTCCGTTCTTTTCAAATGAAAAAACATGTTGATGTAACGCTGAGAAATTTTTTTACGCTGGACAAAAAGCAATTTGTATCAAAACTGACAATCGTGTGTAAAGCACCACTAAGTGCTGTATTCAAATAAAAAAACAACATTGTACCTATGTTATTGTAGACCTTGGTTCTATATAAAAAAATGAGCGATGGGTACAATTCCATCTGTCAGTATTTTACAGAAAAATATCTATGGTCATACCGAGCTCCAAGGACCTGTATTCCACGCAGAATCTGGAGGACAGCTGTGAGTGTTACACTGTTCCCGGTCTGGAGGTTTATCGAGCACTTCACAACTGAGGTCATTAAATCTTTCACCGTTGGGTCTCTGACACACCACCAGTCTTGTCCTTGTGCCGGCTCCACATTTTTTGGAACACTGTAAAATTAAGGAGGTGCACAAGGAATTAGAGGTTTGTAGTTAGCAAAAAATGTAGCCAACAACTACATCATTTATTAGCAAATTTTAAATTATCATTCCAGGCAAACAGCTAAATGCACAGTTGGAATACATATATCTGTTTAATGGTTTACCTGACAAAGATTTTGTGATTCTGTACACGCACTCTTGTGATTGATGCATCTCTGTCGCAGCCAAACTGTGATATGGGGAGGGTCTAGTACAGAGGGTTGTACAACTTGATGGTTAGTTTAAAATCTTTACTAGGTAGGATAATGATAGTATTATGCAACTAATACGTTTTGGGGGCTATGGATTCCTCCTTCACACGGGTTGGCTGGAGTCTGGTTGTTAGACCAAGACTGACCCAAAGGAATGATGTCAGGTTGTAGGAAGCTAAGTGATGTGCTGTCATCTTCCGCCTGTGACATAGGCTGGCTGCACATCCAGGAAAATCATTTCACTATTTATTTTTGGCATTGATATAGCACCAACTATTTACACAGTGCTTTACATATTGTACGTTCGCATCAGTCCCCGTTCTCAAGGTCCCAATCTCACATGCATACATACACATACTAAAGCCGACCATAGACAGTTCGAATCTCGGCCGGTTCCTTCTGGAATACCAGCCAGTTCGAACCATTCCTCCTCCTATTCCTTCTGCTATATAAAGCCTGTATAATAATAATAATAATATAATAATGTTTGGGCAGGCTGAATGTACCCACGTTGATTGATTGATCCACTTGGATACAACCAAGTACTATTGATTCATTTAAAAGTACCATTTCAGTATTTGCAGATGACACCAAGCTATGCAGTCCCTACAAGATGTTTCCAACTTACAAGCCGACCTCAATGCAAAGGGGCTAAGACTATGCATGCATCATACATACCAGAGGGTATCCATAGTAGAGAAGGAACTGGGGGTTTTGGTAGATCATAAGCTTAATAATGGCATGCAATGCCAAACTGCAGTTTCCAAAGTGAGCAAATCCTTTGTATTAAGTGAGGTATGGACGAGAGAGAGAGAGAGAGAGAGAGAGAGAGAGAGAAATTTGCCCCTGTACAAATCACTAGTAAGACCTCATCTGGAATATGCAGTTCAGCCTTGGGCACCAGTTCCCAAAAAGGATATCGGGGATCTGGAAAAGTGCAGAGAAGGGCAACCACACTGATAAGAGGCATGAAGGAGCTCAGCTATGAGGAAAGATTAGAGGATTAGAGGAACTGAATTGATTCTCTCTTGAGAAGAGGAGATTAAAGGGGGATATGATCAATGTGCACAAATATATAGGTGGCCCATATAGTGAACTTGGTGTTGAGTTATTCACTTTAAGATCATCACAGAGGACAAGGGGGCACTCTTTACATCTGGAGGAAAAAAGATTTAATCTCCAAATACGGAAAGGTTTCTTTACAGTAAGTGCTGTGAAAATGTGGAATAGACTCACTCCAGAGCTGGTTCTGGCCAGCTCAGTAGATTGCTTTAAAAAAGGCCTGGATCATTTCCTTAATGTACATAATATAACCAGCTACTAACATTTATAGGTAAAGTTGATCCAGGAAACATCCGTTTGCCTCTTGGGGGATCAGAAAGGATTTTTTTCCCCTGCCGGAGCAAATTGTATCATGGGTTTTTTTTTGCCTTCCGCTGGATCAACTGTGGGAATGGGATTGTGTATATAGGTTTGTAAATTTTTTTTACTTTTATTTTTTTGTTGTTTTCCCCTTTTTATTGGTTAAACTAGATGGACTTGTGTGTTTTTTCAACCAGCATAACTATGTAACTATATATGTAACTATGTAACCAGCCTGTCGGATTTTACATGTGATTATTGCCTGTGGTTGTTATAGCTGCTAGCAATAATCACCGTGAACACAATGACTCCGCAGGAGGGATTCCCCCAATCAACACTGACTGTGTTGGTGGGTGAATAGAGCGATTTTCATTACTGCAACCCGAATTTCGCTCCGTCTATCGCCAGCTTAAGACTGGTTTTAGATGGGGCCAATTAACCCACCAGCATGTCTTTAGAGTGTTGAAGGAAATCCACACAAGCAGAGAACATGCACAATTTGTGTAGGTGGTCTCCTGGTTGGGATTCTAACTGAGGACCCACTAAGCCAATAAGGTTCTAGCCACTAAGCTGCTGTGTTGCCCTGGTTCAACTTTGCTGTTTCCCAGATTAACTCCCTGCTAACTGGACAGAAAGGATGAAGCTGATTTATTGCCCAGTGTCCAGACTGTAGGTGGAGACACGACACAGGAAGTAGAATTTCTGAACCAGGAAATAAATGTGTCACTGCTGAATGATATGGCAGATGCATGTATCACAAGGCTGGCTAAACAGGTTTACAGTTCCTTGGCAGTTAATAGTAAACTGCCATATATTTTAAAGGGTTAGTTCACAATTACAGAAAAAATTTAACTAACACCGGTGTTAGTTCACCTGTACATTATTTCTATAAAGGTATAAAGGTCAAATAACATGTTAAAGTGACTCTGCCATGAATAGGTTAAAAAACACAGGCTATGCAAGTGCAGTTGCTCCAGAGATTAGTAAATGAGGTAAACCTTCACATTGCAAAGAATACCCAATCACGTGCAAGGAAAATAAAAAAAAAATGCATTTTTGCTTGCACATGATTGGATGATGGAAGTCAGCAGAGTTTCTGCTCATTTACTAAGCTCTGGAGCAACTGCACTTAGTGAACAGTATATTAGCCTTTAGTAAATGAACCCCATAGTCACTTGAAATAATCCCTACTGCCCAGAGATGGGAGTCAAACCCTGTATTATATCATATTGGAGCTTACACAGGGTTGATGGCATCCTCCTACTCATGTGGTACTGCTGGCGGTTGGCCAGTCAGACCCAAGTACTGCATCATGGTAGGAGATCCTATGCTCTCTCATATCACCAGGTATTTTGCTAGGGCTGCAAGAGAGCAATGGAGTGCCAGAGTACCATGGGCAAAGGTAAATTTAGGTGCGTTGGGGTGGTGGTAGAGGGGATTTAACCTGAGCAGCTTTCTCAGAGATCCACTTTAACCGTCCGGCTTGCGTACATTTACTGCTGCAGACTGTCGCTATAGCGCGAATCGTCGTTTATAAACGGCGGCTCGCTCGTGCTCTCGTGCCCGCCGCACTCTTCAGCAGTGTGGCCGCGGATCTGGGGGACTTGATGTCTGCCGGCTACTCGCGATTGCCTGGCAGAGAAGAAAAACGGGGAACCTCCGATGTAAACATGGCGGTTCCTTGCTCTGTCAGGCAGCATGTAAGAGATCTACTGATCCCTGTCACTGGGATCAGTTAGATCTCTGATGCCTCTGGCAGCCCAGCCCCCTCACAATTAGAACACGCCCAGGGAACACAAATAACCCCTAGATCGCCCCCTGCAGGTAAACCCCTTCACTGCCAATGACGTTTATACAGTAATCAGTGGCTATTTAAATTTCTGATCGCTGTATAAATGTAATTGGTCCCAAAAAAGTGTCAATAAATGTCCGACATGTCCGCTGCAATATCGCAGTCCCGATAAAAATCACAGATCGCAGCCATTACCAGTAAAAAAAAAAAAAATAGTAAAAACACCATAAATGAATTCTCATGGTTTGTAAACGTGGCAACTTTTGCCACAAATATGAGGAAGTATATATATCGGCCAAAACGAATTTTTTTTTTTATATTTTTTTAATATATTTTTTTGGATATGTATTATAGCAAAAAGTAAAAAAGTAAAAAATATTGTTTTTTTTTCAAAATTGTCTCTATTTTTTTGTTAATAGCAGTGGTCAGAAGTGACGCAGAGGGGATCAAATACCACTAAAAGAAAGCTCTATTTGTGGGAAAAAAGGGCGCCAATTTTGTCTGGATATAACGTTGCATGACCGCGCAATTGTCAGTTAAAGCGGCGCAGTGCCGAATCACAAAAAGTGCTCTGGTCCTAAAGGGGGAAATCCTTCCGGTCCTTAAGTGATTAAAATATATTACATATCTATTTGAACACGTTCACGCAATTTTTATTTAACAATATTAAAATTTCCATTTCACAAGCAACTTGTCACAAGAGACACAAAGTTGATGTCACTGCAGACCTACTTCTGAAGTACGGGTTGCCTGGCTGTTGTGCTGACACACTGGCTTTTGCAATCAATTTACCCAGAATAAGTATGCAGGTCAGTAAAGTCAGACGTTCTTATCTGAATACAAGCCAGTGACTCAATGTATTGAAGCCAGAGAGTCAGCATATCCAGGCAATGTTCATAAGGATATGTCAGCAGTGGCAGCCTGCATGTTTTTCTTATGAAAAGTGTAGTTTAAAAGCAATATACTGTATGTATCACACATGACATAACACATATATATCATATATGACAACTTCATTGCCATATAAAGAGGTCCATCACTGAATTGTGACATTTGATTTGGTCCATAAAATAGTCACTATTTTATGATTGCTTTTATGTTTTTGTTAATACAATTTAGTTTCTACCATTAGTACTTAAGCAGTTAAAGTGTATCTAAATTTTAAAACAAAATGTATATATATTGCAGCTTAACAGTCCTTAGGCTAAGTTCACACTATTGGTTTCACTGTGGCTGTGTTTGCACAGTCACAGCAACCTATTCATTTCAATAGGATGTTGTATCTACGGAAAATGCAAAAGGTCCCTGTAACTTTTCCAAAATCGCAACTGCAGGGAAACTGCAATGTACTACACGGTTGCAAACATGGAAAAACGTTGTGCTGTTTCTAATGCATGGGGGTGTCATTAACAACCAATGGCACCCCTGCACTTCTGCTAATATCAGCGCATATTTGTTCTGGGAAAACATGCAATTTAGATGTGAACCTAGGCTTAAATGTGGTGGCTGTATTAGTTTTCCTTTTTTAGGCTTTTTTACATTTTCACATGTTGATCATGTTAGTAAAATACTTTCTGTCATAGAATGACAACATTCAACAGCAAAGTTGAGTTGCTCGGTAGTTCACAGAAGATAGCTGAGAAAGCATAATAACACTGTTTGAGATTTTAGTTCAGTTCTACTGGAAACTACAAGGACACAGTATTTCAGGATCAAGAGGGCATTTCTGTTCTTGCAGAAAAGAAAATGAATGCAGACACCACATCAAAACACTGGCTGCAATATAAATTTTGCTTTGCTGGGGTTACATATAATTTAAAGAGAGTTGACAAATGCAGCTTACCTCCCCCCAGTTGCTAAAAGCCCATTGTGGCCCAGGTCCTGATTCACATGGGTGTTCGGCTCGTTAGCTTGTTTCTTCACAGTTGCCCATTGCCCATCGCTGAACTGTGAAACATGCTCTGGTCCATAAAGGGACTGTTAGTATTGTCACTACGGTTAGTTACTATTATTATCTTTATTGCAATATTGTTAATAATGTTAGTTACTACTGTTAGTACTAAAGCAGATAAATAGAGTTGGTAAAAGTAGCTTACCTCCCCCCAGTTGCCAAAAGCCCATTGTGGGCAAGGTCCTGATTCACACGGCCGTTGTTCGGCTGGTTTGATTCTTTCTTCACAGTTCCCCGCTGGATACCCATTCTCATCTTGGCACACCACAACGCGGAGCTGAAAGCCCCCAGCACACGTGCTAGAACACTGAAGAAAGTACTTGGTTCAGTAACATTAATGTCTTTCTGCTAAGCTAACCATGGCACAATTCCATGGCAAGACAACTGAAATGCCTTGGTGTCTTGTACTTGAACTCAACTATTTCATTCTAAGGCTTTACATGGATTGAACTTTGGCTTATTCCTGCTCAATTAACCAAAATACGATCCATGGGTGGTCCTGCTGTCACCATGCTGCTCGCGAATGTCAAAGAAGATCAAAGGTGATAGTCGAAAAATTGTTGACTGAACAGTGACTACAGTCAATTAGGCACAGTCCTTGTTCGGTTAGGGCTAGTTCACATGTGCAATCCTCGTTCAGATCACTCCTTCCAGAGCATCTGACAGGCAGTGAGGAGGCATTGTATCACCTCCTCACCACCTGCTTTAACCCCTTGAACCTCGCAGTAACTTGCCACAATTGCATGCATTGCAGATCGGCCCCATTCACTTGAATGGGGTAGTGATCGGTGGGCAGTTGCTGACAGGGGATATAAAGCAAACAAAGCATTGTGGCCAAAGCATGTGTACACCTCGGGCACTGCCTCTGCAGCTAAAGGGGGTAGCGGATGGGGGGGTGCCCCCCCAACCTCATGTGTGGAAAAGCCCCATTTTTGACCACCAGGACCTCCAGCTGTCAGAACTGAACAACCAGCGGGGGAGACTCTTCTACCAGAGCTGTTTAGTGTGGACAGAGAAATCTATGCGTGTAAGACCAGCTTAAAAAAATCTTTTTTTTTCTTTTTAGTTTTGGGTAGAGTGGAGAGGAACTAGACCCCTGTCAGGTTAGTATTGCTGTCTATGCCATTAGGGAGATTCACCCTGTATATTTGCCCTGTTTACTGTTATCACCAGGAGTGAAAGTAAAGGAAAATCCCAAATTTGGGGTTGTCACCAGAACAGGAATTAAGGGGACATCGTTCAATGAGGACACTAGTTCTGGTGACCCTGCCAATGAGAGATTCCCTTTCTTTGGATAGATATCCTCCCACTTCAGGGACAGGAAGTAAAATATCCTCAATGGGATGCAGATGGCAACAAAAAAACTGACAGTGGTTATAATTCTCCCATACTATATACAAAACAAAAAATTAGGTTTTACCTTTAGTTCTACTTCAAGATATAGATAAGATGTCGAATATGCTGTCGGCACAAAACAACAACTAATTAATTAATCTCTAGTTATGTTAAGGGATTTACTGCAGCTCTGTGTTAAGGCAACCCTGTCTTCAGTTGTGATTCTTTTTAAATTGAAATGTCTTTTGGCAAAATAACAAAATAAAACAAATTTGTCTGCATCACTGTTGAAAACATTCACATCACTTCCTGTCCTGACAGAAGGTGTCATGAAATCTCCAGTAGGAAGATGGCAATAAAATGTTGACAGTGGTATTAACCTTTCTTCAAAACAAAATTAAAAGTTCAGGCAGGTTGGAGCTGGGCTTTAAAAAAAGCTTGAAAGGCAAAACATATACAGTACTGTATATATAAAATAAGGAGCTGATTAAATCTTGGAATACAACCAATTTACACATTTATCGACTTGCTATGCTGTGAGAAGACACTAATATACCGTCCAGCACGTAACATTGTGAAAAGTGTTGCATCTTATCCAAACCCTCTACACAACATCATGGTTAATTCCAAGAGACATACCATTTATTCCTTTAGTGTGTTCTGATGCGCTATGCCAATATTTTGCGGACACCTGACTATCATATCTATATTAAACTTGTTGGACTTCCCATTAAAAAATCATGGGCATTATTAATATAGAGTTGCCCCCACCTTTGAGGCTATAACAGCAATTACTCTTCTGAAAAGGCTTTCCACAGGATTTTGGAGTATGTCTATGGGACTTTGTGCCGATGCAGCCAAGTAGTAATAATGGTGGACGAGAAAGAAGATTTGACTCACCATCAGAATTTCAATTCTTCCCAAAGGTGTTAAGTAGGGTTGAGGTCAGGACTCTATCCAAGCCACTTAAGCTCTATACAATACTGGTTAAATCATGTCTTTATGAGGCTGGCTTTTTGCACATGGGTACAGTCATGGTCGAACAAAAAGGGCCTTCTCCAAACTGTTGCCACTAATGTGGAAGTGCATAACTGTCTATTATAAGTCTAATTGCTTGTCTTTGTATGATGTAGCATTAATACTATCTCTCACTAGAAACTCAAAAATGCAGTAATTGGGAGGGATATCCCTTTGTTCTTATAGGGGCTGTGATGGTCAAGTGTCCAAGAACTTTTGGCCAGATGGTATACATAACAATGAATTAGAACTTACTGATCCCCATGGTCCAATTCTCCATTGATTTCCACCAGACCCTATAGAACGGCCGCTGTTCCTGTTGAGAATGGCCAGGGTTGGGTTAGATCGTACTCTCTGGTCCACATTTGGGAGATAATGAATGGGTCTCCCATAGTCATTGTTGACATAGTGGCAAGAGGACATAGAGCACTCCTGTTCAGCCGGTGGAATGTCCTCAGGGTCACATTCGTTTTGTTCAACTGTTTGACCAAGGAAATCCACGCAGACAACTTGGCGCATTGCCTTCCCCTGTCCACAACTCACAGAGCACTGAAATTGGAAAAAATGAACTGTAAACATGACAGCAGGTGAAAAAAAACACAATTAAATGTAAGTGCTTCCAGAACAGGTAGGAAACTAACATTTTGAGATAGAGGTTGAGATAAATATTTGTCTCATGACAGGTTTGCTTTATGCTTTTACTTTAACTTTTTATTATTTGAGGATATAGACTTACAGAACTCCATTCCATGGCTTTCCATTGTCCGCAAGGGGTCACTGTACATACTTCAGTGGCGGATGGCTTCGGAAGGTGTGAACAGGCTGATTCATCTGCTACTGATCCTTGATCATCACGGCAACTGACATACCTCATTCTAGTCCCCTTTCCACAAGTTGCTGAACACTGGGAAACATGAAAAAGATCCGTAATTAGGAAACAGCTTGAATATGGCTTACAGTATATGCCACACAGGGAAGTGCGTTGTGTGGTACTAACACTACTTGTTATGTGCTGCCCATAATGGACTATGTGCCAAGCATCCTTGTTGGTGAGACCCTGGACACCAGTAAATAGTTACAGAGTTGAGAGCTAGAAGTGCCAAGTGACCTGATAATGCCATGTGTGGTCTGCTTTAAAGTGTATGTCAAGGAAAGAAAAAAGAAACATTTAGCATATGTGCAATACATGCAAAATTCCTCATGTTTCTTTAAAGCTGAGTTCACACAAGCTGCATCCGCGGCTCACAATATGCGGTCCGGTGCGTCCCTGTTTACCGATTCAGGTGCGAATCAGGTCCGATATTTTACCTGAATTCGCACCTGAATCAGAACCAAAGACACACAGGCACCTTTCCAAATGCAGACCGCGGCCGCCCCAGAGCTGTGTGAACCGGCTTTATTGAGAGCCGGGCACACGCTACTCTCATGCAAATTGGATGCGCAGAAACCTGCATCCAATTCGCAAATATGTGAACCCAGCCTAAAGATGAATTTCAGGCACCGTGTATGTGATATATCTTGGCGATCTCTGCTACTACAGTGATCACCGTTAGCTTCTGGGTCTTGAGCATCTGCCCTGCTGCGTTTTTGAACAAATAATGCCTCTCGCTCCACATGGATGCCATTCAGAGAATACTTTGCATCTTGGGAACTGATGGTCATTTAGTAAACAAATGACTGATTCTACTCTACTACCCAAAAGACCAACCAGAGACATCGGTGTCACCAGGCTTTGCAGATCCTTTAGATCCTTAATGAGGACAGAGAAGACTATGAAAACCTTACAAGGGTTCTAAACCTTCCCCACTTTATCCAAATCTCAAAAAAAATGTGCACAGCATTATCATCTGAATTTTTATCAAATGTTCATATGTTGGTATGATTTTTGGGTACTGCTAGAGAAAGTGGTGTAATATCTTAATTTTGCTAGTTTGGTTTCTGTGATCTTTCAATTTGTGTTATTTATTCTATGTAGTAATTTAATAGGATGGTATGGTTTATTCAAATACAGTATTAACCACTTTAAGACCGAGCCTCTTTTTGGAGTTCGGTGTAAGTCAAAACCAGGTTTTTTTTGCTATAAAATTGCTTAAAACCCCCAAACATTATATATATATATATATATATATATATATATATTTTTTTTTCTAACACCCTAGAGAATAAAATGGCGGTTGTTGTGAAACTTTATATCACACCGTATTTGCGCAGCGGTCTTACAAGCGCAATTTATTTTAAAAAAATGCAGTTTTTTGAGTTAAAAAATAAGACAACAGTAAAGTTAGGTAAATTTTTTTCCATACTGTGAAAGATAATGTTACGCAGAGTAAATTGATACCCAACATGTCATGCTTCAAAATTGCGTCCACTCGCGGAATGGCGACAAACTTTGCAACTTAAAAATCTCCATTGGTGACGTTTAAAAAATTCTACAGGTTACCAGTTCTGAGTTACAGAGATCTAGTGCTAAAATTATTGCTCTCGCTCTAACGATTGCTGCGATACCACACATGTGTGGTCTGAACACCGTTTTGATATGTGGGTGGGAATTACATATGGGTTCGCTTCTGTGCGCGAGCTCGCGGGGACGGGGCTCTTTAAATTTTTTTTTATTTAAATGATTTATTTTACTTTTTATTTTTACACTGTTCTTTAAAAAAAAAAAAAAGATCACTTTTATTCCTATTACAAGAAATGTAAACATTCCTTGTAATAGAAAAAAGCATGACAGGACCTCCTAAATATGAGATCTGGGGTCAAAAAAGACCTCAGGTCTCATATTTACAGTAAAACGCAAAATAAATAAATAAATACATGATTTGAAAAAAAATGACAGTTCAAAAAAAAAAATGGGCCCTTTAAGAGCATTGGGTGGAAGTGACTTGTGACGTCGCTTCCACCCTGCCATGTTATGGATCCGAGTGAGCGGAAGGAGAGGGCGGGGAGAGGAACCGATCATCTCTGCCGCTGCCGGCGGGTCCGGTAAGCGGCGGAGATGACCAGAAACTGGTGGGAGGGGGGTGGGCATCTCTCCCGCCACTGATAAAAGTGATCTCGTGGCAAATCTCCCACGGAGACCACTTTTATCTTACACAGAATCGCCGGCAGAAGAAAACGATATCTGACTGGTGCCTGTAGCCACAGGCACCATTCAGATATCAGAACTCAAAGTTCAGGACGTCATATGACGTGACTGGATGGGAAGTGGTTAATTTAGTTTTATTTGGTATTACATGCTGTTATTGGTAACTTTATTGTTGTCATTGTGTCTTGTTTCTGTTCATTATTGTGATTTTGTGTTGTCTTTGTTGAATGTAACTGAATCTTATTAATTTCCCTTTGGGATTAATAAAGTATTCTAAATCTGAATTTTACTTTCTTATTTTAGAATTATTTTAACTGTACACATAACAAAAAAAAATGATGAAAGATCTGATTATTTCAAATGATATTTCAATAAAAAAAAAAATTCTTCCAGGTGATAAGGAAAATGATTGTGCAGTGACATTGTTGTCACCATAACAGGAAGAAGGTAAATATCTATAGTGGGGGAACAAAAATAAAATTCTGACATACAATAGGGTTTACCCTTTCCCTGTCCCATCCAAAGCAACAACTACAAAAAAAGTTACATTTTAAATGGCATGAAAAACTGTTAGGTTATGGTCAGAAATATGTAGACGGGGTAGATCCAAAGCTGGACCAAATTACAGTATGTGCAGTTGCTAGCTGGTATATACTGTATAATATACAGTAGTAGAAAGGTACCTGATTTGAAGCTTTGTATAGCTAATTATTTAGCAAAATTTAAAAATTTACAAAGCACTATGAAATAGTTATTTACCCATTTAATTAAATACTACATTTGTTTCGCTTTGAGTTCTCTTTTACAGAATATGAAATAAATACAGATCAGCCTGCTAGCCTGAGAAGAAGGTGGAGGGTGGGGGGGCTGGTATGGCAATTAACCTAGAATTTTCCTTTTATAAGGTCAAATCCATCCAGCAAGATTTAAACAACCATCACATGACCCCAGGGCAGTGCTCTGGTGAAACTGAGCAGGGAATCGGAAAAAGTCATTTTGTTTATGTAATAAAACGTAGGCATCACTCATCCGTAAACAGAGAGGAACTGACGCATTTCAGAGCTAAGAGCTGGAGCAGAGTGCAATGAGCAGAAACAAAGGAGGAGGAAGACATATGAGCAAAGTGTACTTACAGGTGTCCACGATCCAAATCTCCACTGTGTCTTGCTGTGGACAATCTGCTTGGTTTCAGGAATGCCTGGGCACGCAGCTGTTTCACAGTCCTGTCAAAGTCAGTTTGGTGTGTTAGGCAATTTCCTTTCCATAATTAATGACTTTTTGAACTTGTTGCTAAGGAGAGCAATGTTGAAGGAGGTTTTGCTGATGTCATTGGCTGGCACTTGGTATATAAAACAAGGCCAGGTTTAGGGATGCTACTACACATCCCAATATCACAGAACATCTCCAGTTTCTACCAAGCTTTATTATTTAGAATATTAATTATTATTTAGAATATTGATTTATTAGGCTGTTGACTTCTGAGGTTATTAGTGAAGGAATCTTAACCCCTTTGGCAAAAGATCAGCGATAACATTACCACGGTCACTGGCTGTTACAGTAGTCACATGATCGGAAGCCGGTCCAGCTGGCTGCTGATGGCTTCCCGGGACCAAGAGTTGTTTTTGGCAGCTCGATCTATGTGCTGAATCACTCCTAGCAAATAAACATTACCTGCCAAGCGACGCATATATGTGGCATGTGGGCAACAAAGCCCAGCTTTTTGCCACCACACATATGTGTTACTGCAGCGTAAAGGGGTTAAAGAGGAATTTCAGGTATAGATATTTTTGCATAGTTACATTTTCCAGCTTAGACCAATGTAGCTATGTATAGACCAGGGATATGCAATTAGCGGACCTCCAGATGTTGCAGAACTACAAGTATCATGAGGCATAGCAAGACTCTGACAGCCACAAGTATGAAACCCAGAGGTAGAGGCATGATGGGACTTGTAGTTTTGCAACAGCTGGAGGTCCGCTAATTGCTTATCCCTGGTATAGACCATACCTGGCCGATGCTCCTGGAAGCTGGAAATCAGTGTAGTAGGCACAGCAATTCCAAGGATTTCCACTAGCTTGTGGGTGCTGTACCGAGCGGCTGCCCTGCTATTTACTGAACATAGGAGGTCGCCCAAACATTGCTCAATAAATGCAAAGCATTCTATGGTTGGACGAGGTGGAGATGCAGGTGGTGACATCATGATCTCTACCTTGTCTAATCAGAGAAAGCTTTACATATATTGGGAGCCTACTAAAGTGACTTCCAGCTTCCAGGGATATGGACTAGGTTTGTGTCTGTGAGTGTGGAATGGAGAGTGCTGGCACAGGTTAGTATTTACGTAATATATAGGGAGTACATCCTTAATAATAGAAAGGTACTATTAACTTGTTGTAAGTCAGGTTGTAGTATCCTTTCATATACATAGTTACATTGGTCCAAGCTGGACCAGTGTAACCATGTAAAATATCTATAACTGGAATTCTTTAAAAAATAATCCAACTATTTGCCCATTGAGGTACTGGAAGAATGAGAGCACTACATGATTCAGTGTCCACATTAAAATGATATTATTATTATACAGGATTTATATAGCGCCAACAGTTTGTGCAGCACTTTACAAAATGCCCACTAAAGGGGTCCAGTGCTCTTACAGCACACATCTATTTTTTTAACTTGACAGGTTCTCTTGAAAGCCTGCATCCTGACCCACTAATACTCAGAAAGCCCTGTTGTAGCCCTGACTAAGCCACATGTCATTTGCAATTCTTACCAGTTACACCTTTAGAGCCGGTTCACACAGGGCGATGCAACTTGCGTGGCGGCTCAGCGCGTCCCCGCACAGCGAGACTTGCAAACGACTTCTGTAATAGAAGTCAATGCAAGTCGCCTGAATTCGCCCCCAAAGTAGTACAGGAACCCTTTTCTAAGTCGGAGCGACTTGAGTCGCTTCTATTAGAGCGGTTCCAATGCAATGCATGGAGCGCGACTTGTCAGGTGACTCAAGTCGCCTGACAAGTCGCCCCTGTGTGATCCGGCTCTTAGGCTTAGTTTGCACTTGTGGTTGGGAGCACTAGTCTGACAGACATCCATTCCACTGTTTCTTCATGTTCACCACTGGACCCAGTACTTTTAGGTTGCTCTCAAACTATATTAAAATTCTGTACATTGTTTTTCCTGCATTGACTTACTGACCAAATGTTGCGGCCATTCCTACTGCTAAATGCATTCTACGTATTCTCGTAATAGAAAAAAAAAAAGCCGGTTGAGCTGCGTTTTTATCCACCCTGCCTTTAAGCAGGGGGTTTACGCCTGCCATGGCAGTAATGCCTTGCATATTCAAGGGAATTGGGCCTTGTCACAACTGCAGGCCAGCTGCTAAGTTTGAGGGTGTGGCCAGGTATTCCCGTTCCAGCAGCCCATTTGACTGTCAAAAAAAAATCAACAAAAAAAAAAAAAAACAGGCATTCAGGAGGTGGCAGTATCATCTCTTGAATGCCTGTCAGCCCTGCCTGCTCTGTGAAAAGCAATCTACCACAGATCTCTCTTCACAAAGCAATGCAGGTGTAACTAGTTCTAAAGTTTATAAATGACTTTCAAGCAGGTACTCTTCTTCTTCTGCTGCTGCTGATAGGTGAGGGTTTCTACTGGATCAATCTGCAGTGTGTGTAATGCCTAGTTTTGGGATCTTATGCTAATTTGAAATTTACCAATAGGGACATTTGCTCAGGTGACCACATTTTCACACATATTCTGATGTGTCTCCTGGACAGGAAGTGAAGGGAAATGTCCATGATGAAACATAGACAGCAGCCCTTTATCCACCATTAAAAAAACTAACATTGGCCTATTCTATTAAAAACTCTATCGAATATTCAAAAAAAAAGATTTTACTTTAGATACCCTTGGGGACGCATTGGTCAATATGATCATGTTCTCTGACTCGTCGTAGCGAGTATGTTGACGTCGAGAATACAAATCCCGTTATTGACCGTATCTCTTGTACTAGTATAACTGGTTACGCAGGGGTTCCCATAGATTTCATTTTAGAAAAAAAAACTTATAAGCTATCTCAAAAATTATCTTATCCGGTTACAATCAAAAAAATTACCACCTATTTCCCGACGACAGATACAAAGTAGTACCTGTAAAGGGAAGTGAAGGACAGGTCCTCTGTGTAGTCTTATACACACTTTTACACCAGTGGACTCGTTTACAGGGATAACCATTTAAAGTTTAATCGTATTCTAGGGTTTTGATCCGTAATGTGTGTGACGTCTAACTAGGTCATCTTTGGGAGTGGATAGTCGTCGTCGTCTT
>BLSH010358025.1:369631-381255 GCA_018402905.1 Glandirana rugosa
CATCTCATGCACATGATTGGAGCTGACTGGCTCCTTGTAGTGCTTCTTCTTTCTTCCTCCTACTCGACTGTTCAGCAACTAGAGGCTGATATCAAGTCACATTCAAGTACTTACACTATGTGCATTTAAAAAAAAACATTTACTTTTGCATTAATAAATGCTTTTTATATCTGTCTTGAGTTCAGCTTAAAATGCATCTTATATGCAAGAAAAAATCATTACAGTTTTAGAACCCTAAATAAGCATACTACAGATCTAAATAATGTAAACTGTCCTACATCAGCTCTAAGACAGAGAACTGAAAGATCACATGACCACTGATCGCTCAGTTTTTGTCTGCTCTGGGCAGAGAGGCGTGACTATTAGTCTCTTAGTCCAGTGCTCACTGGAGCGCCAAGCTGGGGAGGGGACAGGAGTGGCTGGCTGTCAGTTAATCCCTGAAAGGTGGAGCAAGTGATCAGGCAGAAGGTGGATCCTGCCAATATTGTCAGGATGCTTCCTGAGCATGGAGCGGCTTTGCCCCATCAGCTGATAGCAGGAAATAGCCTCTGGATCACAGGAGGACAAAAGCCTTGGCCGTACTTCTTTTTTAAAAGTATTTTATAAATGCAAGCAGTAAGCACCTCTATATAGCAAAACTCAGACAAGTCTGAGTCTGAGTGAAAATAGTAGCACAAGGAACCATTCAGTTGTGCTTCAGTTTCGATGTGCTAACAAGGGGCATGTTGATAGCAGGAGAGTGCAGAGTGGCAGAGGGAGCTCATCAGTCTGCAGTTTCTTCATTCATTGTGCAGTCACAGTCAGGGAAAGAAGGTGGGGTACAACAAAACCTGTCAATGTTACTTAAAGTGGTTCTAAAGGTACAAGATTTTTTCAACTTTCCGTCTATTAAATCTTCTGGCCTTGTTGTTTTAACTTTGGATAGTAAAACATTTTTTTTTCTGCCAGTAAATACCTTATACAGCCCACCTCCTGTTTCTTGTCTGGTCATTAGCCCAGGTTTATGACATAGTGCACAGCTCTTTCTCTCACTCTCTGAGAGTTTGCCCGGAAGGGAGGGGGGATGAGTCATACGAGGGCAATGAGAGCTGCAGGGCTGCATTGCTGGAGGTGTTCCTCTGTGTAAATCCAGGCAGTGGACAGGCAGCACCTTCAGCTGCCCACAGTTAAAATGGATGCAGACAGACTCAGTGGAGGGAGATTTCTGCAGCATATTTGGCAAGTACAGAATCACAAAATATAAAATAATATGCAAAGTGGTTGGAGGGAAGCTTAAGAATGGCAAAGATGTTTTTATTACAAATTATGTGAGCAGACTGCAGTTCCTCTTTAATGCATTAAAGTGGTAGTAAACTCACTTTTTCTATTTCTACCTACAGGCAAGCTTATAATAAAAATTTAGAAAGAGTAGATATACCGCATTAATGTATAAAGAACACCTAAAAAATCTGCAACCAGAGGTACACAATATAGAATATAGAATATACAGCCTCATGCTGAATAAACTAAATTATTAATGTATCTTAAACAGAAATCTATCTTTAGAGTTTTACTCCAATAGCATTTTAATTAAAATAAATTTGATAAAAATAAAAAAAAATCAGATTTAAATAAAAAAAAATCTGATTAACCACTTGCCGACCAGCCACAGTCGGCAGGCCGGCTTGTTCTCGCGAATCGCCGTAGCTGTATGTAGCTTACCGGAACGTGTTGGCTAGTGGGGGAGCCAATCAGCATGTGGGGAGGACTAAATGTCCGCCGGCCATACACGATAGCTCCCGAGACAGGCCGAACTGGGATGTGCGAGTGTAAACAAAGCAGATCCCCGTTCTGACAGGGGAGTTGAGAGTGATCGTCTGTTCCCAGTGATAGGGAACAGCGATCTCTCTCCTCCTCCAGTCAGCTCAGCCCGCCAGTTAGAAACACCACAGAGGGAACACACTAACCCTTTCCCTGCCAGTGATATTTATACAGCAATCAGTGGCTATTTTTAGCTCCGATCACTGTATAAATGTCAATGGTCCCAAAAAAAGTGTCAAAAGTGTCCGATCTGTTCGCCGCAATGTCGCAGTCCCGCTAACAATCACAGATTGCCGCCATTACTACTAAAAATAAATAAATAAATAAAAATTCCATAAATCTATTCCCATAGTTTATAGACGCTATAACTTTTGCGCAAACCAATATACACTTATTGTGATTTTTTTTTTTACCAAAAAGAATACATGGGGGATATAAGGCAGGATGGTGTAAACAATTTTGTTGTAAATTGTAAATTTTAAATGTCTTTGAACAATGTATACTGCCTTTCGGTAATGGATCTACTTTTTATCTATCAATAACAAAAATTTTGATGTATTTTTACTTCTGTATGAATTAATTATCTTATGGTGTCGCAATAGTCCAGCTTCTGTGCCCACACTTGGGTATGGGTTGGGGAGCCCCTACCCCTCTTCTGCAAAAAGAATACATATTGGCCTAAACTGAAAAAAATAATTTTTTTGGATATTTATTATAGCAAAAAGTAAAAAATATTGTTTTTCTTTTTTCAAAATTGTCACTCTTTTTTTGTTTATAGCGCATAAAATAGAAACCACAGAGGTGATCAAATACCACCAAAAGAAAGCTCTATTCGTGGGGGAAAAAGTACATTCATTTTGTTTGGGTACAACGTCGCACAACTGCGCAATTGTCAGTTAAAGCGACGCAGTGCTGTATCTCAAAAAATGTTCTGGTCAGGAAGTGGGTGAATCCTTCCGGGGCTGAAGTGGTTACATAAAAAAATCCATTTTATTTGTATTTTTAAAAAATCTGCGTTTTTTTTATCCACCCTGCTTTAGCTGTAGCAAAATCCAGTTTCTTTCCCTGTCAGGCTAGGCTGTGCTGTGTGGCAGAGCTGCAAACATCTCAGAACTGAATGGACAGGATTATAAATCATTTGGCAGGTAAGACACCTCCCCTATATGTACTTCAAGTGCATCTTTAGCTATTTGCCTGGAGTTTTGCTTTAGGAAAACTCCAGGTCCTTTCTCTGGAGGGGTGTAGTGTGGTGTGCTATATGCCAATATATTCCTCTTTTTCTCTATAGCATAGCTTGTCCCTGAACTGCTTTAGAATAGGGCCAGTTAGTGAAGCAATGCACCATTAAACATTTCTAACAGGGCCAAGGCAGCAAGGCTAATGACATCTCACAGGAGAATCTTACACTAAAGTGGTTTTGAAAAAGAGCAAGTGCAAGATTGCAGAAAATAGGGTTAAAATTCAGTGTTCCTTTAAGTATTTGAATCATGCCATTTGAAATGTAGGTCAGCTTGCTAACCTACTGGCTGGGATTAAACATGCTTCATTTGCTGACTCTCCAAGTAAAAGTTAAGAATTTCCAATGGTATGAGGATTTCAGAAGTAAATTTGATTTTTCTTCTTAAAACATTAATCCTTACACAAGGAATTACTGCCGGGACATCAACCAGATCTTAAATCCGCTAAAGTAACAAGGACAGAAAGCAAACAATTATTCAAACTAGAATATCTCACCTTTTTAGCCATAAGGTGGTGCGCTACTGTGAACTGCTCAATTACTAATGCTTTTCGCTACAGATATATGCTATGCAATATCTGACCTATGTAATTCAAGCTTTATAATTAGGTGGATTAATACTTAAAAAGTATGTCAAGCTCAATTTTGTTTTCTTTGTATAGAGTGTGGAAGGGTTAGAGCCCCTGGATGTTTTTTACTGGTTTCCAAGGCAATATCATTACTTGGAGGTGCAGCAGCCTGTTCCAGGCTACTGAATGTGGCTTTTCACACATCTTTCAGTTTAAAGTAGAACTAAAGGCATTTTTCTTTTCATTCTGGATAGAGTAACGGAGGGTTATAACCCCTCTCAGATTTTTTTTCGCCACCTGCGCCCCATTGCGGAGATTTCCTTTCACTTCCGGTCCTGTAGCCAATCAGGAAGTATGAAGAAATCCCTGCAAATGTAGGGAATTCCTTGAGGACCCCCAGGTCAACAGAACTAGTGTTCCCATTGGAAGATTTCCCCTCTATTACTTTTCTGAGGACAACCCAAAATATGGGATTTTCTTTTCAATTACCATTATCACTTTCAATGATAACGGTAAACAGGACAAATAGAGAGAGTGGAACGGGGGCACAGACAGCAATAAAAACAATCAAGCATTCTAATCTCTTTCCACTCTATTCAAAACTGAAAAAAAAGGTTTTGCCTTTAGTTATAATTTAACACTATAATTATGCCAGGAGGAAAGAGCATAGGTATGACCTCATCAGCACACCGGTGCTGGTACTGGTGTACTATCCAATCACCTTCTGGGCCTGGTTATTGACCAGGAATAATGCTATGCTGCAGTGTAACCCAAAGGGGGATCCAGGACCTTGCTATGCTGCCTAGCAAAGGTGCCTGATCCACTAATCTTTGTAATGCCCAAGCTTTACACAGCAAACAATGAACTCCCAGTTATTGATTGCTTAAAGTGGAGTTCCACCCACATTTTCACTCCTCACCATGCAGCACTAATGTGCATCCTTAAAATGAATTGGCAATTTATTTTTTTTCTTTTGATTTATGCCTATATCTAATTTCACTTCCTCTTTTAGGGGCCGTGGCGCCGTAGGTCATTTACAGCTTTGCTGGGAGATCTTGGTCAGCTTGACATGGCACTGCTCCCGTAACATTTAACATTGGCGTCTATGGAAAATCTTGGTCAGCTTGACATGGCATGGCTCCAGTAACATTTGACACTGACATCTATGGAAAATCTTGTGCCATGTCAAGCTGACCAAGATTTCTTATAGAAGCCAATGTTAAATGTTACTGGAGCTGTGCCATGTCAACCTGACCAAGATTGAACCGCACTGCACATGCGTAAGATTGGCAGGGGCATGCTGGGTAGCCAGCATGCACGGGTTCCAGGAAGAAGGACACTGCGGCTTCAGATGCCCACACTAGAGGTGGCCGCGCTGTGCAGGAACTTCACAAAGTAAGAAAATGATGCTGCACAAACAGAAAACTGGGCATCGTTTACAGCATACCTTTGTTACATTGCACAAGGCATGAGTATTCTAGGGGTATTTTTACCTTGAAAGTCATATTTCGGGCCAGCACTCCACTTTAAGCCCTGAAGAAGGGGTTGGTCTCTGAGCCCCTGAAATGCACTGGCTGTTGTATGTATTTTTTTGTGAACCGTTATCAAAATAAAAAGCTCTTGGACTCTTAAAACTTTCATTTGGTGCTCTAAACACATGAATCATAAGACTGGCTGAACAGTATTACAAATCATTTGGGAGACAAAGGAGTTTAAGGTAACACCTATACTGAAGTTTATAGGCACAGAAAACAGACATAACATATCCAAGAAATCACAAGAATTGACAAAAGATGTACAGTGAAGAAAACAGCCTACCTGTCCCCATGGCCCAACTTGCCATGATGCACATTCTTGTTGCTGGCAAGTTTGGACTGAAATTGGCTTTGTGTCTGGATTGCAGTCTCTATCATTTACTCGGGTTTCGCCAAATTGACACCACGTCTGCCGGTGTTTATGCCCCTTACCACAGGTCACAAGGCACTGCAATTAGAAAGACCTGATATGTAATTCTAACACGTATTTATATATTTTATTACCTTACTGACTTATTAACTTTTAAAGTGGTTGTAAAGTCTCCTGGTTTTTCACATTAATGCATTCTATGCATTAATGTGAAAAACCTTTTAAGTGTAGCAGCCCCCCCCCCCCCCCAGAGCCCCCCTTTACTTACCTGAGCCCGAAGCGATCCCGCACCAGAGACGAGCCTTGTCCCTCTAGCTGCCGACTCCAGTCCTCATTGGATGGATAGATAGCTGGGGAGCCATTGGCTCCCGCTGCTGTCAATCAAGTCCAGTGACTCGGGAGCTGGGGGGCGGGGCAGAGTCCTGCTGTATGTGTGAATACACGCAACAGCAGGACCCGGAAGTGTGCCCGCATGGGTGACAACCAGGGAAAGTGCTTCCCTGGTGGGTCACTTGATGCGGAGGAGGAGCCAAGATCACCGCCGGGGAACCCCAGAAGAGGAGGATCGGGTCCACTCTGTGCAAAACCACTGCACAGAGGAGGTAAGTATAACATGTTTGTTATTTAAAAAAAATAAAACGTGAACCCTTACAATCACTTTAAGTTAAGGGTGTGTAAAAATACAGCCATAGACCCAATTCTTCATAAGGCTCCATTCACACCAATGCTATTTTTCATGCTTTTTGCAGAAACGCAAAATATTATTTTTAAGATGGATTCCCATGGATCACTTTCAGATCAATACATGATGACAGGGACATGGACTTTTTTAAATATAAAACAGTGCTTTTTTGGTTCAATAGACTTCAATGGAGAAGCTGCAGAAAAGCATTTTGTGCGTTTTTCCTGAGTATTTATCGTGATTTTGACGCGATTTGTGTTTTTTTATCTGCCCAACAACAAATTTGCCAAAAAAAGCATAAACAATGCAAAACGCAGAAAAATCGCTGTAAGAATGCAAAGAGCACTGCAGGAACTCCTAAAAGCAAACTGCATAGGTATGAATGGAGCCTCAAAGACAGTGGTCTCCAAACTGTGGCCCTTTGCTTGTCTTTATCCAGCCCTTGGAGCACTATTCCTCCCACATATACAAGGCACTATTCCTCCCACTGACACCAATGACAGGGCACTATTTCTCTCACTGACACCAACAATGGGACACTATTTCTCCCACTGTCACCAAGGAACACTATTCCATCCCCTGATACCAACAATAGGGCACTAGCCCTCCCAACAATATAAACAATGGGGCACTATTCCTGCCACCAGTACCAATAATGAAGCACTATTCCTCCCACTGATACCAATGATGAGGCATTGTTTACTCCCACTGATGTTGGGGCACTTTCTATTCACACTAGCCATAGTCCGACCCCCCTCAAAGTCTAAAGAACAGTAAACTGGGCCTTGGTTTAGAAAGTTTGTAGACCCCTGATCAAAGAGATGCTGTCATGTTGCCCATTCAGGGCGAAGTGTGCCTCCTGATAACCAACCTACCCACCATACTCACCCATCCAATGCTCTTTGCTGCTTACCCACTTCTTTGAAACACTCTCTCTGTTACTCTAAAGGAGCGGGGTATCTGGGTATGAAATTGCATACAACCTGCCCTATGTGACAATGCTTGGATTTGAGTGGTCAGTTCCCAGGCCCAAGCACTGTCATGTGTATAATGACAGTAACATCATTCACTGGGATAAGCTGTGACAACATCCAACACAGGAGCTTACCCACAGAACTCCTGCAGTGGGGAGGTGTTAAAGAAGCATGAATGGGTGAGTCTATGGATGAGTAAGTATACCTTCATGGAGGGAAGGAGTGGGCTATCAGCAGACACGGTATCTCCTTAACCTGTTCCCAAATAAGTTCACAATAAAATTTCCCTACCACATTTATACCTACGGACACAGTGCAACCAATCTAAATGGAAGCCAATTAACCTACTATAATGGTTCTGTACAATGGAAAGAAATAGCTAGCATGGAGGGAACCTGCAGAAAACATAAACATAACAAGTAGAAATGTCACTAATTACTATTTGGGTATTAGTAGCAAACATTTTTGTTCTTTAACAGTGCAAATGCTTAAAGAGGGATTGACAGCATGGTCAATGCTGGATTATCTTGGAGGTCTGTATGCGCAACAAACTGACCTAGCCAGTACTTGCAGGTGTTGGGGGCATGTGACTTGATTTACTTTCTCCCACCAGATAGCTCTGGTGCTGAGCAATTGGCAACGCAGGCACTCAGGCATTTTTTGGGGGGTGAAAAGGGAGAGGCCTTAGCCCTGTGCAAGCTCCATGTCCTGTCTTCTTCTCACTCATGTCATGGAGTAGTGGTAAAAAAGGGAAGGCAAGTATAAGTAGTTCTAAGGGCAGGAATAAAGGGAACCTGTTAGTTTGCCTAGCATTTTCATTAATATAAGTGTGATTCAGAGTGAACATATTAAAAATAAAAATAAAAAAGCACTCCCTGCAAATAACTTATTAACACCTACATTTCCCATCCATCATTCTTTGCTCTTTTGAGCTAAGCTTGCTGAACATTCTTTAGCATCCAGTACTTTCGGGTGTGTTGTATGCCAATGCTCTGCTGTTTCAGCTGCCAATTTTTACAAAGAGTGAAGAGCGGTGGCATATGTGACACAACAGGTAAGTATCCATTATTATCCTTACCCATAGTACTTCTTTTTTTTAAATACCAACAGAGTTGCTTTAGCATATTCTGTATGTCCATCTTAATATTAAATTAAGTTGAATAATAGTAAAGTCCAAACTGGATGTGGAAGGAGCAGCTTATGAGGCCATTTTGCATTTGACTACAATGTAGCCAAGTATTCCACTTACATCAGACCAGTCCCCTGTCTTCCACTGCGGACACTGGACATCGCTACAGCGTTGCTCTGTTAACCTTTCCTGATGGTTGCATTTGGAGTCATCCAGAACTTCGCGGAAAGAATTTACGCACACAGCTCTCCTCCTCCTTGTACCCGTGCCGCAACTCTTAGAGCACTGTGCGGGAAGATGAGCATTTTAGAATGATAGATGGAATCAATGCCAGCAAATATACTATTTATCAATGCAGTTGGTGGGGCCAAAAGAGTATGTGTGGGCAAAGAAAAAGAAAAACATATGTAGTACACTGCCAAATTACATGCATGTTTCCTCATGGTTTGCATCTTTATGAACACTACAAATAAAAATGTATTCTTGCAACTTAAATATGTATCTACAATATTTTTATTAAATGTAGCACCCTCCTACATAGGTGCTAGGAATAGGTACATTTAGTTCTGGCTCACTGTATCCAGTGGAGCTGCAGCTTGTTGTTAGGCAAATTCAATTTTGGCTCACTGTAATCAGTGTGGCTGTGTTGATTGTTCTGGCCTGTTCTATGTTTCAGTGGCTGTAGAATTGATTGTTTACCCCTGGCTGGTCCAGAAATGTTCTGGAAGTTAGTGGGCAAGAAGAATCTAATCACCAACTGAATATTCATACAGCCCTGGTCAGAGGTGTCCAGATGGCAGCTGGGAGTCTGTATAAATACTCCGAGACTGAGAGCAACCAAGTATTTTTCCCTGAGGAGATCATAGCCTAGGGGGCTGCTACCCTCCTAGGCCATTCTGTCATGTGCCTGCGGCATGTTGAGGCCTCGGTGTGGCTACCTGGAGGCCTATGCTACCGAGAGTTGCTGAAGCTGACTGAGGGATTGTTGCCAAAGGATCTAGTCTGGTACCATGGAGTGAAAGTGTCACAAGCATATAGGAAGCAGGCAACCAATATTTCCAAGGATATTTGTAAGTACAGACTGGTGAGAGAGATCCTAGAGAATGTGTGCTGTTGCCATCCCTCTTGTGCTAGAGTGAGCAGGTTTAAAGGGGACATTGTGGTTGTTTGATGGAGTTGAACGGCAAATACACTGTGCACTTTGCAAAGTGCAGTTGCACTCTGCAAGAGCATTTGTTCCAGAACTTAGTAAATGAGCACAAGCTCTGCTGACTTCAATCACCCAATCATGTGCAAACAAAAAATGCATTTTTTTAAAAAAACATTTCTTGCAAGTAATTGGGTATTCTTTGCAAAGTGAAGCTTTACCTCATTTACTAAACTCTGGGGCAACTGCCCTTGCAAAGTGCACAATCTATTTGCCTTTAGTAAATCACCCCGTAGTGTCTGGTGTCCTGAAGAGCTCAGTCTATTTAATCCCTAGTGAAAGGACTTTGCTCGGACTGTCCAGAGAGGAAGATAAATCTCCTCAAGTTTCTACTACAAAGCTACTTCTATCCTTTACTTGTGCAAGGACTTGGCTCACAGTTTTGCAAGAGAAAGTTCACTGTCCTCAATTGTTGGTAAGGGCTACTAGAGTATCCTACCATTAACCAATACCTACCCAAGTTCTTAATAAAGCATGAAAAAAGCATATTCCTAAATTGGTTAATGAGCCTGAAGAGTGTGCTTGGCTGCGAGGAAACTACTGGGAAAAGGATCCGGGCAAACTACTTTAAGACGATAAACCTTTTTTGTATGTACAGTATTAAAAAATGTTTGGAAAACTACATATAGAGCATGGAAATTAATTGAGATGATTGAGTTGATAAGGGTTTGTTAGGGATAACAAGGAAGGGGTTATACAGGAGGTAAAAATGATACATTGTAGCTAAAAAAAAAAAAGTTTAAAAATGTATGGAATAAGCTTAGCTCTTCCAAATAACTTGGAAGAAATAACAGAAAATAATCTTTGATCCATCATTATTAGACACGGGCAATAACTAAGCCGTTTTGTGTTGGCTTTCTAGTTTTTATATTCTTTAGAGTATTATTACTCAAATTGTACAAAAAATTGTAGGTAATAACTCGCCTTTGTCACAAAATGATGGCTTGTTATTAAAAAATAACAATAGCATCAATTATTAGTGCATTACAGGATGTCAGTTGATGTTCAGCCAACCAATACTAACTTCTGACCAGGCTGAGTAGCTCCATCCTCCGGTGTTACAATCCTCATAACATTTCTCCTTGGTGTTGGGCTTCTGTAGACTGCCACAAAATCGGTCATCTACCTTATCCATCTTCCCCTCAGACTTGATGTATTTGGTACAATAGAAATCAAGTGTGCGGTAGCCGGGGCCACACTGGGCACTGCATTCACTCTTTTTGGCCACTTGCCACCTGCAAACAGCCACAGTTAGACTTCATCAGGATCCACGGGGAAAAAAAGGTATCCACAATGACAATTTTTAAAGAGAATTTATTTCATTTTGGACTATCTGTCTCTGTTTGAAATATTCTATGATAACGTGCATGATTAACTTGCACATAAACATATTGTAAATTTTAGCTTAAAGTGGATGTAAACCCCATTCATGAAATCTGACCTGGGCCCATATATCTGTAGTGTTTACGTATCTCTTTCCAAAGCCCTGAGTCCTGTGTCTTTCTGCTGTTGCGTTCCTCTGTTATCAGCATGGTAATGTCTGACAAGTCCTCCGACATATGAGATAAAAGCAGCTGGAAATTTGTGTCGGGGAGGTATTTTAGAGATAGATAAGCAGAGAGCTTGTCCATTCACACCACAGCTCTGCAAATTTCTTCTTTCTTCTGCCTATGTGGGGGGGGGGGGGGTTGCCTTACCTGCAATAAGCTCACACACAGTGTATGCCCAGACTCTTTAAAACGAAGGACAAAGTTGTCACCCTCCCCTCAGACCCGTATGTGACACACACTCGAATAACGTCCATTCCGTTGGGGGGGGGGGGGGTGTATCCGTCTTCTTTCTTCTTTAAACGTCTCGACACCACACTTACCTGTTCGAGAGACGAATAGATAGAGATTTTATGGAGGGGCTGTGTTTAAAGGTCGACGAAAATAGAGTATACAGCCTCCTGAACAGTCTGTAATGGTACGACTATTGTCTCCTTGCGTTGTCGTCTTTCTGTGTCCTGAGTCCCGAAACCTTTCTCTATGCATTTGTGATGTCTATATACCCGGGTCCAGTCTAAAGTACTTACCCCAAATGTAGGTGAAATTCGATTTTAAATGTTATACAAATACACGT
>BLSH010358025.1:398513-414244 GCA_018402905.1 Glandirana rugosa
AGGTAAATCTTCCTTTAATTAGCAATTGGAAAGATGTTTGTGGATCCTAAAGCTTATCCAAAGCACCCTCAACCTTCAAGGTTCTGCTTTTATTTCCTCCATGTCTACAGGATTAAGAATGAGTGACAAAGAGGCAAATAATCTAATTCCCACAGGTTTCCCAGTAACAACCTCCCTCCTCAATGGATACATCCGAGACCTTAACTCACACTGACAGAGCGTTCTTTTCTCCCTTATAACCCAAATCTTGTGGTATGTGCAGCACACTCTATTTACCAGGCCAAATTCTTTGCCAGAGAGCAGTTTCCTGAAAGCAGCAGTCTACTGCACAACTTCACACTAATGCGATTACTTGGTTAATTTCCTGAGTTTGCTTGTGTGCCATTTCATCCATCACATGGCCGTGTTACTGTGAGGACTCTTTCCTTCTAAATGGAAGACACAAAGGGCAGCGTTTCTGAGAGAACCGGGGGAGCTAATGTTTAAAAAGCCATTGTAAAGATCTCACTAGAAAAAAGCCCTTTAATGTTCACTAGCACTGTGTTTTGAAAGTAGAGACTTCAAGTGCCATTATCACTCAATGGTAAAGTGGGAGTAAAACTACAAGCAGTGAACTTAGAACCAAAGTACATGTAATTTTACCGCAGAAGCCATCTGTGGTTTGTAGGACTGTTCAAAGGGACTAAAATATAGCAAACATTATAATTTGTCCCTCTTTCCACTTTATGACCCAGTTCTTGCTTTAATGGTGTAACTACAGAAAACTGCAAGGCTAGGGATGACTTAAATTGGCACCAACACTGTTCTTGAAACTTATTATCTTATGCAAAAGTTGCATCCACCCTTAGGGGCGAAAGTGAACGCCTCCCTAGATATCTCATTAAAAGAGCTAAATTTAATATCGTCAGCAATAATGGTGTCAGAATTTAACACCATATTGTTAAAACGGAACTAAACCCTTTTATCCTTTACAGCCAAGGAAGCTGTCATCTTATCCTCAGTTTGATTTTCAGTTGCCATTGTGCTGCATGTAATCAGTTAAAGCGGAGTTCCACTCAAAAGTGGAACTTCCACTTATCTGTCTCCCCCACACCCTCCAGTGCCACATTTGGCACCTTTCAAGGGGGAGGGGGGAACGGGTACCTGTTTTTGACAGGTATCCATCCCCACTTCCAGAGACGGCGCCGTTCCTGGGAAGTTCGATCCCCCCACCCTTCCTCCTCTGTCGGGCCAATTAGAAAGCACAGCGCGGTGGCAGCACCCGACAGCCGATCCGGCTGGGGTGCCGTCATCGTGGGAACCCTAGACAGGTAAGTGCCCTAATATTAAAAGTCAGCAGATACAGTATTTGTAGCTGCTGACTTTTAATTTTCCATAGGGGGGCTGGAACACCTCTTTAAGACAACAATCATTTGACAGCTTGAAATCTGAATTTGAAATTGAATGGTATCATTCACAGCATGCCTTGATTGTAACTGTTTTGGGAGACAGTCAAATTGATGGGTTTAGTTGTGCTTTAACTGGTTATAATCTACACCAGCCTTTTTCAATCAGGGCACCTAGGCACCCTGGAGTGCCTTCTGGGTTATTCAGCGGTGCCTTGGCAAAATGCATAGAATCTGCCATAATTTGCCCCAAATTGTTATCAAGCCAGCAAGTGGATCAGCCTGCCTTTTTTGATGCACAAAGCCATAGATTTTCATTGTGCAGCACTACAACCTCGGGCACTACACTGACATCATTGGTTGAAATGGAGTACACTGGGCACTGGCACACCATCCTTGTTTGATCCCAACCCCCCCCCCCCCCACCATGCCCCTCTATGTCAGCACTGGGGACGTATTAGCTGTGTGGGGCAGAGAAAACCTAGAATACTGGTCAGTAACAGTGTGCAAAAGTGTATTTGCTTTCAAAGAGTAAATCACCTCTAATGTTGGGTGTCCTATGTGTTGCAATACGTAAAACTATTTGTTTTGTTTTTTTTTACATTTTAGAATAGGGTGCCTTGACTGGAAAAAGGTTAAGAAATCCTGATCTCTATGATTGCCATGAGAAATGACAGCAACTTTTTCAAATTTAGACCAAAGTCCTTTAAACTGGCCATACCTAAATTATCTTTTTGTCAGGTATAAACCTGTGCTGGTATCACCCAATTATTCATGTCTATGTACTCAGCAGATGCTTCAATGCTGGCATTTTCTTTGGTTAACACTGTTAAGTGAACAGGAAAAAGACTGACATATTCAGATTAGAGTAGGCCCCCCAACCAGTTGTTAACGAGGAAGCACAGTTCTTTCTGTATCCGAAAGAGATGAAAAGTGGCGGGTGTTCTGTAGCCCAGTAGGGGAGAACTCAGGCAGGGCTGACAACACTGCCTCTGCTGCATTGGAATCCCAAGCAGTGTTGTCAGCCCTGCCTGAGTTCTCCCCTACAATGTACAGCTCAGTGTACATTGTAAAGTGAACTGCAAACTGGCAGGTTGGTGTATTGATTTATTGCAAAAGAGACATGTCTCTTCTGTGGTAAATAGCCAACTTACTCAAAATTTGTCTTTATTTCCATGTGTCGCTTTCATATATATTGTATAGGGTGCCCTTTGATCAGAGGCGGCCACTAACAAATGTATATTTTCTGGTTAAAATAAAGTAGTAAAAGAAAAAAAAAAGCGCCTACATAAATGATTTCCCTCATCCATAGCAACTAGTCAAATGAGTCTCTTTACTATCAAAACAGGTGAATTGATTGGCTACTGATTGCCCCACTTGATCAATGAGGCTCATTATTCCTGCATCCATAAACAGTTCATTCCCTCCATCCTTTTACAGGTGGCATACACATCCATACTAGAATGACGGATGAGAAAACAGCTGGCTTGCAGAGATCAGTGTCATGCATAATTTTACAATTAGCAAGTGCTTATAGAAAATAATACAAAGTGACCTGTTCACCAACAGCACATAGAGAATAATCTTCTCTTATTCATACAACATAATCTCATCTCCTTGGTGATTATAAATGCATCATGTGCTAAGCAATTATTTAATTAGAAATTACATACACACATTAATATGTTTAGGATGTGCTGAAAGGCTTAATTAGTTCTTTTGTGCTGTAGTAAGCTGAGATAGCACACTCAAAATGCAGTGATGCAAGCCCAAGTAAATGCGCACAGAATATAGACAAACGCTTACAAGCTATGGATATGCTCTGGATGTAAACACACATATAGTGACCATTCATTTTCCAAATTTAACTGGGAAGTGCCCATCAAGGTGAATGGGGGCTGTAGTCCCAGTAGCCACAGACCTTGCATCATTAAAGGTCAACAATGGCAGATACCACAGTTCTATCCTCACAAGTTTTCTTTAATCGGGGTGACAATTAAATCTTTATTAGCCAGAAAGGCCTTTTCTGTGCCCCTCTCTGATTTGGTTTCACTGGGGTTGATTTAGTAAAACTGGAGAGTGCAAAATCTGGTGCAGCTCTGCATTGTAGCCAATTAGCTTCTAACTTCAGCTTGTTCAATTAAAGTATTTGTTTACCCCAACACTTCATATTCCTAATATGTGCCTGCTGCACCATGTACTTGTATGAAGAAGTCTGCTGTTCTCTTTGTATTGCTTCCTTTATGTGAAATCCTTGGTGTTCCCGTCAGTCCCTCTGTTTTCATATTAAAAACTGACCACACTAAGCAGAAGAGCACATTGTGGTCAGTTCTCTAGCTATGATGGGAACTCAGCCTGCTCTCTACCAATCACCAGACTTGTCCTGACACACCCTCGCTGCACAGCCATTCACTGGAACGCTCAGTGTGCTGTTGCTTCTCCTCCCCCAAGCTCTTATGCAGCTGAAAACAGAGGGAATAAAAAAGGGTAAAAAGGCATTCTTATTGTTTTTTAAAAACTATATAAAAATGTTTTGGATTTCATTTATATTACTGAATGGGTTGTTTTACAAGGTGATCGTTTACAATCACTTTAAAGTAGGACTATAGGCAAACCTTTTTTTTTTCTTCATTTTGTAAAGAGAAATTGAGGGTTATAATCCCTGTTAAAAATGATTTTTGCTATGTGTACCATTGCAGAGATTTTGCTTCACTTCCTGTCCCACGGCCAAACAGGAAGTGAGAGGAAATCCCTGCAAATAAAGGGATTTTATTAAAACTTACCGTAAAATCCTTTTCTCCGAGTTCACTGACAGACGCAGCTCTTCATGACTTTGTGGGGTTTTATGTTCGTCCTACCAGGAGTTAACTAGGCAGGGAAAAGAAATCAGCTGGCCCCTCCCCTGGGGGCCGTCCTCTTTTCCTACATTAAAACCCCCCTCCCAGAGGAGCTCTCCAGTTTCAATGCCTAGTTCGCAAGGAGTTGACCTGGCTTCCCTATAGGGAACTGCGGTCCTATTGTGACCATTTTCTTTTTTATTTTCTTTTTTCTTTTTTCTGCAATCAATGGGACTTGTGCCCATAGAATTCAATGGAAGTCACCTCCAAGTCGGATCCCCATCAATATTGAAGCAACTTTACAGGAAAAAGAATAGAATTTACACAGGTACTCCCCACAAATTATCCAGGCAACCCCCCTCCCTCCCTTCTCTGATTGGCCAAAGGCAAAGTCGCCTGGCTTGGAGGTCGCGTTGTAAGTTGCCCAAAGTCGCACTGAAGTCGCCTTGAAGTAGTGTTCAAATCACCTAGCAAAGTCACCCCTGAAGTCGGATCCCCTATGTGTGAACCGGCCCTTAGTAGATCTTAGCTACAAAGTCAAGGAAAGTCAGCCCTCAAACCAAATTTAGAGAGGGCCACAAATTTCTGTTACTAACTAAGAAAGGTAATATGAGCATCTAGTGGCGTCTGCAGAATGTTTACTTTAAAAGTTTAAAAATGATCAAAGGTTCCTTGACACACAACCGTTGTGAAGGTTATCAGCAGCTCTTTTACGTAATATAACTTTTTTGCTAATATTTGATCTTTTATGATGCTAATCAGGCAAGTGAGACAATGCAGTGACCTTTTACTATGAAAACCATGTGCGGACTTCTCCAAGGAGAAAACGTGTTGAACCCAGATGAAACGAAAATTCATTTTTACACAAGTGTGCTCCTTCTCTTGGTGAGATATCCTCCTCCTCCTCCTCGGCTATAAGGAGTTTCCTCGCTGTGTTGTTACGCGCCCACTTATACCAAAGAGTAAATGTTAACACTTGAGATTTTGATGACAATGTTAAATTCCTTCTGGAATCTCAAGTGAGCTCAGGGAGGTTCACACCGAGCGGTCACACACTCACTGAGCTGTGAAATAAGTGTAGGCGCACACACTTTTTCATTTGCATCTATATAGGCTGCATATGAATAGCACATCTCAACAAGTGCTGGATGAGGCTGTTTGAATCAGTCTCTTTGGGGGTTAAGGGGCCCAGGGCTGTAGTGATAAAAAATGGCAGGTTTTTGGTCAATGCATTTTTTTCTAATGTTTACAAATGTATACACTATTGTTTTTTCGATCATTTTAAAAATTATTTATGCAAGACATACTATTTACTACTATAAGATCTATAGTAGTGAACGGTGCGATCTATGGCGCACATCAAACCTAGGAACCTTACTTTTCTCTGGCTCCATGTTGAAACAAGCATATAAGACATTTATTTTACAAATAAACATTTAACACGGTATGCAAGCATAATTCTCAGCTTACAAATTATGTTGGGCTTTCTATTTAGAAAGTCCAGTATTGTCTGTATCCTTAAATCAGCAATAAACCCAAACATTTATTATATTGCAGCTCACCAATTCTTAGATGTGATGGCTGCATTTGTTTTCATTTTTAGCGTTCTTTCTTTTAATTTCACCTGGTGATCCAGCCAGTAATTCTGCTCTTTTTTCAGAAGAACAAGCTCTCTTGCAGTTAGAGGGCTGAGACAAACCATTTACCAATGACAGGGGTGCTTACAATGATTAGCCTTTATTCATTCATGTAAAACATTTCTCCCAAAAGGAAAAATGCATTACTATAACTACTTATAAATTGTTAGCTAGAGTTTGGCTTCAATTTGTTAGTGTATTTAAACCCTTCCCTTAACCCAGACTTACAATGCTGCTGCCCAAAGGTGCCCTTGTAAGGCTGGATTCACACCTATGCATTTTTAGTGCTTTTTGCATATTTACACTGCAGTCCATTTAACATGGTTTCCTATGGAGCACATTCTGCAGTGCAAATCTGCAAAATGCAAAAGCACTAAAAATGCATAGGTGTGAATCCAGCCTAAGGGCTCATGCACAAAAAACTGCTTTTACAGGCATTTGAGCTTTTATTTCAGCTTGAAGAAGCTTGTGCTTTTTTGTGCTCTTGTGCATGTTTTTATGGAGCTTCTTTAAGCTCCTTTGAGCTTTTTTGAGCATAAGCATTTTTTTCACAAACCCTCCTAAACAGTATTTTCTTAACCATTGTCTAAACAAAACAAAAAGCGGGAACAAACATTTTCGTGTGTTTTCGAGCTCTTTTAAGCTTTGTTTTTTTTTTTTGTTAGCTCTTTGGGGCACTAGCTCTTCTCAAAACCGTGAGTTTGGTGGGGTTTTTTTTCTGCCTGTAGAGCATATGCCTGAAAATTGCATAGTGTGCATGGACACATTGGCTAACATCGAGGGGAGGTTCCAGGCAGAAAAAATAAGAGCTCAAAAGACTGTAGGAGCCACTTCTTTGAGCTCATTTGAGCTGCAGTGTGCATGAGCCCTAATACGTAAAGTGTGTTACTGTCTAGATTCCCAGGTGAAAACTGAGGAGAAAAAAGGAAATGAATGCAGCCACCAAATCTAAAGACTGGTAAGCTGCAAAATATTACATTTTTGGTTTTGGGTATAATACCACTTTAAATGTTTCTATATACTGGGGGAAGCCGCATTTTTTTAAACTAGCCCTTGATTTTTAGTCCTTTTGCCTTGCAGTTCTGCATCCGAGGTCCATTTCTCTCAAGGGATATTGCCTAAATTGAGTTTGCACTCTCTATGTTTTCCTAAATTTTCCCCTACAATCCAAAAATATATTTGTAGTCGAGTCAAATTGCCCCTTACATGTGCATATGTATAAATGTTGCACATACTCCTAGATCATATGCTTCTGTAGGGATTGGGATGCTGTGAATGGTCTGTATGCTCAGTAAAGCACTGCTGAATATGTCAATGGCATATAAATAAATAAAAAAATGATCCAGGTTGATTTTCTTTTTGCTTGTTTTTTTCTTTTTAAGCCGGCATACACCAGAGGTGTGTTTTGCATATAAGAAATAGTTACCATGTATGGGGAGCAAAATGGTCATGGTAGGCCTCTGGTGCTACTAGCATTTAAGAGGTCTGGATTTTTTATTCATTTCTACTGATCATCAGAAAACAGAGATAATCAGGTATACCACATGACTGCATCACAAGGTATAACCACATTTCATAGCATGCATCAAGAGGGAGAATGGCAGATGTACAAATCTGATCATCCATTTACGATCTGATTAAGGCCTGTGTAAAATTCTCATATTTGAGTTCAGTGTCAAATGTTTTTCAGGGATAGGGGTACTTAGACCAATATTTGTTGGGAAAATTGTGGCATTAATTTGCTGCAGTATTCAATAATAATTGTACCAATGTTGGCAAGGTAGCACCATTTTCACTGTTAAGTTTCAGTGTACGGTTTATGTTTATGGGGTTGTATTGAGATTTAGCTTTTGTTCTGAAGGTAAGAGTAAGGCTTCATGCACACAGGACTTTAAAAAAGGTCAGTAGCTTATCAGGGATGTATTCAGCTTTTACCAGCGTTATATTACCGCAGTTTTTTCGCGTTTTTTTTGAATTTTTAAAGGGCCAGCATTTTTTTTTTTCAATTGGTCTAAAACGTCCAAAAACGTTGGGGATTGACGTTTTTGAGCGTTTTTGGAAGTTTTTGAGCGTTTGAACGTTTTGAACGAACCCTCAGGTCTTGGGGTTTTTTTTACAGCTCAAAAACGTCACTGCTAAAAACAGTTGATAACAGCCTATGTGTGCATGAACACATAGGATAACATGATGGAGGGTTTATTGACTGTAGAAAAAAATGTCTGCAGCTAAAAACAGCTGCTGTAAAACAGTCAAAAAACATCCTGTGTGCATGAGGCCTTAGGCAGGACTTTAAAAAAAGTCCAAAAACGTCAGTAGCTTATCAGGGATGTTTTCAGCTTTACCAGCGTTATATTACCACAGTTTTTTCGTGTTTTTAAAGGGCCAGCATTTTTTTTTTCAATTGGTCTATAACGTCCAAAAACGTTGGGGATTGACTTTTTTGAGCGTTTTTAGGCGTTTTTGGACATTTTTAAGCGTTTGAACATTTTTACAGATGAAAAACCCCTCAGCTCTTGGGGTTTTTTACAGCTCAAAAACGTCACTGCTAAAAACAGCTGATAACAGCCTGTGTTTGCATGAACACATAGGATAACATGATGGAGGGTTTATTGACTGTAGAAAAAAATCTGCAGCTGAAAACAGCTGCAGAAAAACAGTGAAAAAATGTCCTGTGTGCATGAGGCCTAAGGGTTAAGTTTACAGGTAAATTTAGATTAAGGGTTAGGTTCAAAGGGCAGTTCAGGTTAAGGGTTAAACCCAAAGGTTATTTCAGGTAAATACTGATTTCAGAGGTAGGTTCAGGCTAAGGTTTAGTGATCACGTTGAATTTAAAGATTAGGTTCAAGTTTGTTTAAGTTCAGGGTTACATTTATCAGTTTAGGTTAAAAGTTAGGTTTAGAGGTTGGTTCAGATTTACAGGTCATATTAGGTGAAGGCTTACATTTAAGGGTAGGTTCAGGTTAAGGGTTAGCATTAGAGGTCAATTCTTGGTTAAAAGGTTCAAAAGGAAGTTCAATTTAGGAGTTAGGCTTAGAAGTCAGATCAGGTTAGGTTTTAGAAGTTCAGGTTAAGGTTTAGTGGTCAGATTGAAATTAATAATTTGAGTAGATGGTTATTTAGAAGTGCAGTGGCTAGGTTGATGTTACCAGTGATTTTAGATGGTGACCAATCATGCAAACATAGTAAAAGTACCATTGGGGCAAACTATCTCTGGGACCATTGACACGAATTCTCCCATTTTATATGGGAACTGATGTACTTAGTATTATTTTTATGAGCATGATAAATTCATTTTAAATTCTATCTATCTATCTATCTATCTATCTATCTATCTATCTATCTATCTATCTATCTACATGCTTCCTAAAAATAACACTTGGTGCAGCAATCTACCAGGACCTGCTGAATTTCCCTCTAACGCATGTTCTGATGTGCCTAAAGTATTCTATAGGAAAATATGGGTATTCTTTCAAAGTGTAAAACATAAACAACGCAAAGCACACAGTGGTGATAAATCAGCCTTTGGTCTAGAAAAGCACCGTAAAACAAAGTAAGACTTTAAGAAGCTCTACATGAAAAGGAGCTTTGAAAATTTGCCAAGAAAAGTTCAAGTACAAGACAGATTTGTTTGAATGACAGAAACATTAGATCAATAGACAGGTTAGATAGTGGGGGGGAGGGAAAAGAGAGGCAGAGAGGGTAAGAGAGAGAGAGAGCAGGAAATAATGGAAGAAAGAGAGGAGGAGAGAGGGTCAGAAGAATAGAGTGGGGGGGATGGGGTGCAAGAAATGAAGAGATAGCAAGAGAGAGTACAGGAGGAGGAAGGGAGCAATAAAATGGAAGAGAGAAAGGGACAGAGAGAGAAACAGAGTGGGCAGAGGAAGAGAAAAGAGGAGAGAGAAGGTAAGAATGGAAGGGAAGACTGGGAGAAGCAGGGAAATGTATGTAACATGAAAGTATAAGGGGGAAGGGCAATTGGCATAAAGAAGAGAGAATAGAAGAAAGAGAAATGGAGGTAGAGAGAGTGCAAGCAGACAATGGGCAGGAGGTAAAGGTTGAAGACAGAAGAGGCAGCAGCAGAACAGCTCAAAAATGGGGCTCTTCTCTCCCAGGAACCACTCCCCTATCCCTGATTAGATCTCCGGCTTTTCCTTACCAGTCACCGCACCCCTCCCCAGGTCAAATCTATCGTCTTTCTTACCAGGCACCCCTCCCCTCTCCCTGATCAGATCTCTATGCTTCCCTTATCAAACACTGCACCCCTTTCCCAAGTCACATCTACCCTGTCTTATACTGGATACCACTCCCCTCTCCCTGATCAGATCTCCCCTCTTCCTTTACCAAGGACCATTCCCCTTTCCCAGGTCATATCTACTCTCTCTCTTACCAGGCAATGCTCCCCTCTCCGTGATTAGATTTCTCCTTTTTCCTTACCAGGCACTGCACCCCTCCCCTGGCCAAATCTACTATCTCTCTTACCAGGCACCACTCCTTTCCCTGATCCGATCTCCCCTCTTCCCTTACCAAGGACCGTTCCCCTTTCCCAGATCACATATACCCTCTCTTTTACCCGGCACCGCTCCCCTCTCCCTGATTAGATCTCCCTTTTTTTTTTTACCAGGCACCGCACCCATCCCCTGGTCAAATCTACCATCTCTTTTACCAGGCACCACTCCGCTTTCCCTTTTCAGATCTCCTCTTTTCCCTTACCAGGCACTGATCCCCGTCCCCATGTCACAACTACACATCTATCATATCTCCCATCGTCTGAACACTCCCATCACCACTCCCCACTTCAAAGTCACACCTACCTTCTCTCTTAACAGGCACTATTCCCCTCTCCAAAGTCACATCCACTGCTCCCCATCCCCTAGTAACATCTACCTTCTCCCTGACCAGGCACTGCTCCCCCCCAGGTCACATCTACCCTCTACCCTACCAGGCACCACTCCCCTCTCCAAGGTCACCATTACCCTCTCTCTTACCAGGCACCATTCCCACTTCCCCAATCACATCTCTACACTCTCTTAACAGACACTGCTCCCTTTTAACTTATTATATTTTCCCTCTCTTGTTCCTTAAAGTATTTCCATCTCTTGGCTCCCTACCACTTATACTCATCAAGTCACAGATGTACGAATGTCTTATGCACAGAAATCACAACATAAAATTTGTGTAACTACAACAAAAGCATAATGTGAACCATTCGCACTTGCGGAGTGACTGGAGAATAACATGCCAGACAGGAGAGGGATGACAGTGTCAGCTGTGAGTGACGGGATGTGATCACAGCAACAGACAACTAAGTCTATGTACAGAGGGGATCATCCTTACACAAACAAATGCTTCGAGTGCTTAGTGTGCCGCTGACACAAATCAAGGTAGAAGCAGCCCGCTGTAATGTGCAGAACTCAGAGACTCGAGCTGAGGAGGTGCCTCTAACAAGTGCTCATCACAGTGTTGGACAAAGAACAGACCTACATCATTTACAATAACAATTTATACATCAGAGCTGAGCCAGACGTTTCACTTCACTGGGAGAACTGTTTTCAGAGTTACCTAAAGGGGAAATCCACCTAAAGTGGATCTAAAGCCAGCACTAATAGTTATGGATAGAGCAGGGCAATTATTAAACCCCAATCAGGTTCTGTTTTTGCTGTCTTTGTCCCACTGGGCAGTTTACCTTTACTTCCTGTCCCAAAAACACAACAGGAAGTGAAAATCTTTCCAAAGTGAGAGGAAATCCTCAACAGCTGTCACCGGAGCAGGAGTCCCCAATGGAAGCTTTTTCCTATGTTTTTGTTCCAGTGACAACTAGATTGTCATTACCATAAAGATATGAATCTCCCCAGTGGGGGCACAGACAGCAATGAACACATGACATGGGTACTAACTGTTCTCTATGCTTTTCAAAACGTTTTTGATGTAGTGTTGCTTAAAAAAAGGATATAGACCTAGGTGTTAATCAACAACTGTTTTGGCTGGAATTGGGCTTTAGCATTAAGCTATGATAACAATCTTTCTGGGATGGATAAGTAAACAAGAGAGGGGCTGCATTATTAACCACAAAAGGGTTACTCCTGTGTTGGTCACATGACCAAAACTCAGGCCTTAGGTCATGTGATCTCAGTGAAGGGAGAGATGACCAATCTGAACTCTGAACCTGTCCTAACATAGGCAAATGCACATGCTTGCCCAATGTGTCAGGACCACTAGAAGAAAGTGAAACAGCATTTTTCAGCAAAACTCTTAACATACTTTTATAGTACCAAAAATGCCCACATAGTTAAAACCCAGTGGTGTTTCATAAAAGTGACAAATTCCTTATAGTAAAGAAAAAATAGCACTTATAAAGGCATCTCAGAGCAAAATAATTGCAGTTTTAGAAAGCTATGTCTGGGAAAAGTCTTGGCTTGGGCTATGCAAATAAATTATTTTTTCCATGCTGATTCTGAGGCTGCATTGTTAAATTCTTTAATATTAAATATTGTATAACCATCACCCTGTAAGAACTAGCTCTCTTTAGAAGCTGAACTATACAGCCCTCTCCTGAGTCCTGATGTGGGGGCTCAAACACCTCTCCCTGGTTTAAGGCATAAACATAATGGGTAATCATAAGAGCTCAAAAATGACACAAAACACCAATTATTAGCTATATAGGGTAGAATAAAAGCAGTGGGTTTGCAAAAATGCTGTGCGTTGGTTGTTCTATGTTGTCATCTATGAATCAAAACTTATATCAAATGTTTTTGGACTCTCAGACTATTTGCTGTTCTTTTTAGATTTTAGAAAGAATAGAGTCCAGGGCTATATGAAGTCTGAGCCCTTATCTGAAACCGGTCATGGCTGAGGTGGACAGGTGGCTAGGGAGATTGCTGCCAAAGATGCCTCTAGAATAGAATAGGCATTGTATGGTCTCAGATCTCAAATAGCACTGGACACCTGTGGTGTACACAGTCTGGGACTGGACCTGTAAAGTCCTGGCCAGGGTTATGCAAAGGAAGCTTCAATGTTGGTTATGAGACTGGAGCTATATATTTATCCATTACCAGAGACATCAGCATCATAGCAGCAGTAAAATATATTTCTTTGTATAGTTCCTGGACTTTCCTGGACTTTAAAGCCCTCTACTGGGAAAAATTGTGGAAGGGGAAAGCGTGAACACAAGTCAGGTTCATGCAGCATATAAGTACACAATGTCATAGGAGGTAAATTCCTCACAGGTTAGGGCAGTGGTTCTCAACTCCTGTCCTCAGGACCCACCAACAGGCCAGATTTTCAGTATCACCTTGGGGAGATGCAGACTAGAATGCTGCAATCACTGAGCAGCAAATTATATCACCTGTGATGCATTTCAGTTATCCTGCAAACCTGGCCTGTTAGTGGGTCCCGAGGACCGGATTTGAGAACCACTGGGTTAGGGGAAACCTGGCAGGTTGTCTTTAGTGAGCACTGCAAGTAACTAAAAAGTCCTCTCCTAGTACCAGTGGAAAGTAGTTTAGCTTTATCTTGGAGAAATTTGAAAATTTCAACCCAATTCAAATAGATGCCAGAATTATGTCAGCACAATTTGCATTCTTCAGCTCTGAAATATTTATAATGTCTAATGAGAAGACAATGCTCCAGCCAAGACTATAACATGGTCTGCAATCTGTATTCTTCTAAGGAGTTCAGACACAGCAGAGTGAACTCACCAAGGTAGTTATCATCTTCCGGTTTTCCTGAGTAGCTGTGCTGCCGCACATCGATGTTGGTAGCACCGGCTGGAATACGCACCACATCATTGTAGCCTGGAAGACACAAAAGAGCCGAAGCTGATTAATGAGCCGGATGTGCTCCACAAAGCCTGTTTGATTTACATGGCTGCCAAATGCATGTAGCATAACTTCAAAACACAACTTTCTATGGTAAAAGGGAACAAAGGAATAGAAATTGTCATTTAAGAGGCTATATCTAAATGAAGACAGTGATCCATGCAATCCTGTCTGAAAATGTTTAAATACGACATTATGTCATCTTATCACTATTTCATTATGTCTTAAAGTGAACCTTTGCCCAGATTATGGACAAATTCATATTCTTAAAGCTGACTTTGCAGTAAAAAGCAAGGTCTGCTTAAAGTGATTCCAAAGGCTGAAGGTTTTTTACCTTCCTGCATTCTATGCAGGAAGGTAAAAAACCTTCAATATGCCTCCCTCCCCCCCAGCCGTCCCTTATATTTTCCTGAGCCCGATCTCAATCCAGTGATGTGCACGAGAGCAGTTTCTCTCCCGTCTCTCTGCCTCCTTCTTGTATCAGAGGCAGCAGCAAGCAGCTGTCAATCACAGCCAATGAGGAGGGAGTGGGGGGTCCTATGGACACACAATGTGGCTTGGGAGCGAGCATGCACAAGTGCTCCCATAGCAAGTGGCTTATTGTAGGGGCACTCAGCAGAGGGAAGGAGCCAGGAGCGGCAGCGGGGGACCAGAGAAGAGGAGGATTGGGTTGCTCTGTGCAAAACACTTGCACAGAGCAGATAAGTATAACATGTATAACATTTTTACCTTTAATATCACTCTAATATATCAGCCCACCCATAAAAAATAACAGTTCAAAAGTAAAATAAAATAAAAATGTAGGAAAAAAAAGTGAGTAAACATACTTACCTTGCCCCTGGCTTCCATACTGCAAGGTGTGGCATCACGAATCTCCAAGCGAGATCTGTGGAATGCTGAGTATCTCAAGAGAAGTGCACAGTGCTGCTGCTGGGAATCTTAAAGCAAATCTGGTGCTTTGCCCTTTAAATTACTGACACATCTAAGTAATTAACCACTACACAAACTATTACAGCTTGTTTACATGATCTCTGCTGGTTTAGCCAATCTCAGCCCTCATTTTTCTCTTCTAATGAGATCAAGTGAACAAATGCCTAGGTCAGCCTTTCCCAACATTTTCAACATGGAGGGACCCTTGAAATAACGTTCTGGTCTCAGGGAACCCCTGCTAAAAATTGCTATATCTAGAACTCATGATACATTAGTGTGATGGTCAGTGGGAAAAATGCCCCTTACACTTGTGGTCATTGGGAAGAATTACCCCTACAAATGGCTAAAAAGATCAATGGTGTCAGTGAAAACTTATCAGAAAGGCAGAAATTGCTCATTGCCCCTAACAACCTCTGGAGGAACCCTAGTCTGGAACAATTATCACAAAGAATGTAAATATAGTTTTAAAAACACTTTTGAGTGCAGGTCTTGCTGTTAACCAGGTATTTGCTCAGGCCACCCTGGACTACATAAAAAAAGTCTTAGGCATGCTTGAGAGTGTTCGTGAAATCACCAGGTGGCAAACTAACATCCTGCTCAGAGATTTGAGACAATGCTTAAACAAAATGTTGTGTCCTATTTTGTATTTTATCTTGTTGCCTGTGTGCTGGATTAAACTCTGAGGAGGTCCCTAGGCAGTCAAATCCTTGTGGCCCCCTTGCAGTTTTCTGAAGGTTTTTCTTGTGCGTGCCCTAGTGGGATAACTTTGAACTAAGTAGTGTGCTTGTGCACATCGGCCACTAGATGAGATGACCATCACTACTGTACATCCCATGTATGTAGGGTGCACCAAAATCTTGGGTTTCTTAACTTTTGAAATGTAATTTTTGAGATGTCTCTTTTATGACATAATTACATTACATGGGTTAGTGTTGATTCATATATTCAGTATCTGTAGTCTAAAATGTAATGTCAAACAGTGAATTTCCGAGTAGAAAAAGTCGATAGTCAAACACGTTCTAAAACCACGTGGGATGTATGTACCCTACATGTCATCACTACCAGTAGAGTAGATCACCGGCTACACGTGTTCGTGTGATGAATCAAGTTTCAATAGGGTGATCCCGT
>BLSH010358025.1:414254-457509 GCA_018402905.1 Glandirana rugosa
TCTCTGTCAAAAATAAAAGATCAATGGTGTCAGTGAAAACTTATCAGAAAGGCAGAAATTGCTCATTGCCCCTAACAACCTCTGGAGGAACCCTAGTCTGGAACAATTATCACAAAGAATGTAAATATAGTTTTAAAAACACTTTTGAGTGCAGGTCTTGCTGTTAACCAGGTATTTGCTCAGGCCACCCTGGACTACATAAAAAAAGTCTTAGGCATGCTTGAGAGTGTTCGTGAAATCACCAGGTGGCAAACTAACATCCTGCTCAGAGATTTGAGACAATGCTTAAACAAAATGTTGTGTCCTATTTTGTATTTTATCTTGTTGCCTGTGTGCTGGATTAAACTCTGAGGAGGTCCCTAGGCAGTCAAATCCTTGTGGCCCCCTTGCAGTTTTCTGAAGGTTTTTCTTGTGTGTGCCCTAGTGGGATAACTTTGAACTAAGTAGTGTGCTTGTGCACATCGGCCACTAGATGAGATGACCATCACTACTGTACATCCCATGTATGTAGGGTGCACCAAAATCTTGCACAAACTGATAGCTGAAAAAGATGAGCCTTTAAGTGACAAACTGTAATGTAAAATCTGATGTCTATGACTTATATACTTAGTTGTGATTGGGTACATTACATTAATACAGTATTTTCTCTGTAGAGTTTTTAATGTAAAGTTTTCAATTCTTTGGGTTGATACATTTTTTCTTTCTTTTGCAAACAATTTATAGAGGTTCTTCACCCTTTTTGAAAAAAATAAATAAATCCAGCAGCTACAAATACTGTAGCTGCTGACTTTTAATATGACATTTATCTGTCCAGGGATCCAGCACCGTCCTCACCCGGGCTGTTTCTTCACTGGGCTTTGGGTCCCAGGCGCCGGTATGTTAACTGTGGGAAGTCAGTTGTGACTCCTTTCGGCTTCACAGCCATCTTCCCCCTGTGCATGCGCAAGCTGTGCTGTGCTTTGTGAATGGTGCTGCAGCCTTCTGGGACCTATGAAGTGGTAGCGGGCAGGGAAGGAGAACATCTGGTGGAATCACCTGGGCGAACCAACTGGAAGTGGAGGGGGTATCTGTCAAAACCCTCTCCACCCCCCAAAAAAAAAGTTCCAAAAGAAGAAGAGGAGAGGGGAGCATAAATTCATTGTAATGTTCTTTCAGGATCTAATTAATATTATTTTGATCTGTTGTCACGGGGCCCTTAAACGGTGTGGGGTCCATAGACCGTTGCCTACTCTGCCTATTTGGTAATCAGGCACTGGTCCCCATGCCTTTAACAGTCATATAATGTACAGTATCTCACAAAAGTGAGTACAACCCTCACATTTTTATAAGTATTTTATATTATCTCGTCATGGGAAAACACTGAAGAAAAGACACTTTGCTACAGTGTAAAGTAGTGAGTGTACAGCTTGTATAACAGTGTGCTGTCCCCTCAAAATAACTCAACACACAGCCATTAAATGTCTAAACCGCTGGCAACAAAAGTGAGTACACCCCTAAGTGAAAATGTCCAAATTGGGCCCAATTAGCCATTTCCCCTCCTCGGTGTCATGTGACTCGTTAGTGTTACAAGGTCTCAGGTGTGTAAAATTCGGTGTTATCACTCTCAATCTCTCATACTGGTCACTGGAAATTCAACATGGCACCTCCTGGCAAAGAACTCTCTGAGGATCTGAAAAAAACAATTGTTGCTCTACATAAAGATGGCCCAGGCTATAAGAAGATTACCAGGACCCTGAAACTGAGCTGCACCATGGTGGCTGGGGCCATACAGCGGTTTAACAGGACAAGTTCCACTCAGAACAGGCCTTGCCATGGTCGACCAAAGAAGTTGAGTGCACATGCTCAGCATCATATCCAGAGGTTGTCTTTGGGAAATAGACATATGAGTGCTGCCAGCATTGCTGCAGAGGTTGAAGAGGTGGGGGGGCCAACCTGTCAGTGCTCAGACCATACACCTCACACTGCATCAAATTGGTCTGTATGGCTATTGTTCCAGAAGGAAGCCTGTTCTAAAGATGATGCACAAGAAAGCCCGCAAACAGTTTTCTGAAGACAAGCAGACTAAGGACATGGATTACTGGAATCATATACTGTGGTCTGAGGAGATAAACTTATTTGGTTCAGATGGTGTCAAGCGTGTGTGGCAGCAACCAGGTGAGGAGTACAAAGACAAGTGTGTTTTGCCTACAGTCAAGCATGGTGGTGGGAGTGTCATGGTCTGGGGCTGCATGAGTGCATGAGTGCTGCCGGTACTGGGAAGCTACAGTTCATTGAGGGAACCATGAATGCCAACTTGTACTGTGACATACAGAAGCAAAGTATGATCCCCTCCCTTCGGAGCCTGGGCCGCAGGGCAGTATTCCAACATGATAACGACCCCAAACACACCTTCAAGATGACAACTGCCTTGCTAAAGAAGCTGAGGGTAAAGGTGATGGACTGGCCAAGCAGGTCTCCATACCTAAACCCTATTGATCATCTGAGGAGCATCCTCAAATGGAAGGTGGAGGAGCGCAAGGTCTCTAACATCCACCAGCTCCATTATGTCGTCATGGAGGAGTGGAAGAGGACTCCAGTGGAAACCTGTGAAGCTCTGGTGAACTCCATGCCCAAGAGGGTTAAGGCAGTGCTGGAAAATAATGGTGGCCACACAAAATATTGACACCTTGGGCTCAATTTGGACATTTTTCACTTAGGGGTGTACTTGCTTTTGTTGCCAGCAGTTTAGACAATAATGGCTGTGTGTTGAGTTATTTTGAGGAGACAGCACATTTACACTGTTATACAAGCTGTACACTCGCTACATTGTAGCAAAGTGGCATTTCTTCAGTGTTGTAACATGAAAAGGTATAAAATATTTACAAAAATGTGAGGGGTGTACTCACTTTTGCGAGATACTGTATATGTGAAAGAACTGTAAACAAATTAGGAGCAGTATGTATCATCTAACAGGGTGCAGGAGGACAACATGGTTTTTACTTACTCCTAATTATGTTGATGAAGGCTGGGAACAGACAAATTAATTTCATTTTCCAGTTTTAGACTTAACATTAAACAATAGAACATGGCAAAGGATTAATTACATTTCTGTTTACCTACCATAATGTACTAAACTATGCGTTCCAGCTATGGGTTTACAGGATGAATTGTCTCCACCACAAACTCCACACTTATCTCTTCTGGCTTTTGAGTTTAGGACGTGATCACAACCAGCTTGCTTTAAAAAAAGATAGAGAGAAGAGCCAAGAAAAATAAGTACAGTACATCCTGTGCTTAGGTTATACACAGACACCAATACATAAAATATAGCCAGAGGTTCTATCCCTTCCCACTCTATCCAAAGCTAGAGAAAAAGTTTAGGCTGAATTTCTACTTTAACTAGACTCAAGAAAAGACACACATCCATCATGATCAATCTCTGACAATGTCCAGCAATTTTGGTTCAGAGAAAGGAAAGTCAAACCTTATGTGCAACTGTGACCAATTTCACCCCATGATGGAAGAAAAATCTTACTTGACCCCACAATGGCTATTTTACATTTTCCCTGGGCCAATAACAATTAGGAATCCTATGACTATGGCAGCATTTCCAATAACAAGCAGGCCCCTTCAGCAAATCCTGATTCCAGGTAAGGGCTCAGATTTCGCAGAATTCTGTCACATAGCTCTCCCATGGTAGTTAATGAACTGTAGGCTATAAATCACCGAAAGGCTCCCCTTTAGAAATGAACCTGTCACAGCTGATGTTACTTAAGGAGTATGTAATGTCTTACATGCTGTGAGCCCTTTATGGCTTCAAAGTTATCTGATTCCCAAATTGTGCATTCGTTTTGGGGCAATGAACGGCACTCAACAGGATGATATTCAGCTTGACTGCCTGGGAAACTAGTACCCATTCCTGGAGTTTTTGGATTGGTATACTGCTAAGACACCTACATTTTGGCTCTTTCAAAGAACTTCTATATGGATTTGCCACGGTGTTCCCTAATGCACCTCAGTATTCAGAGATTCCAATTCCAACCTATTTAGTTAGAAGGTGGTCAGGTTTTCCCTGCCTTCTGTGACTGCACTGTGGCGATTTCCTCACTTTCTGTCCTTGTGACACCTGGGGAACTTCTAGCTCTCCCAATCTGACAATAAAGAAGTGTGTTTATTGTTGTCTCATTGGAGAAACTTTCTGTCACTTTCTGACCCTTACTAGGGCAGGATGTGTGGGAACATCTACATAGCCTACATTGAGAAGCCATGTTTTAATTACAACCTGGAAAGAGTTAATCATTATAATGGCCTCAAGGCCATCGTAGAATATGAACTGTGATTGACATAGGGGTATGTCGCCCTTTCTCTTGAACTTTAGTACAATAGTTCTTTTCAGGGTGACTCACAGCAATACTGGAACATTTACATAAGTTCATTCAAACAAAAGAGCTGAAATGTTAACATAAAATGCAGTATTTGCACATTTCAACAAAAATTATTTTCCATTGAAATTCTATAGAAATTGTTATTTACATATGCGCGAATAATAGGAATATTAGTCCAACAGTAAAATAAAAGCTGATAAAAATGTAAAAAGCAAAATGATAAGTGATAAAAATTAAAGGTAAACTGCAAAAATGCTTAAAATATTGTACACAACTACGACTGGCAAACCTGTGCAGAAAAATAGACACCTTTGGCCTCCCAACAGTAAACCAATTCTTACTGGCATTGTTGGAGACCCAACATGATGAACACGGAAAGCCGGGGAGGGGAGGGAGACTTCCTCTCCCCACTCACCTACCCCTCCCCATACCCTTCTCTCCTACCCACCCTACCTTCCTGCAATCTCCCCTGGAAAAAGAAAAAAATTGGGAAGTGGCAGTTGTAAGCCATGGGCTGAGTATGCGGGACCCAATAGTGAGATCTGAATCTTATGCAGCGGGCCTGACATGCTCTTGCTCGGTCTTAACTATTGGCCATAACATTATATAATGTTGAAATTTTCGCGGTGTATTGTATTATGGAAGCTTGACCAACCTGTACTTCTCTATTTAAATTGCATTGCTGATTCTTTTAAAAAAAAATAATTTATAAACAACAAAAAAACCTGTGCAGAATATTTACCTTACCCAGCACTGTCATATGGTGGGTACTACTGGGTGTCTGCACCGCAGCTCTGTTTTAATGGTTTTAGTTTTATTTTTTCTGTGTGTACAACTGTGAAAGTCTATGGGCTAATTTGAATGTAACTGTGCAGATATATAATATACTACAGAATGTAGAACAATTAATAACTTGATTTATATTGCTGCCATTTTCTCATGTACTACCTCAGAATCTTGATCTTTGTACCTATCTTTTGTTCGTACCAAATAAAAGTTTGTAAACAAAAAAAAAAGAAAGTCTATGGGCTATATTTGTTAGCTCAATTGCACTAAGGCTTCATTCAGAAGGTCAAATATCTGTGGCTATGTTGCTGCATTTTTAGGGGCGGCTACATGCCAGTTTGTGTGTGGCCAAAATTTCACAGAAGCACAGACCCTGGATGCACAATGGCTGCGCCCAGGGTTGGTATTTGCATGTAACCACTCAGATGATCAGTTACATGCTAACAGCAGCGGCACCTGGCATTGATTTGTGCAGGGTACAAAATCTGGTGCAGCTCTGCATAGAATCCAATCAGCTTCCAGGCTTTTTTTTGTCAAAACTTAATTGAACAAGCTAAAGTTAGAAGCTGGTTGGCTACTATGCACAGTTGCATCAGGTTTGAATTTTCCCATTTAGTAAATCAAACACAAGTGTGCAAGTAGCGTGTACAACCGCCAGCAAGAAAGCCCTGGCTGCATATACTGTATACATCCATCTAGATGTAGCCTAAGTAAATGACTGCAAAGCAATAATGTAAAAGGTACGGCATATTCAGGGCCATCATAAATGCAGGGCAGAAGGGGTAGCTGGCCTGGGCCCAGTCATTGTTGTGGGGCCCAAAGTACCTGAGCTGCCCTTTGAGCCCATACTGCCTGCAAATAGTTGATAAGTTGATTTGGCTATCACTCAGGAGATATGAACGGAATTGAATGTTGGGGGCATTGGTGATTGGTTGGGTGTTACGTCTGCAGCCTGTGCAGTGATTGGCTTGTCCGGGAAGAGTGCCTGTCAGTCCTGGGCACAGCCACACCGACCCCTCTCCCTCACTAAGCCACAGACCTTTGGCCCGCTGAATCCCGCTTTCACTTGGAATGAGTGAAAGTGAAATTCTTCACTGTACTGAAAATCCAGGACATTTTGGCGAAATGCATCGAAGTAACTGGAGAAAGCCCCCACCCTGGGCTTCTGTTAAATCTACCAATGTAGTGGCGTTTATCAAACCAAAACATGCTTTACGACCACTTCCTGGAAACAATGTTAAAAGGATGTATTTTGTTGAATAAATCCTGGATGCTCTTTGTTTAGAACCATTATAATTTTTGTACGTCGATTTTCTCAAAATGTTTAATAAACATGATTGAAAGTGAAACAAGTCTATGTTATTTTTTTAAAACATTTTACTGATATTTTTATTTTTTAATGATTACTACTGATAAAAAAAATAAAAATAAAACTTGTCTTCTACTTTAAGTAGGGACCACAGCATGAAATTCAGCAATGCGCAAATCAAGTAAGTAACTATTTACCCGACACAGTCCTTGCACGCAGATGTCATTTGTGTCTGGTCCGCATGACGTCCCATCTACTACTCTGTCCCTGAGCTGATAATAGGCTGTGCTTCCTGCCACGCGGCAAAACAGTTTACAGCGATCCTTCATTAGAACTGCGGACAGCGAGGAAACAGTTTGTCAATAACATTTAATTTCAGCGGCACGAGTGGAAGAGGCGCTCTGGGCACTACTTACTTCCGCTGTACTTTGGCACCCAGCGGACGTTCGGAGGTAGACCATTGATATTAAAATGCTTTCCATCAAACTCAGCACACTGTTCTTCACGAAAGTCCCTCTTGTGCTTAGTGCATGGTTCAGTGTTGCAGGATTTAAATTTCATTCTGCGCCCCACGCAGTATTTGCCGCCATTTCTTGGTCTGGAGATAAAAAGAAATAATGTTTCTGGTTACACTGTGATATAACAGTACACTTGTTCACACCACTGGCCTTGAAAAATGCTCACCAAAGATACAGGGGTTGGACAAAAATAGGGAACCACTACAGGATTTGCAGGTGTGAAAGTGACAACATGTTTTGCGTTGAAAGCGGAAGTGTTACACTCTTTTGCTTCCGCTGTGATGAGGCACCTCGCTAACAGGTGGGAAGCCTCACTTTCGTCATTCGATGCATGTGCTGCTAGTAATACAGAGTCATGTCAGAGCTTACTGAATTTAAAAGAGGGCAAATTGTTGGTGCCTGCTTAGTTGGTGCCTCTGAGACTGAAGTTATCAATTTATTTACTGTGTCGTGAGGTACAGTATCAAAGGTTATGACGGCATATACCGTTCTTGGGAAAATGTTGTCTAAGTATAAGCGCAGTCAACATGGTCAACTGACCGAAAGAGACAAAAGGACATTGTACAGGATCGTGACCAAGATTTTTGCATGCAGAATGGCATCAGATTCCATTATCCACCATCCAGGAGAACTCAGGCCATCTTGGATGCCAAAGGCGGTCCAAGATTATATTAGATAACGATTTTGTTCTTTTACTATACTTGTTTCCATAATTTTGTCCAACCCCTGTAATTATATGTACACATCTCCTTACAGGATCCATATACTGTATAAAACAGCCCAAATGTGCCCATAGACATTAAAGGTTGGGTATGTCAATGTGATGTGATCAGACTAACCTAAAGCGAAATACTCGGCAGAGCACTGCAGAACATTACAGTCAACATGTATGCTCAGCTAGGCTAAGTACACATCTATAAAGTAGAACTAAACTTATTGATTTAAAGCTGAGTTCCAGGCTGAAACAGAACTATGTCTAAACCAATTGAACACCCCACCCCCCTCATTTTTGGACATCATTTTTTTGTATTTTGTACCTATTTGTGTTTTTCCAGCAGAACTTGGCGAGGAACATCATCTCTGTATTTGGTTTGGCCCCTCCTCCTTCCCACCCTCTGCCTTCTGGGACCTGTGTGTGTCCCAGAAGACGACGGGACCATTCAGAAAACACAGCATGACTCGTGCATGTGTAGTAGGAAATCAGCTGTGAAGCCTGAAGGCTTCACTGCCGGTTTCCCTTAGTTGCAATGCTGGCGCCTGCACCCGAGCCGATGGATGAATCGGCTTTGGAGGGCCGGCATCACGGGATCCCTGGACAGGTAAGTCTCCTTATATTAAAAGTCAGCAGCTACAACTGGAACTCCTACATTCAAGGCATACTATGAATAATAACTGGTACATTTGCTTGTGCTCTCAACTGAACTACCAAGTCCTCAAATGGCTGGTGTCATAATTGATCACATGTGCAGCATCATGGTAACTGCAGATCAAACAGAGGTTACGATGGCAGCTTGCTTGGCTGTAAAGAGGGTTTAGTTCCACTTTTAGGCAATGCAGATTGGAGGGAGACAATCCTGACACTAGCAATGGGGAAACAATAGCAATCAGGCAAGAAATTCTAAGCTTTTCAATGGTTTGTACCCCTGAGAACAGCAACTGTCAGGAGTACCTGGATTGCAGGACTGGCAGAACAGAATTACAAATCCTTTAGTGGATAACAGTTAACATACACGTATTTTAGTTAAACATTTTCCTGTTTGCCAGGCGTTCAGTTATAATTCAGTAGGGAATTTCTATATAAATAAGCCCAAATGACTGAAACATGAAAAGAAATAGATACATCATGTTCAAAGAAAAAGTGATAGTACTTGTGTGTAATGTGCTCTTACTCTGGTCTGTTGCACTCCCGGATGGCAGTTTTAATTCCCCCACTGCAAGACCTGGAACAAGCCCCGAAAGGGCTCCATGACCCCCAGGAGCCATCGATAACGGAGGAATCCCGCTCTTTTGGGATGCACACCCCATACCTGCAGTGCTGTGTTGAGGATAAACAGAGATAATACAGATGTAATACACTGTGCTGTCTGCAAGGCATAAGCAATGGAAGTATTCAACTGTGAAGAAATCATGTTTTATTTACAGGTTCTCACACAACTCTGCTTCCGAGAATATAAATGATTTATTCATATTTACCCTTGTCTGAGGTGAATGGTACATAAAAAAATGTTCTCTGTAGAAATAATGACTGTGGAAATCAGGTTAAAATTATGTTTTCTGTTCAATAATGTTTATTGAAGTTTTATCACGTTGGAGTACAAGAAGTACAGAAAACAGCCAAAGTTAGAAAGTTACATGGCCTGGGTTATAATACAGTTTTTATAGCCGTATAATTATACAAATATTCAGAGCTTTATAAAGCTGTGGATTACAATCAGGAGGGTCTCAGACTTGCCTATGGGCAGAAAAAAATGTAGAGGTGTAAGAGAGGGTAGGGTGGCAGAGAAAAGGTGGACTTAAGGGGTCTACGGTCAGGGGACTACTACAAGTCATGTGGGCCAGTCTAGGAAATCATAATTAAAGCAGACATTCACCCTCTACACCCTGTTTTCAGCATTCCACTCCTACACGACTACTCTCAGAATGAGATTTTTTAAAGTTACTTTTTAGGGGAACACATCTGGATTCTCACCTAGGTGATGTACAGCTGCCCACAGTCTCCTGTGATGCTTATGTCATGCACCCCAGGAGACGTCAGGGTCCCCTACAACACAAGCACAGTGGCACATCACCCTCGGAGGCGCGGGGGTGGTTATCTCTTTCTTATGTCTTGCAGCCAGCCCAATGGTGATGGGTCATAACACATATATGTCATCAGGGGACAGGCTACAAAGAACCCAGAAGAGACAAATGGATAACGTCAGAAAAGAAGAAGACAGCAGGGGACTGGGCAAGCAGCAGCAAAGCAGAAGATCCTTACAAAACACAACTGGATTCGCTGAGCATGTGCGTGGATTACCCAGTGAAAATCAGTAAGAGGAAGAAAAAAAGAACATTTCTCTTTAAGGCTGAAAGGGTTGGGAGGAGTGGCCAAAGTCTGAGGGTAGGTAATGTTGTATGCCTGGGGACCATATATCAGAGAGCCATTCTATCGATCCATATAGCAGTAATTGTATTATTAGTTATCATCCAAGAGAATCTGTGGGCAGGAGACACCCTGACCATTCTAGAGATTCATCATAAGGTTTAGGAGGCAGCGGTCAAAGTCTGGGGATAGGTTATGTTGGATTCATGGGGATCCCACTTTCCTATAGAGGGTATCATTCAGTATATCAGTAATTGTATTGAAAGTCATCATGCAAGGTGTTATTTGGTCAGGAGGCTATTCTAAATCATCTGGACCATTCTAGCGATTCATTACTAAGCTTTAGGAGGCAGCAGTCGAAGTCTGGGGATAGGTTATGTTGGATCCATGGGGACCCACCCTTCTTAAAGAGGGCCATTCTATCATTCAGTATAGCAGCAATTGTATTGATAATCATCATCCAAGGGGATCTGTGGTCAGGAGACTATCCCTAGCCATCTTGACCATTTTAGAGAATCATCACTGAGGCAGCAGTCAAAGTCTGGGGGTAGGGCCATTCTATGGTTCGGTTTAGCAGTAACTGTATTGCTGACCATCATCCATGACACTGTATTTAAGATAGTGGATTCAATTATGGTTTCTACAGTCAAATTATAGCGCATCTTTGAAATTTAAGGGGTGAACTGCTCCATGGTGCCTGCAGTTACAGAGGTCAGTAAAAGTTTGTTTTAAAGCATATGAATAGCTATTCATTCAATTTGAATGGCAGTCCAACTAAAGTTTAATGTGTGTTGTGGAGTGTTGGTATACTATTCAAGATGAATGGGTTGCCTAACACAATGCACGTTAAATACAGTACATGTGTGTCTTCATCATGCAGTAAAGCATAATGACTCTTAGACTATAAAAATGGAAATAAGGCTCAGTAAAGAATAACTGACTGGAATGCATAAGTCAGTATACACAGAACAGGAACAGGTAAGAGTCTGCAATGACAATTGCTAAAATCTCTGTAATGTATTTAATTGTGCTGGAAAGGTCTTTCTTTCTAAATGAAGAATTTCGCTGAGTGCAGAATCTTCATGTTTGACTGATGCGTTCCTTTAAAGAATGTGATTATATTTCCTCATTTCAGCACCGCAGGAATCAGATTGCGCTGATAAAGACCAGTGCAGCCTTTACAATACAGGGGAGTTTTATTTGATTAATGAGACACCAGAGCTCCATTACTACTTATATGGCCAAGGTAGTTTCAATAATCCTCAGGAAGAAGCTGACAGCTCCATCAGTCAGACCTGCATATGGAAGATTGAGCTGAAACAATGGCTTGGCCAGGCTACTGGTCGGAATGCACAGGTAACAATATACCTATCGCCTGTTAAATGATCAATAGGTAAAATACCTGCAGAGATCAGAATACAGCCCTGACTTTACTTCTTGTTACGTATTAATAGAGCAACCAGTTAATTATGGACTACAAATGCAAATAAATAGCATTTAGACAATCGTAAAACACATAAAGGTGTGCTGTTTTAACTAGTTAAAGGAATAACCTTGTCAAACATTGAAATTCATCATTTCAATGGCTAGGCCCTTATGAGCATGGACATTTACATGCCAACAGGTTTTCTCTATAGTAAAATTTCCTGTTGCTTTCCACCATATGCGGCTGTACTCATGTAAACGCTGATTGCTTCTTCATTGCATATGGTTTACTTCACAAATATGGAAATAGCATGTTTAAAGGAATACGTTGTATGCAGAATCAAACAGCATTTACATTAGTATGAGAAAATACAGCCAGTCACTTGTATTGGCAACTGTGCTTGGCATCTGCAGCTCCTCGGGTGCGGGACAGCAACAGGGAATTTACGCTGGAAGATATGTCAGCATGTTGACCACTTGCAGACCACCCACCGTACGTTTACTGTAGTGGGGCGGCCGCTCTGTGCCAGATCATACGTGATCTGACACTTCCGGGTCTGGGGCGCGCCCGCACACTGCTGGTGATCACACACAGCGGCAGGTACCGCGGACTTGATGTCCGCTTGCACCCGCTGATTAGACAGGACCCAAGCAGAATGACAATCTGCCTATGTAAACAAGGCAGATTACTGTTCTGTCATTAGGGAAGGTATTGATCCTGTGTTTCTGCAAAGCAAAAATTTGATAGAGGGTGCAATCCGTCCACCTTCTATCCAAAAAAATAAAAATAAAGTTTTGCCTTTACATAAACCAGGTAAATACTGTACATTGTATATTGTTAGCTCTAGGCTACAGCTACATCTTCTTTAGGCTAATAATTCGCTATGTTTTGAAAATGCTATTTTTTTTTAAATTGACCTGAATAGTAGGAGATCAAACACCACACACAAACATGTAGCTAAATGATTCAGAGGAGGGACATCCCTCTCCTCTTCTCAGAAATCAGTGAAGGGTAAGCAAAATATCTTATTCTGGGATTGAACTGGTGGCAGAGCCTGCTGGCCCTCTGAAATTTGATCCGCAGTGAATCACCTTTTAGAGGCGTTTAAAATGCAAGCAGGAGGCGATATGTTGTTGCCTTCTCACTGCCTGTTTTAACCCTCAAAATGCTGACCCACCGTGCCGCAATCTCGACAGGGGGGATAATTCTTGTGAAGCATCACAACATGTGTACACCTCTGTTCTGCTGCTGCCTTTGCAGCTCAAAGGTGGGGGGGGGGGGCAGTTGAGGGTGGTAAAAACACATCTGCATTTTTATTTAAACCTCAGTTACTGGTTTTAAATGTTTTTTCAGGAAGTAAAACGGATCCTTTCCGTTTATGAATCTTTTGTATCAGCTATTTGATTAAGGTTCCTGTACTTGAACCTTCCTTAAACTAAAGCTCCTGAAAGGGTCAAGAGGAGAGAATAACTCTGAACAATGCAGGTAACTTTATCCTTTTTCACGCAGGACATAAATGGAATTTCTATTCCACCAGGAGAATGGAATTCCTTCCTTATCAGCAAGTGCCATTTCAAATTTTATACCAATAATTACATCCAGTATGGATTTTCTGCTTCTGATGGCCCTATTGTGACTATCTCTTTAGGCTGAGAGGCATTTTATAAACATATATACCAATTTTAAATATGTGCTTGTGAATTTATTAAAAGTATACTTTGCCTTCTTGGTTATGTAAACTCATGCTTGTTTCGGGGCCCTTGTGGTAACGTGTAGCAACATTATTTGCAATTTTGCAATACCATGTTATTCATTCTGAATAGCAACTCAACACTGTGGTGTTCATACCTCTGGCCTGTAGAGGTCACTATTTACAGTTGTTAAATGTTTAATATTTTCTATACTCAGTACAGGTTTGTCCCAGTTCCTGTTCCTGTTATGATACACTAAGAAGGCTTCACGTGTTGCACTCTATAACTTCCCTGTCTTCCAGACTATGGGACACAACAAATGCATTGTGCTAATGGTCATTCATTGCAGCAATGCACAGCAAAGTGATAATGTGTTGCGGTGCAGTGCACTGCTAGAAATGCTACATGCTCTGGTGTAACATATGGCATACTGCAAAGCAATGATGTGACTGACCTTTCAAACATCTGATCACAGCCAACATGTGCAAAATTCTCCTGCACCTGACTGGTTTCACTTAAATAAAAGCAAAACTATATCTAAATTAGCTTTGAATATTTTAGTGCAGGGGTTTGTAAACTCTCCAAACAAAGGGTCCTTCAGACTTTCGGGGGGCAGGACTACGAAATGCCCCAGCTTCAGTGGGAGTAAACAAAACCTCAGGCTTGGTAATCAGTGGGAGTAAATAAAGCTTTAGGCTTGGTGGTCAGTGAAAGTAATCAAACCCCCAAGCTTGGTAGTCACTGGAAGTAAACAAAGCCTCTGGCTTGGTGGTCAGTGCGAGTAAACAAAGCCTCTGGCTTGGTAGCCTTGGGCTTGGTGGTCAGTGGAAGTAAACAAAGCCTCAGGCTTGGTGGTCAGTGGGAGTAAACAAAGCCTTGGGCTTGGTAGTCATTGGGAGTAAACAAAGCCTCAGACTTGGTGGTCAGTGAAAGTAAACAAAGCCTCAGGCTTGGTGGTCAGTGGGCATAAACTATTGTCAGTAGGAGGGGGAACAGTGCTCCTTTCACCTATGAGACTACAAGTGGCCATGCTGACATACATTGCACAGGTATGGTTCACCGTTGTCAGGAAGCCAGCCCTTAACAATGGTGTGTTGCCATTGCTGGAGCACTCGTTGACGGGAAATGACTGCAATTGGAAGATCAGCAGCACTATGATGCAAAGAAGGCAAAACAAAAAAGGTAAAAACAAAACATGTAAAAAAGTGGCAATTGTTTATGATACACAGGGGTGTATTTATATAAATAATTGCATAGCAATTCACTCATTGAAAGGACATGTACATTCATTTTGTGTAAATGGGCAAATAAACGATTGTTACTAAGCGAATTAATTTGCTGGTTGAATGTATTTCACTGATTTAAAATGGAAAATACAGAATTGGGCTGCTAGATGGCACTAAGTACCATAGGAAATTTATGTGATACTTAGCACCATCTAGTGGCCAAATGCATTTTTGCCATTTTACGTCAATGAAAAACATTCAACCACTGCAGAAAATAGACTAATAACATTTATTTTTTGCCCCATTTGCACAGAACAAATGTACATGCACCTTCAACTAAGTGAATTGCTATGCAATTTTTTTTTTAAATACCGGTATACCCCGCAGTGTTTTAAAATTAAATGTCATCCAGTTATGGTTTACATCTACTTTCAAATTTGTCATTGATAGCAAAAAAACAAAATTGTTTTAAAAAACAGTAGACTTATTCTAAAGAAGAAAAGGTTATTTTGCTCTGTCTAATATGCAGGAAAGAAGCATACAACATGACTGATGTGAAGCAGGAAGATTACATTACGCTTTCCTATTAAAGCTCAGCATTAGGAGATAACGGGATATTTGCTGGCACGGGCCAGCGATCATTGTCTCCATTTCTGAAGTTATCTGTTTAATTGTGGACGGAGCTATTTTAAAGCATCATTCTAGATAAAGGGAACAGCAGGGCCATTTCACCACAATACATCTCTGAGGTTGTTTCCTGGGCCTACGATTCGAGGGCAGCCAAGTGTAACGGTGGGAAAGGAGAGCGGGACATGGGAATTTTCTGCCTCTTTGTGCTGGACTTTTACTGCTTCCTGTGTGACATCACCACCTCCATGATGTTTCTTTTATAGGCCAAAATATATTATGAGCAAAACAACAAAAAGCTTTTAAAACCTTGCATAACACATAAGTAGCACAACGGCTAGCTTGGGAGAAGAGACTTTATATTTTTTTTGGAGCACTGAAAGTAGATATAAACCCTAACCAGACATTTATTTGGCTAAATCACTGTGTATTATGAACAACTGCCATCTGTTAAATAAAATACGTATTTGTACCTTATTTTTTCATCTTTTGTTATATGTTAGTGATGTGGATTTCCTGTAGCCTATTTTAACCACTTGAGTTTTGGGCCACTTTCCTGACTTCTTGATAGTGAATATTGATGAGCTCAGACATGCTCCAAACCCATGTGTATGAGCCCACCCTGAAGCTGTCACCTACCAATCACCTGTAGCTGGGGCACTCCCCTGGGGGGTGTGTATTATTGTGCCTTTCAAGCGGGAATGCCCAGATGCAGATGCTTGGCCCATACAGGTAGCAAAGGAGGGAAGCGGCGCCCCACTAAGTGCAGCATTTAGTATAAAAACACATTTTGTTAAAATTACACTTACAGGAATAAGGTGTACATTGGGCATTGAGATAATGTAGTTCTGGGATTCTCCTCCGGGATGTGCCTGGTGGTAGTGCAGGTCCCACAGCACGGATGCTCCGAACGCGCGCCTAGACAGCTGCATACCTCCTCCCTCCTCCACCCGGTCTTATGATGCCCCCCCAGCCCACCTGAATCCTTGAAGTTCTGGACACCACCGGCACGGCCAGGACACCAAGACTGTGGGACCTGCACCACCACCAGGCACATCCCGGAGGAGAATCCCAGGACTACAATATCTCGATGCCCAATGTACACCTTATTCCTGTAAGTGTAATTTTAATAAAATGTGTTTTTATACTAAATGCTGCACTTAGTGGGGCGCCGCTTCTCTCCTTTGCTACCTTGACAGAGTTGCTTCTACTCCACGGGCAGGCTGCCCCACGGCTCCATCCCACCTTCCTCTACCCTCCTTCTGCCACGCTCCCTAGGACCCTGAAGCTCTCACCCCCCTTGCTGCTGTGCATCCTGTAAGCACTGGATCCTACACATCATTGGCCCATACAGGTGACTTCCTGGAGAGCTCACACATGTGGATTTGTATCTTTGAGCGCGACCGAGCTCATTACTGATAGTGACAAAAATGCACTACGCAATTTAGAGTTTACGAGTATAAAAGATATTTATTGAATGTGTGTTGACTTGATATTAAAAAAAAACATTAAAATAGAGCCCCTGGTGATCCTGCCAAAAAGGTTCTTGTTCAGACACTTCCTATTATGGGGATGTGACAGCAGGGGGTGTGTCAGACCTCTGTAGAGAGATGCCTGCTTGCCCACAGAGCGCAAGGACCCCACTCTGTTGCATGCTGGCATGACACAGGCTTTTATACTTAGGCCATGGGTGATATTTAAAGAAGTTAATCTATAAGACTTTGCACACCTTTTGTTTTGAGGCTCCTGGAATGTTTTTATCTAAACTGAAATTTCAATCAGGCTTTAAAGAAGAATGCTGCTAAGCACCAATACGAGTACATCTAGACTGACCACAAAACACACCCTTGAATATTAGAAAAGCACTTTCACATTGCCCATCCTGGTGTCCCTTTAAATGGTTCTGAATGGCTGGGGGGGGGGGGGGAAGTATCAGCGTCACATGATGGGGAGCCGGTCCCACCGGTTTACAATAGTTGGTGGGAACCAAAAGCTATCTTTGATAGCTGGGTCTATGTGCTGGGAGTGCGTAGTGAGCATGCTCTCAGCAAAGAAACATAGGCCACCCAGTGACAGATATGTACAACATGTGGGTTTTAAAGCCCACCCTTTTGATGCTGCACATATGTGTTAGGCAGGTGGCAACAGGTTAAAGTGAAACTCTAGCCAAACCCTTACTTTGTTTCCTGGATGGTGTAGGGGAAGATTAGGACCTCTGTTGGGCTTTTTATTGCTAACTTTGTCCCCCTTGATGGGGAGATTTTCTTCTACTTTCTGTTCTGGGGACCACTGACAAAATGGAATCCCACAATGACCGTATGTTTTTTACAGAAAATTACAAGTAGGGAAATGGTTCGGAAATAAAAATGTATATAATTATAGTGACATCTTTTATACATTCACAAGTCATTGTACTTGAAACCCTACTAAATAGTAAAATAATTTTCTCACCTTTCCCGGCTCACATTCGGTCCCATCTGCCCATGGCGTGTGCTGTGTTCGGCAACCCTTGTGTGGCCCCTCCATATTAATGCACCACAGTCTCCGGCACTGCATTTGCTTCGTGGGGACAAACAGATACAGTTCATTCCCAGGCAGTTTAATGTATAACATATAAATTCACAGAAAACTGCCTGCTCTGCACTTTACAATGACACTTTTCCCAAAGCTTCTTTTATCTGGCTAAAGGATCCAAGTCTATAACAGCGTTAATGACCCTCTATGTAGCCTGAAACAACCTATTTAAATATGGAACAAAGTTTACATTCACACAGGGAAAGGCTGTAAAGCCAGCAAATGCACATTAACAGCCATTGTACATAACTAACACATTAATGACCTGAAAGTGTCTAAAGAGAATTAACAATGGGCTACACTGCAGTTTTTCTCAGGACACAGTACACAAAAAAAAAGAAACTCAAAGTTGTGATTAAAAAAAAATCAAAGCTGTGATGAACTACGGACCAAGTAAAATTACAATTTTAAAAAATACAATATTAATAATAATAAACAGCACATATTATGTTACTGTCTATTTGTTTTTTGTCTGCACTGTACTTTGTAAGGTTTGCCATGTCACTTTATGTAAATGTAAAGGGTGAGAGCACCAAATCTTGGTTATAACTCCAGTAAAGATTTATTATTCTTAATAAAAAAATCAGAGTAAAAGCCAACACGCTTCGGCTCACAACCCCCCCCCCCCCTTCATCAGGGCTTAAATGTTGTTAAACGAACGTTGGTAATAATGAAACAGGATTTTCATTACCCACTATCTTCTTCCATTACCTGCAGCATTCAAGCCCTGATGAAAGGGAAGTTGTGAGCCACAAAAAAATCATTGGCCTTAGTCTTCTGATCTTTTATCAAGAATAATAAATCCATACTGGACTTATTACAAACTTGTGGCACTCTCACCTTTTTTATGTCACGCTATCTGTCCTTTACAGGGCATTTTATTGGAAAATCCATACCTTGTTACAGTTTAAGGCTTGCATTTATTATGGCTAAACTCCTTGCAAACTGCTAAATACATTATTGAAATTTATATGTAGTAGCTGTTCTACCTGCTAAAGTACACTGCATTGCCAAAAGTATTGGGATGCTTGCTTTTACACGCACATGAACTGTAATGGCATCCCAGTCTTAGTCCGTTGGGTTCAATATTGAGTTGGCCCAACCTTCGCAGCTATAATAACTTCAACTCTTCTGGGAAAGCTGTCCACAAGGTTTAGGAGTGTGTCTCTGGGAATGTTTGACCATTCTTCCAGAAGCGCATTTGTGAGGTCAGGCATTGGTGTTGGACAGGAAGGCCTGGCTCACAGTTTCTGCTCTAATCTACGCCAATGTTCTATCGGGTTGAGGTTAGGATCTGTGCAGGCCAGTCAAGTTCCTCCACCCCAATCTCGCTCATCCATGTCTTTATGGACCTTGCTTTGTGCACTGGTCCAAATTTGGTGGAGGGGAGATTATGGTGTGGGGTTGTTTATCAGGGGTTGGGCTTGGCCCCTTAGTTCCAGTGAAGGGAACTCTTAAGGTGACAGCATACCAAAACATTTTGGACAATTTCATGCTCCCAACTTTGTGGGAACAGTTTGGGGATGGCCCCGTCCTGTTCCAACATGACTGGGCACCAGTGCATAAAGCAAGGTCAATACGTCAACCTGTGGATCTGAAACAAGCGCCAAGCCAAGAAAGTCATACGTAAGACATAACTCCTTACCCACATACTAGGTCTCCAGCTTGGGAGCTTCTGAAACCACTGGACTGGTATGTTAAACCAAGGAAAAATAATCCTTCAAAGGAGAGGTCAACAAGGTCTACAAAAGTAGAGGTTTCACTGAAACTATCTACATGCCTACTAAATAAAAATGCTCTCTAAAGCATGCTGAATGCTTGTAAAAATTCCCAGCTCCAACAATTTCAGAAGATGTAGGTGACATCACTGTGCCTCACTGATGCCTCTTTGTTGGGAAATCCTCAAGGAGAAGCATAGTGATGTTACTCTCACCCTCTGAAAGAATTTGGAGCTGGGGACCAAGGTAAGTATTTCTTTCAAATGCATTTTAAGTTATTTGTATTTCAAGGGGTGGAAGGCTGTCTCTACACTGTATCTCCTATTTTCATGGAGGGTCTACTTCAGCACTTCCAGACTTGAAAGTCCCTTATTAAAAGGTTGTTAAGGGTCAGCACAGTAGCTTAGTAGTTAGCATTTCTGCCTTGCAGTACTATTTCAAATCCTCATCAGGACACAATCTGCATGGAGTTTGCATGTTCTCCCTGTGCTTGCCTGAATTTCCTCCCACACTCCAAAATCATGGTGGGTTAAAACGAATGCGGAATTACAGTACGTAAAGCGCATATTGTCAATTCTATATAAATACCTGGAATTACTACTGTATAGGCCACTCAAAGCACAATAAATGTTTGTTGAACATGATGTTCTTCAGACTAGCACTTAGGAACTAAGATTTAAAAATATGCACTGTACCTGGAATCTGAAAGACAAATTGGATGACCTGCTATGTCCCTATATAAACACAACCAGTTCAAGCTATTCCTAATTCACACTAAAGGCTAACTACATACAAAACAAATTAATGTGCCACTAAATTATATTCTTATTCTCCAAAAACAATCTATACACATCCATTACGTAAGGGCCTTGTAATCTATTTTTCATAAAAATGTTTCATAATGAGTTTTTCTGCCTCCTTGTAACTTCCTCTGTAAGCCATCCCATGGTCTACAGCCCATAGTCCCTAGTCCATTTTGGAAGCAAGCAAGGCACGGTGGACACAATGGGATCATGGACAGCGAACTTAGCCATCCTCTAACAGGAAGTCAGATCATGACAGCAAAAAAAGAGATTTTGAGGAGGCCGACAGCAATAGAATTGACTTTTTTGAGTTCAGAATACATACTTAAATAGAATAAAAAAAAGTTTAGTGTCACTTTAAGTTTTGGTTGGGCACCAGGGGTTTGAATCACCCGCCAGCTTGTTATATATTTCAGACACTCCAGTGTTTACATTTGGCTCTGTTCATGAACATCATGCCTACAGTCACATGCATAAATTCTCTGCACATTTTCCATGCTTCTTTAAATTCTGTATATATATTTTAAACAGTTAATTCTCCTTGTTGGCATATTTAGGTAATATCACAGCAGAGGGTTCACTGTTGTGGGGAGATACAGCGTTGGCATCTTGAAATATCAAGTTGGTGCAAATAAAATAGCAAAATTATTTTAATGTACGTTCAGCCAAACTTTTTATTAGGCGTTATTATTATGAGGAAGGATTAGGACCTCTGTCATTTTTATTGCAATTTGGGGCTCCGGTAGAGAGATTTCCCCTCACTTACACTCATGGTGACAACAGTTTTAACAGTCAGTAAAGGAAAATGGGCAACAGGGACACATACAACAATAAAATGCTGACAATGGTCTTCCCCTTCTCCTAAGGGTTTCACTCTGTGTTGCTCTTCTTATCTCGTGGGACCATTATTACTGGGGCAGTACGTGAGATTAAACCTCTCTAATGAAGCTCTGGATAGCAGTAAAAACCGGACTGGGTTCTAATCCTTCCTGTTTTAGGCTTCATGTTTCCTAGCCTACACTAGCAGCTCCTAAACTTGAGTTTAGGAACTTTTGGCGTTTTTTTTTGCCAAAGCTCCTAAACTAAACTCCATAAAAATCTGTGTCTATGTACACATAAGCTTTAAGCAGAGTTTAGGAGCTACTGTGTTTAGATGAGCTTCAACCTCCCTCTACTGAACATGGAAGAATTGCATTCAGGATAGGAACTCTTTGATTGCCAGCTGCTGGAAAGCGCAAAACGTGGCAAGTTTTTGCCGCGGCTTTGCCGCATTTTGCCGCGGTAGATGTAGGTCAGTGTACATGAAGTCATATAGCAAGCACTGCAAAATGTTGGCTATTGCCCTGGTCAGACAGAAGATCCTTCTATGTGTGCCTTCCTGAAAGTAGTTTCACTTTATTACTAGGGGCCTGACCTCTCTGACTTCAGTACTAAGCCCTGACATCTACCAACCCCTGCCTGATAACTGCCTTAGTGACCAATAGGGCATTCTTATTGGATGCAGATAGCCATACTCCCAGCAACATTTTTTCATCCAACCATAGTGCAAGCATAGGGACAGCCTGCATTAGAGTGACAATTTTGGAGTGCTGCGGCATTGTTGCCACCCCATCACAGGAAGCTGCATTGGGTGGACTTCAGGAGCATCACTTATTCCATAGACTTGATAACATCTCCAGACTAATGAGGCTAGTGAGTTGAAGTGAAGTGTGCCTGGGAGCCCTTTAAATTTTGGATGAGAAGTTCATGGCAATTTGTGGGATGTAGTCCTAATGCCAGTCCACTAGTAACAATGTTAGATTTAGATTCAAAGAGGAAACAAAGGGTGGGGTTTCTGTCTAAGAAATTTAAAACTGACACGCTAATGTGTCTAGTTTAGGCAGGCTTTTTCAAGTTTTAACTACAATGCTTTAAATTGGCTGACAGATTTATTTAAAAGTAGACTATAGCCTCCCTTTAAAAATATGCGCCCTGCCACTGAATTATAATAGCATCTACACTTATAGTTTTCTATTAGTCACCCTGTAAAGTGCCACAAATAACTGATACTCCTTAATGAAGTTCACCCAGTGCAGCTTCCAGTGATGGGGTGGCAACAGTGCTGCATTGCTCCCAAATTCAAAGCAGAGTTATCAATCTCATGTAGGCTTTGCCTGCTTGCACTATGGTTGGATGAAAAGATATTGCTGGGAGTATGGCTATCAGCATTTCCGCTGCTGATTCTCAAGCCTGTAGTTCTTCAATCAGCCCCTGACCACCTCCCAGTCCTGCCCACTGTTTTCTGAATTGGAAGCACTACCTCTGCTGCTAAAATCCTCCACTGTGATCTGCAGTGTCTACGAGGGGGGTGTGTGAGACACAAATGAAGGAGGATTTGGCTCAGTCAGGGAAGATGACATAAGTTTTGGTTTACTTTATGAGGCTTGTTCATCGTATAGTAACTGGATTTGGGACTTGTGTAGCTGGTCGTACTGAAGCCTTTAGTTGTAGGCTATGCTATGCACTGACAGCCTTCTCTTCACACACTTCTTCTCACTCATGATTGTGTTACACTGTAATAGTGACCAGGCTAGCAGGATAGGTGCCCAGGTGCGAGAGCTGTGTAAACAGTTAATAAATAGGCACTAATGAGAAAAACACACATCTCTGGCCGCAACATTAGCACTTGGAAATCTACTTTATATTTTACCTACAGAAACACTTCAAGTTTGCAACTTAGTCACACAATAATAATCTCAGAATATAGAAGTACTAACCATATATGGGCAAACTTGCGATCCCGGCCCAAATATTAACTCACATTGCTTGTTGACATTGTATAGGACACCAGGCATTTGTTGAGGTAAAGAGTACGCTCTTGAGACAGGTTCATCAAGCAGACATTCCCCATATCCTGTGCTGAAAGGGAAGCGACACAGAGTCAGCACTGCAAAACCTCATTCCATAGACTTGATAACATCTCCAGACTAATGGGGCCTAATTTACTAACGTATAAAATGAATTGAAGTGGAGTATGCCTGTGAAACCTTTACATTTTGGATGAGAAGTTTACTCCAGGGCCATGAGATCTTGATGCAGGAGTGGTAGTTTCTGATGCCAATAGCTCATTATGTCAACACATGTAGCAATTAGTGTTAAAGCCCAACTCTGGGAAATCTGAAATCTGTGCCCACACTGCAAGAGTTGACTGCTTGTTTGTGTCTAGGGGAGAGTAAAAGCACTTTTATTTACCCGGCAGAGAAGTGCTTCACTACACTCCAGCGGTGCACTATGGGCCCTGTATTGTTCTTAATGATGTCAAGACCCTTTACTGCTGGATCATAGAGGGGAGAAAACGCTCTGGGGACCAGTCTAGCTTTATGGAGTAGCAGAGGATCTAGGAAGTTATCTTCTTTTCTATGCCCCCTAGACCCAAGTGAGCAGGCATCCTCCTGCAGTGCAGGCACAGCACCACAGCAAGAGAGAGTTTTCAAGTTTTCTCGATTTGAGTTTTAAGCTGGACATACACCAGAAAAAATGTATTTGAAAATGATTCATTTTTGGAACGTTTGTTCGATTTGTTTGCTTTCAACTGTAGTGACAAGACAATTCAAAGAGAATGAATAATGACCACCAATTGTCATTCATTTCCACCTTTTCCAATCATCATTGATTAATTAAAAAACTTTTTATCAAAACACTGGAGAGTATTAAAAATGATAGAGTCTTAGCAGATTGTCCTCATATCCTATTCAGAAAACACAAACCCTTTGATACCTCATAGCACCAAACGTAGTTGAGCCTCCACCAAAGATCTGTGTGTTTGGAGGCCTCAAGAGCTTTTTTCCTTGTCGTAAATGTAAAATGTGCCAAACTATTGGTGGACAAACCTGTAGAACGAAATCTTTCTCCTCACAGGCGACCCTCAAGTACTTTAATATTGAGCATTTTATCTCATGCAGTACTAAAGGTGTCGTATACCTTTTGGAGTGTCTATACAAAATTCAATATGTGGGCAGGACCACTAGAGCATTAAAAATTAGGATTAACAAGCATATAAATAGTATTCGAAAGGGCTTCAGAGACAGATGCAGGCAGATGCTTATCCATCATGCCTTACCATTAGGGAAGTGTGCAATTGACCCCAAATTTATTCTGCAGCATTACAACAACCGCAAACATACAGCCAATTGATTAAGAAATATCTTCAGTGAAAAGAAGAACAAGGAGTCTTGAAAGTGATGGTTTTGCCCACATCTGGGATTACATGAAGAGACAGAAGGATGTCAGGCAGCCGACATCCACAGAAGATCTGTGGTTAGTTCTCCAAGATGTTTGGAACAACTTACCTGCCGAGATCCTTCATACACTGTATGCAGGTCTACCTAGAAGAATTGATGCTGTTTGGAAGGCAAAGGGTGGTCACACCAAAAAATTATTTGATTTGGATTTCTATTCTGTTCATTTACTTTCCATTTTGTTAATTGATAAAAATAAACTATTGACACTTCTATTTCTGAAAGCATTCTTCATTTACAGTACCTGCCTAAAACCTTTGCACAGTACTATATATATATATCATGGAATTTTATTGATTTCACTGTACTACAACACAAGCATATTTAAGTACCCTGCACGCTGTGCTATTGTCACTTGAAGAATAGCAGTGGTGAATCATCTGTGGTACTTGGCTGAGGCCTGGTTTCCTGGGCCTATCCAGGTATCCCTTCACACTGTCATACCAGAACACAATGTCCAATTAGAAAACTGTATGCCAGCATGAGACCACTGGTTACCCTGGTTACCCCGTGTCTACGGACATGGAATGCTCAGCAAGAGTTGCCAAAAGAAGGAAATTACTTTGTTTTATTACTGAATTCAGCGTGTGTAATAATTTATTAGACTTAAAGAAATGTCTTCATGCAAAAGGACTTTGTGGGAGTCCTGATTAGAATAACAGACACCCACGTCACTCAACAGACACTCAGGCCTGTAACCCAGGGAGTGTAAATATCTATATACAAGGACAATTCTGAACATTTGAAACAGTAAACATTGGAAGGGCTTAACAGGAGGGAAGATTATGAAGTTTAGAGTGACCCTCTTAGGTTGAAAGAAATTATTTCTGCCTGGGCATGGTCCTTTAAACCTTCTTGGAAGCATGTCTCTTTTACATACATATAACGTTTTCCAGAACTTACTCCAGAAATTGTGTTATATACTTTCGACTGCACTTTGACCACATCCAGGGGTTGGTGTAAAAATTGAGGGTTGGAGCCATGACATTTTGCTGATTTTTGCCACCCTCCTCCTTACATTTATTACTATCATCATGTGGCATGTTAAATCTAAAAAACAAACATAAGAAAAAAAAGTTATATGTTAAAAAATAGTATGTATTACCAACACAATGTTAAAGCAGTTGTTTTGCAGACTAAAAAAAAATACTTAGTCATTTCCCTTCACCTTCCTGATGTACATTTTAAAAGTGACCCTGTCGCCCCCGGAAGCTACATGAAGGTTATTGTGGGGAGGTGATGGGAGGGGCAGAGGAGCTGTGCCAGCATAGACAGTAATAAGAACTATCAGAAGAGGAGAGGTCTACTAATTAGGTCTTAAATTGATGAGCGATGAATACTTCATACAATGTCTGCAACACCTTTCATCAAGAAGTTTACGTACAGGTGCTCCTTCAAAGCAGACATCCTTTAGCCCAGCTCCCTCTAGATATACACTCCAGTAGGCAGCTAAAGTCCTTGGCCCTCTGGTACATGCCCTAGACCAGTTATGGCGAACCTTGGCACCCCAGATGTTTTGGAACTACATTTGCTATGATGCTCATGCACTCTGCAGTGTAGATGAGCATCCTGGGAAATGTAATTACAAAACATCTGGGGTGCCAAGGTTCGCCATCACTGCGCTAGACAGAGGTAAGGCCCAAGTAAAGATACTTCTATGAAGGCATTCTCTTCAGGCAGATGCCCAGGAGGGACATAACCCTCTGGAAAGATGCTCAAAATATTTATCACCTTCTCAAACTATACCTCTCAACAAGGACTTTAGGGATTGGTTGGATCATATACATAATCATAATTTAGAGATTGTCCTTCCTACACTGATAACTGGACCATCCTCAATAGTAACAGGCATAAGCAATCAACACACTAAGTTTAGGAGAACCAACAGAGCCTAGAAAAATGTAACAGAGCTTGAGCTGATTGCAGCCTAGCTGCAAAGCTCACAAATCTTAATTAGGGACTTTCCAGCTTAGGGCAGAGTCCCTGCAGGTAGAATACAGGGTATTTTAAAAAGGTGATATTAAGCCCTGATTTAGGGTCACACCACGTGGGTGAATGTACTAAACCTCGTAGACTGAAGTATAGCTAGTCTGGTCAACGAGGGAACAACACCATAGGAGGAAGTAAGCTGTGTCCTAGTGATCTTTGTCAATGGCAAGTTGTCATGGCTGCACTGGCTGGCCAGTGTCTAGGGCAACAAGACATGAAGAGCAGCAACAAACCTCAAAAGGCTCTCTACAATTCAGGGAACCTAAAAACATTTTTTTTTCTTTCTCTTGTTTAGCAGACTAAGCATTTGAAAGTAGCTTTTCATATGAATCCAAGATTGTACTACTGGAACTAAGGGGGAATCTTCCAATAGGAACATCCGCTGCTCTAACAACAGCCCAAATGAGGATTTGTCTTCACTTTGGAGAGATTTCTTCTCACCTCCTGTTATGCCTGCGGTACAGGAAGTGAAGGAAAATCTCTTCAACAGCACATAGACAGCACAATAAAAAAAGAAGAGAACAAAAAATTCTATGCCCTATCAAAACAAAAAAAGTTTATATTGGAAACGGTTGCTAGAGGGACTTGTAAAGGGTAAAGGATAAGATTTTTTTTGAAGACAAGTTTATTTACATCAAACATACACGTGTCCAAGCTCATGTGCTATGGTAAATGCTGTGCTCAATCCGTTGTCTTCGCTTATGGAACAGCTCCTGTATGGGTCACATACTGTACCCAGCTCTGCTAGGCCTGAAAGGGACAAAGGCTGGTAAGTACAAAGTATATTTTAAAACTACTTATTTACAACAATGTTGCCATCATGAGATATAGAGACAGTCTCTAAAAAAAAAAAAAACGATTGTAAACAGCATATTTGGTGCACGGCTTTCAGAAATGCAACCCTTTTTATATATATATACTGTATATACTGTGTATTTTCACGCATATTTGTGTGTATATATATATATATATAATATATATATATATATATATATATACAGTATCTCACAAAAGTGAGTACACCCCTCACATTTTTGTAAATATTTTATTCTATCTTTTCATGTGACAACACTGAAGAAATTACACTTTGCTACAATGTAAAGTAGTGAGTTTACAGCTTGTATAACAGTGTATATTTGCTGTCCCCTCAAAATAACTCAACACACAGCCATTAATGTCTAAACCGCTGGCAACAAAAGTGAATAAACCCCTAAGTGAAAATGTCCAAGTTGGGCCCAATTAGCCATTTTCCCTCCCCGGTGTCATGTGACTCGTTGGTGTTCTCATGTGTGAATGGGTGTGTTAAATTTGGTGTTATTGCTCTCACTCTCTCACAGTGGTCCCTGGAAGTTCAGCATGGCACCTCAGGGCAAAGAACTCTCTGAGGATCTGAAAAAAAGAATTGTTGCTTTACATAAAGATGGCCTAGGCTATAAGAAGATTTCCAAGACCCTGAAACTGAGCTGCAGCACGGTGGCCAAGACCATACACTGGTTTAACAGGACAGGTTCCACTCAGAACAGGCCTCGCCATGGTCGACCAAATAAGTTGAGTGCACATGCTCAGCGTCATATCCAGAGGTTGTCTTTGGGAAATAGACGTATGAGTGCTGCCAGCATTGCTACAGAAGTTGAATGGAGTGGAGAATCAGCCTGTCAGTGCTCAGACCATACGCCGCACACTGCATCAAATTGGTCTGTATGGCTGTGGTCCCAGAAGGAAGCCTCTTCTAAAGATGATGCACAAGAAAGCCAGCAAACAGTTTGCTGAAGACAAGCAGACTAAGGATATGGATTACTGGAACCATGTCCTGTGATCTGATGAGACCAATATAAACTGATTTGGTTCAGATGGTGTCAAGCGTGTGTGGCGGCAACCAGGTGAGGAGTACAAAGACAAGTGTGTCTTGCCTACAGTCAAGCATGGTGGTGGGAGTGTCATGGTCTGGGGCTGCATTAGTGCTGCCGGCACTGGAGAGCTACAGTTCATTGAGGGAACCATAAATGCCAACATGTACTGTGACATACTGAAGCAGAGTATGATCCCCTGCCTTCAGAGACTGGGCCGCAGGGCAGTATTCCAACATGATAACGATCCCAAACACACCTCCAAGACAACCACTGCCTTGCTAAAGAAGCTGAGAGTAAGGGTGGTGGACTGGCCAAGCATGTCTCCAGACCTAACCCCTATTGAGCATTTGTGGGGCATGGAAAGTGGAGGAGCACAAGGTCTCTAACATCCACCAGCTCCCTCGTGTCATCATAGAAGAGTGGAAGAGGAGTCCAGTGGCAACCTGTGAAGCTCTGGTGAACTTCATGCCCAAGAGGGTTAAGGCAGTGCACTTTGGGCCCAATTTGGACATTTTCACTTAGGAGTGTACTTACTTTTGTTGCCAGCGGTTTAGACATTAATGGCTGTGTGTTGAGTTATTTTAAGGGGACAGCAAATTTACACTGTTATAAAAGCTGTACACTGACTACTTTACATTGCAGCAAAGTGTAATTTGCTGCAAGAATAAAATATTTACAAAAATGTGAGGGGTGTACTCACTTTTGTGAGATACTGGATATATGTATATATATATATATTTACACACACACGTGAACAATGATGCACTACCACAAATTGCTATATTTCAGGAGGAATTTGAGACAAAGGGTAAATCTTTCAAGGTAATGAGTAGGCAGAATTAATATTTCTAGATGTTCCCTATACCACAGCAAATCTTCACCTTTTGAGTTCTGGTCCTGCGCCCAGAATATAGATATTAAAGCTGAACTCCAAGGACAAAGAATCTTTACTTTGTGTGGGTCCCTCTCCCCAATACAAGGGTTAACTGCTTGTTTCACCTACAGGACGATGGTGATATACTACTTACTTCCTAGCTTCCCAGGCAGCCAGCACTATACCCTGGGTTGTCTGTCTATTCCCATACAGTGTAGGGCCTCTTCTCTGTCTATTCCCATACAGTGTAAGGCCTCTTCCCTTTGCTGCCTAACAGGTTGCAGCTTTGGGACGTCATCCTGTACAATGCAGGACCAATGAGTAGTCCTTCATTGTATGGGATGACATTATAGAGCTGCGACTGGTCAGGCAGCGAACGGAAGAGGCTTTAGGGGACCGGTCGCAGGGAGGGGAGGAAACTTGCAGGAGAAATAAGGCAAGTATATAACCTTATTCATCATCCCCTAGGCCAAATGTGCATTTAACCCTTGCAGTGGGAAGGGGAACACACTGCAATGGTAACAATTTTTGGTTCTCAGAGTTCAGATTTAAACTATTTACATATTATCAGTAAAATAACTTTAAAACAAGCTATCCCTAACTTCTCAAAGTGCTTTTTATCTGACATTATTAGTCTTAAAGATCCTCAAAGATCACAATTAATCTATAGAGTCAGGTTTTAGATATTTTCTAAGGGTACATTCACACCAATGGGGTACGTTAAGGAAGCCAATTTAAAATTAAATGGCTGCCAATGCACCACAATTAGGGTGGATTTTTTTATTTAAATCAGAATGAGCTTAATTATGTAGCATGAGGCTGTATATTCCGCAATATTTACATTTTTGGTAAACTCATTCAATGAATCCAAGCTCTGTAAGCTAACATGCAATGCATTGATGCATTCACACAATTTCACAAACAAAATTCAGGAATATTCCTTTATCCCATTGTTATGCAAATCTATGCACACTACAAACTGTATGATTGAATCGGTTCTGATATTGCTGTTTTACTAACCTGACAGCTTATTATTCTAAATAGGAAACCTTCATTTTGTTTGCAAATATTAAAGATTATCTTTTTTTTTTTTTTTTTTTTTACAGATAAAGATTCTAACTACCAGCAAGAACTACCAGCAAGAATAAGTCCTTACATTTAAAGAGCACCTTTCATTTCAGATCCATCATGGCAGCGCCTGTTAGCGGGCACCCACTCACCTGCTGCCGCCACCTCCCTCGCCTTGTTGTGTCACTGCCGCTTTACCAGCCGTCCCATGAAAGTGAATGGGACTGTTGGTGAGTCAACAGCGGGCCAGAGGTGGAGCCACTGCAGGACAGAGATGACAGCTGCTATTTAACCATTCAGCCCCAGAAGGATTTCCCATGTTAGGACCAGAGCACTTTTTGCGATTTGGCTTTAACTGACAATTGCACAGTCGTGCGACTTTGTACCCATACTAAATTTGCGTCCTTTTTTTCCCACAAATAGAGCTTTCTTTTGGTGGTATTTGATCACCTCTGCGTCATTTCTGATCACCGCTATAAATAAAAAAAGAGCGACAATTTTGCAAAAAAAAAAAAAATATTTATTACTTTTTGCTAAAATAGAAATCCAAAAAAATATAAAAAAACAAATTTATTCATCGGTTTTTATATTCTTCCTCATATTTTTGTTAAAAAAAAAAAATCGCAATCAGCGTTTATTGATTGGTTTTCGCAAAAGTTGCCGCGTTTACAAACAATGACAATTAATTTCTGGCATTTTTACAAATTCGTTTTTTTTTTTAATGGTAATGGCGGCGATCTGTGATTTTTATTGGGACTTTGATATTGCGGCGGACATCTCAGACATTTTTTACACTTTTTTGTGACCAATGACATTTATACATCGATCAGAAATTTAAATATTCACTGATTACTGTATAAATGTCATTGGCAGTGAAGGGGTTAACCTGGGGGGGGCATTCTAGGGGTTAACTGCGTTCCCTGGGCATGTTCTAACTGTGAGGGGGCTGGGCTGTCAGGGACATAAGAGATCTAACTGATCCCGTGTACAGGGATCAGTAGATCTCTTAGATGCTGTCTGACAGCGCAGGGAACAGTCGTGTTTACATCGGCGGTTTTCCGTTTTTCTTCTGTGGCAAGCAATCGCAGGTCGCAGGCGGACATCGGGTCCACCCTATGCCGCGGGCACACTCCTGCAGAGTGCGGCAGGCATGACAGCGCGCTGCTGCCAGCGTGCTCCCACCCGCTAGCAGTGCATGGGCAAGCCGCCGTTTAAAGACGGCGATTCGTGGGACGCTGCCACTCTGCAGCAATAAAAGTATGCGAGCCGGTCGGGAACCAGTTAACTACTTGCCAACCGGGCCATAGCCAAATGACGGCTACAACACAGTGGGATAATTCTGGGAGAGCGTACTATGACGTCCTCCCAGAATCACGCTGAGTGCGCACACAGGGCTTACAATGCCAGCCAGGTCCCGTCACGGAGTTGATTTAAATCAAGCCCTTTTACTAGTGATTTAAATTATGATTTAAATCAAATTGATTTAAATCAAATGCACATGTTAGTGCGTTGCTCTAGGCTTCAGTGCAACTTTGTTGGCAAGGTGCACTGAGGTGCCATTCAAAATGAATGGCACTGCATTTCACTGATACATCTAACATGAGCTGCCGCAACGCGATGGTGTGAATGGGCCCTAAAAGCTTAGAAAAACCTCCTTGTTCTCTACATTAGAAAGCTGGCAACCTGGCAAGTTTCTGGTGCAACAGAAAATATTAGGAAAAGAGCTAAGTGTTCAATGCCTGTGTTCTAAACTTTAAACATTTCTCCACGATGCCTACAGATACAGGGGTGAATGGTGAACTTGATCCATATAGTGAACTTGGTGTTGAGTTATTCACTTTAAGGTAATCACAGAGGACAAGGGGCACTCTTTACATCTAGAGGAAAAGAGATTTAACCTCCAAATACGGAAAGGTTTCTTCACAGTAAGAGCTGTGAAAGTGTGGAATACACTTTCTCAAGAGCTGGTTCTGGCCAGCTTAGTAGATTGTTTAAAAAAAAAGTCCTGGATTCTTTCCTAGATACACATAATATACTGAATACTAATATTTATAGGTAAAGTTGATCCGGGGAATATCTGATTGCCTCTTGGGGTATCAGGATTTTTTTTCCCCTACTAAAGCAAATGGTATTGTGCTTTATTGGGTTTTTTGCTTTCCTCTGGATCAATTGCATTGTAGAATTTTTTCCCGTCTTTTGGTTGAACTTGAGCTTGATTTGTGTCTTTTTTCAACTGGACTAACTATGTAACTATGAATGAGGCCTTGAGCTTCTACTGCTTGTTCAGAGTATATAAATACTTTAGTATGCATGAACTGGGCATTGGTTCACTTTAAGGTTCAAAAAAGGTGGAATTTGATTGGCACAATCAACACCACTATTTTTCTTTCTTTAGCCCCATATACATCAATAACATATTGGTTATAAAAATTTAATGAAAATTGTATTAAACATCAATATCATAGCAAAAATGCTATATGAAATTCGCCCACACCAACCAAATTACAAAATCTTCTGGTGCAAGTCAAAGTGACAAGTCTCTAGAGGCAACACCAGAGATGTCAACCTGGAAGATTAGTTTATAGGGTGACAAGGAACTGGCATGTGCTGCGGCAAGAGCTGGGTGTGGCTAAGTAGTGCAAGAGGCGTGGTTTAAAATCGGTACTGTGTGATGTGTATATACAATAACAAAAACCAGAGCATTATGTCTAGGATGTATAATGAAAGTAGTACTGCGAAAAACTGATATGTGAACACCTCTATGGCAACTTAGAAAAAAAGTCACCTTGTTATGTTTTGATGTACAGAGGAATATTAATTTTCATATTATACACTTAAAGTGACAGTAAACAAAATCTCTATTCTCCGTGGTCCATCTGGGGGTGAGCAATAAAGCACAGCAGCAAAAAAAAAGATTTGGAGCAGGCTTTTTAGGGTTAAAGTGGAATTAAAGTCTATTTTTGCACTTTTGCCTACAGGTAAGCCTATAATAAGGCTTACCTGTAAGTACCGTGAACATCACCTATACCTGCACTGTTTAGGAGATATTCACACTGCATGCAGTCGGTGATGTCACCGGCACATGTGCTCTGAAGGGACAACATACCCGTGCCATCCCTTCAGAGCCCCGTGCCGTGGTCCGTCACTTCCACACGCATGCACAGGATTGACGTCATCGTGGCGTGGCCAATCAAACGGAGGCTGCCTGCGAACCCGGAAGGAAGACTGGGTGAAGATGGAAGCCCTCTCAGCAGTGACAGCGCACTGCAGGAGGGCTTCATTCTAAGGTAAGTATTTTATAATGTGCTTGTACCTTTACCTTGCATGATTTAAAAAAAACATTGTGTGGTTTACTATCGCTTTAAGAATACATTATTATTATTATGCAGAATTTATATAGTGCCAACAGTTTGTGCAGTGCTTTACAACGTAAATAAATAGAATGTTTTCAAGCAGAGGTTAGTGTAACTGTAATTCATCGATTTCAAGTCTCTGACCAACCACACACAATCATTGTAATAAAATGAAGACATGTCTTACCTAATGTATCACATTTCTCATGTGCTCTGCAAATATCCTGTCTGAATGCAAAGTATGTGTTTATTTAAAAAGTACAAAAGAGCATAAAAAAGCACAAACACGAAAAACACAATTACACAAGTTAAATGAATAAGCATGAACCTTTCATTTAGGGCTTTTTCTGACATATATAATCATACAGACATTGCAGATCACTCAGTTGTTTTGGGGCCTAACAATGCAGAAGGCCCAGCATAGCCTGCTTCATAAATATATATCTAGAAAGCCATAGCATTGGGTATTAAGCTCAGAGCAAAATGAATAAGTGTACAGTTCAAGTATCTTTTGAACACAGCAAGAAATCATTTTGTACTGTGCTGAGTTATCTTTTAAAAGGATAAAGGTGTCAGAAGTGAAGTTGCTGGTAAGATGGAGGTTGGAAAGTCAAGCAGCACTATAATGATTTTTCTGTAAAAAAATGCATTTGAGGCTTTTCAGAGGGCAGCAGAGTGAGAAGATAGGATTATACTAAACCCTGCTAGGGGCACGGCTGTTTGTCCATTGAGAGAAGGCTTTGAACTATAGGTGGTCAATCAGAGAGCGTTTTCTAAGGCGATAACAGTGCCAACAGCACGATGGGGCAGTGTTGCCAACCACCTGCAGCGTTTTTTACTGGCAGAACATGGAAAATTTACTGGCAGAGCACATTTTTTACTGGCACCTTGAAAAATAACAGAACTCCTATCAAAAACTAAGACAATTGATATTTAAACACAACATGGAAACACTAACAATACCCATATCAAGTAATTTCCCTGGTTTACACTTAAAAAATCAGCACATCATGACAAATTATCAGACCCTGATATTCATAGACAGTTGTAAAAATCACTGATTTTTACAAACTGTCAGTAAATTTACTGGCGGTTGGCAACCCTGCGATGGGGTAAAATGTAAGTGTGATCAAATTAGTATGGTTTCCATTCATTTGGTATAAAGCGACTCTGCCACAAATATAAATGGCAGAATAAAAGGCTCACTTGAAAGGAAGAAACTAAACACCTAACTTTTCTGCTGCTCGCACCACTGAACGCTGCTCTAATAAAGAGGAATCGTCCCTAAATATCTCTTTAGAATCCAACACATCTTGCAGTGTCTATCTGTTGTGTCTTCCACTGCACTCATTGGTTCCTAATGCTAACCTATATGTCACTGTTATGTTTTTTTTTTAGTAATGTGTGGGTCGGTGGAAGCAGCTACTGAGCACAGAAAGGGACATAGGAGACTGACACTCCTGAAAGTTGGATTTCTGTAGAGACTTCAGTGATGGGGGTCATTTATTTTCACTGGAGTGGTGTTTGGTGGCTCAAGTAGGTAACTCTAACATTGATTTTTGAAACAAAGTCACTTTAATCATAATGGCCATGATACTAAATTATATTTGAGTACTGTATATGAATATATTGTATATTCATACCATAATATCAAAAAGTACAGTTTCTCTTTCTAATACCAAGATAATAACTAAATAGCACTACTACTAGTATCATAACTAATATCATTAAGTTCCCAGTCTCCAACAGCTCATGTATGAGTCTACAGCAAAATGTCTGCATTTTTAGACAAATTACATTTTCTTTAGCATTCATTTATGCTGTGACTATAACGTACTACTAGAAAATGGCCAAAACCCTCCTGAAGCAGTAGGTACACATAGGATTGCCACCAGGTAAGTATTTTACCAGTTTACCAGTATTATTCAAAGTAAAGAATAGCAATTGGGGCATTTCTTCCACAGTAGTGTGGGCACCTGTGGCAGTCAGTAGTAGTTGCACAGCCCAAAACCAGAAACGGATGTCCAGTGAAGATGGGTATCGAAGAGCATAACTTGAGACAGGTCAAGTCCCTGAAATTATACATTATCCTTATGAATAAGGGGGGGGGGGAGTAGTGGAATACAAATAATGGGTGACTCCTTCATTATTTGGATGTCTGGAAGTATCCTGAAAGATGAAAGTGTGGCATTCTGTGTTTGACTTCCTTTAACCATCTTAAAAGCTTCTCCATCATTACGGGCAGGTGCACCCCCAAGCGGGTTATGGAAAACCTTGGATAAAAAATACTTGCTGGGGTAGAATGAAGGGGCCTTGTCAGGATGCAGTATCACTTCTTTATGGGACCTATTATGAAGGCCATACATGGGTTGCATTCCGAACAAATTTTCTTTAAAAAAATCTGAAGTTTAGTGCATTCTGTGATCCGATGGTGCTACGATTGATTTCAAAATTCGACCAAGGGAGCCTTCATTTTCACCTCATGTTGCTACAGAAAAGAATTTTTGTGGCCAGGAATTTTAGTTTCTTTCCGGGAATTTCCTTTTCTTGCACTCATGCACATTTCTTTTTTGATTATATATCTTGTAAGATTCTCCCATCATTGATTAGAAAATTGTTTGTTTTTCAAGAGATTTCCAACATGCCCGATTACTCAAATTCGAGGGCGACACGAAACTCGGCCATTGCTGCGGCCCACTAATGGTGCAAAGTTTGAATAAAAATTCTTAGTTACGATTTTCGAAAGAAAATTCTTTCGGAATTTGACCCATGTATGGCCGGCTTTAAAAGCCTCAAATGGACGCTCTTTATCTTGTAGACCTCCCACCAGTTCCAGTTCCACTTCACTGATCTAGAATTATGCAGGTCATACATGAGTCAAATTCCAAACTAATTTTGTTTTGAAAATCAGAAATTTAGTGCGTTTTGTGATCCGATGGTGCCCACCACTGATTTCAAAATTTGACCAACCAAGCCTTCAATTTCATCTCATGTTGCTACGGAAAAGAATTTTGTGGCCCGGGAATCTTCTTTTCTTTCCAGGTCACAGCTCATGCAGATTTCTTTTTCAATTATATTCCTCTCACAATTCTCCCATCACTGATTAGAAATTTGTTCATTTTTCAAAAAATTTCCAACATGTCCCAACACTCCAACTCGATGGCCGTATGAAAATCAGCTGTTGCTGCAGACCCACTAATGGTGCAAAATTTGAATGAAAATTTTTAGTTATGATTTTTCGAATGTATGGCCAGCTTTAATATGCAGCCTGAGAGAGGGAGTGGCAGCTTCAATCTAGTGCTTCTTAACAGGCATTTTACTTCAGGACTGATTTACTTTAAGAGTCGGTTCACACTACAGCGATCCGACTTGCGGGGCGACTCATCGCGACCCTGCACAGCGCGACTTGCAAACGACTTCTGTAATAGAAGTCAATGCAAGTCGTCTGAAGTCACCCCAAAAGTAGTACAGAAACCTTTTTCTATGTTGGAGTGACCTGTGTCGCTCCTATTAGAATGGTTCCATTGCACTGCATGGAGGTGATTGTCAGGCGACTCAAGTCGCCTGACAAGTCGCGGCAGTGTGAACCTAACAGTCTCAGAACTTTGCATGTAAAAATGTGAAGCATGACTCAATTCGAATTGCCATCACTGCCTTCCTAAAATAAAAAAATTCTGTCTTCTGCTGTATTTACTGTTATTTCCATTTGCTGGGGGTGGTGGCTGAGGATTACATACTTTATTTCCACATACCAGACTTTTCCATGCATTAAATCTTAATTCACAAAGCAGTATTTTATTTGTGCACATCTTAGATCCTTGCAGAGGAACACTACCTCAGCCGTGGGATTAACAGGTTGACGTAAGTTTCAGTAAATGAAAAATGTGCCCCTGACAGTGTGTTAAACTAATCGCTCACTTCATTTATATCAGATTTTGCTTCTCCACCATTGAAAAATCTGAAAAGCAGAGCCACATCAGCAGAAAATAAACTGTACCTTCTCTGTTCTCTTTAAACTATAATTTTACTGCTGTCCTCCTCAAGAGTAGATGATGCGAATAGCAGTGTAGGCTTGTAGTACCAGAACACCTGGATATGTCATCACTGCCAGCCTGTTGAAGAGTTTGAACTTATAAGCACTCTGCTGGTTCTCCTGGCACGTATGGCGTCAGCCGATCTCCCCAGATCAGGTGGCATGCACAGGGTACAGTGAACTCTGAGGAACTTGCAGGAGAGGTGGATGATCGGATCTCCAAGGCCAACAGTGATGTGCGGAGGCTACAAGCACACACACTATGGCATCACCATGACTGATGACATCATACAATGTCATTTATAACAATGTCTAAAGAGCCAGTTTCTCATTAGTCCATGAATTCTTTGTTTGCAATATAGGAAGAATCAAACTGGCTGGGGTTACACAGACAGCTGTTGCAGAAACCATTTATGTATCAGCTAGGGACAGGGAAGGCATTTTTTTGATATCTAAGATTAAAGTCATATGAAAACTAAAAATGTAATATTACATGTGATGGCTGCATTAGTTTTCATTTCTTAGGCTGTTTCCCTCTCTGTTTTCACCTGGTGATCTGGCCAGTAACACACATCCTGTATTAGAGTGCCTGCGCTCTCGATGAAGGAGCAAAAGTGGGCACCTTTGAACAGCAGCATTGTCAGTCTGGGAAGAGGGGAGTGTTATATGTACTAGCAGATTTAAATACACTAACAAATTGAAGCCAAACTCCAGCTCACACTTTATATAAGCAGTTACAGAAAACAGTTTGTTTTCTGTTTGGGATAAATGTTTTACATATATAAATAAATAAAAGCTGGTCACTGGAAACACCCCTGCTCGTGTTAAATGGTTTGCCCCATCTCTGTAAATGATACAATGAATACAGATGCACATCACACTTTTCAGATATTTATTTGTAAAACCATTTATCATTTTCCTTCCACTTCACAATTATGTGCCACTTTGTGTTGGTCTATCACATAAAATTCCAATAAAATACATTTGTAACATGACAAAATGTGGAAAATTTCAAGGGATGTGAATACTTTTTCAAAGGACTGTAAGTTGACCTGTTATTTTGTACTTCATGGGGTAATAACAGTTTACATTAGGCTGGCCATACACATTAAACTTTGATTTTAAAATCTCTGTAAGCATGTTGTTACATTCACCAACAACTACCGTATATGATGTAAGGGGCCTACTTAAAGTGAACCTGGGTTTGTCTATGTAAGGGAAAGTGCAACACTTTAATGCCACTCTCCACAGCAGCACATTACAGTCCTTGGGATAATCTCCTTTTTATTCCAGAACCATATAATGTGGTGGCCAACCTAAATGATCATTCCAATCTGTATCGCTTTAGGTAAGCCCTTAGACCTACCTAATAGTTGTTGGTAGACCTAGAAGGCCTCGTTTAGACGAGTGAATGGGACACATACGCTGCTGCTGCAGAAGCAGATAAATGCCACCAATCTGTGCTATGGCAGGCATTGTGTATGTGGTCATAAATGTCATTCCTGGATGAAAACTATCTACATTCAAGATCAGTCACATTCCCTGATCACATGCAACTGCCCATATGAGCAGTTATAGGCGAACGTCAATGAAGCTGCCCATTGATGTGTACAGGGTACAAATCTGGCCGCTCCGCTGCTGACTGTTCACATAAACTGTGTGTATTCCACCAGCAAGAATCACAGATTCTTGCCCGTGGCCACTGGTGTGAATGGGCCCAAAGAGACTGTATAATTAAATTTGAATCTGTATGGACTTCTTAAATAATCTTGTATAATCAGATTGTAGGCTATATGGTCAAGCTGTACATCAGTGGCCTCCAAACTGCAGCCCGGGGGCCAGATGTGGTCTTTTCCTTGCTTTTATCTGGCCCTTGAGGCATTCCCTCCCCTCTGTCAGCAACAGTGGGGAATAGTTAATGCCATTGTATTCCTCCTAGCAACACAAATAATAGGGCAATAGTCCTCCCACTAACACTAATGATGGTGCACTATTCCTGCCACTGACACCAATGATCGGGCACTATTCCTCCCACTGACACCAACGACAGGGCAATATTACTTCAAGTGACACCAATGATGGGGCACTATTCCTCCCACTGACAACAACGACGGGGCACAATTCCTCCCACTGACACCAATGATGGGACACTATTCCTCCCACTGACACCAATGATGGGACACTATTCCTCCCACTGACACCAGTGATGGGACACTTTACCTCCCACTGACACCGATAGGGCACTATTCCTGCCCCTGGCACCAACGATTGGGCACTATTCCTTCCACTGACACCAATGATGGGGCACTATTCCTCCCACTGACACCAATGATCAGGCACTATTCCTCCCCCCAAAACCAAAGATGGGGCACTGTTTACTCCCACTGACACCAGGACATTTTCTGCTCCCACTGGCCACAGTACAGTTTGAAGGACAGTAAATTGGCCCTTTGTTTAGAAAGTTTGGAAACCCCTGCTGTACATAGTATAACATTAACATTTAAAATGGCTGACAAGTTGGTTTTTATTAATTTCATGCCAGTTATTACCTTTAGTAATATCATTTATTAACATACTAACATAATCAAAGGGAGATAAATAAAATGCAATAGGCTTTTCAATTTGTACAGACACATGAAAAATGTTCCCACCTCGTGATGAGTACAGCTGTATCGTGATGTGAGTGATGGCTGTCATCGGGGTGGTTCTGGGATTGTTGCCATATGCAGAAGTTTTTTAATGTAGTTTGAGCATTATAAGAAATGGTTGGACCCTCCTAGTAGGTATAAAGACAAAGCATGGTCTAGTAAAGGCTTGTACACAGTTTTTCATGCCAAAAACCACACAAGGAAACATCGTACCTGTTCATCATGGACGACAGCTAATTTCACTATGGCGATATTGATTAAATTACCGATGCTTGGGTCTTTATAGATAGAGGCTACCTGCAGGAGAGAGAATTAATCAGGATGGTCTTCAGAATCTCATTCAAAATTAACCAAGCGTTACTGTTATTCACACACCACAAGGAATTCATTGTGTGAACTGTCTGAGGATATAACAGATTGCGAATTGAAATGTTCCAAGTATTAAAGTATAGGTAAACTCTAAATCATTTTTTTCAGTATATTTGCCATCATGCCTCGCTGTATACAATATTCAAGTAGAACTAAAGGTTATACCTTTTTTGAATATAATAGGGTAAGGTTATAACTCCTGTAAGTTTTTTTTGCTGTCTGTGCCCCATTAAGGAGATTTAACTTCACTTCCTTCCCCATAGTCTCAACAGGAACTGAGAGGTTATCATCAAGGTCACAAAAACTAGTGTCCCAATTGGAAGATTTCCCCTCTATTCTTGTTCTGGTGGCTACTCAAAATGTGGAATTTTCTGGCTAAGACACTTACATCGAACTCCTTTTCTTCCCCCATCGCAGAAGCTCTGAGCTCAGCGATGCAAAAATGGAGGAGACAGTGGACCACACATGCGGTGGTGGGGTTTGAGACCTCGTTGCTATGATGGTGGAAGTGAGCAGTATCAGCTGTCAGTGTCTTAGCAACAAGGCTGGACAGGCTTGTGCCTTCTCTGGGAGTTTTTTCTAGGCTTTGGGAGGTTCGTAAATGGCCTACAGCTATAAGGACATTGTTCAACTTTAGTCCGAGCTACTCAGTGTTTTTTATCTACAGACATCCCTTACCTGCACAGGCAGTTTTTTGGCAAAGGTGAACAACCCTTTAAGCTTTGTCTCAATTCTGTCACCATATTGAATAAAGCCTTGTACACACGGGCCGAATATCGCTGACATTTGGCTCGTGTGTACAGGTCATGGATTTTATGTGGAATGAGCATGTTGGAAAACCAGCAGCTGATTGGTATCCGATCAGCGCTCGTAGCCATCGGTGTGTTCTGACGGCCCCTCTGTCAGAACACAATAGAGATTGTTGTACTAAAATCGCATTGTTAGTTCAGTGACCTCTTCCAGAGTGCCTCAATTTTTTTTCTGTTCAGCCGACTGCGCTGAAAGATAAAAAATCTTACCGTGTGTATCAGGCTTAAAGCTTTAAATGGAAAAAGGGGTGGATTGGTAGGGGTTGAAGCTGGCTATGGACATTAAACAAGTGTTGCATGTTTGCAGACAGTTCAGCTTCCAAATTCTGTTTATGGATGCACACTTGTAATGTACAAAGGTGCTTGTGTATATGTGCAGCAAACGTCACAAATGACCCTCTTTTCTTGGGAAATCACCAGTTCCCACAAAAGTTACACTGCTCAGTATATTTACCTCTGAGATTCGGTGGTTAAGTCTGTTTGCAGTCAAAAGTTAAATGCATCAAAGCTTATTTATATGACAACTGTCACACAAACACGTATGCCCACCTGATCATACAAACACATGCAAAGACAAGGCAATGTCAGTGGGTGCTACTTGGTTCCAATTTATATCAAGGAATTAACAACTTTCAGGGCAGAACATCTTTCAGCTCTATAATTAAGCTGGCCATAAATTGAGCAATTTTTGGCTGGCTCCCAATAAATGGGTCAAAATTTGCTCTCTGGGTGTCCCTGCTGACCTTGCTACATTCGCAAAAAGTCAACTGTTCAATCCACTTATGTTGAAGGAAAACTTTTGGCCCGAACAGCAGCTGCATCCAAACAATTGCAGCTGCTGTTCCGGTATTCTGCCAGCTGCCAGCAGAATGATTCATCCATCTGCACTGTTTAGTGTGGATAGAGGAATCTGTTGAAGCTAGAAACTTATGGAAGTTTAAAACTGAACCCTGGGCAGAAAATGTTTTTATTTATTTATATTGTCCAATAGCAACAGCTGATATAAATTCATTTTGTGCACACCAAATGTCCTATTACCTTAAAATAATGGTGACATAATCACGGTGCTTTACAGAGAGCAGAGCTGTGGGAGGGGTCCAAAAGCAGGGCTGTCTTAATGCATAGACACCCCAGGGCACTGTCCAGGGGCTCCAGGTGCATGGGGGCCCCATGATAGTCTTGCATTATATCATACTTGCCAACTGTCCAAGATTTGACAGGACAGTCACGCTTTTTCTAAGCTGTCCCAGGATGGCGTGTCCCAAGCAGCGTCCTGGAACCTGTACTGTGCCCTCTTGATCCCATTACTGTGCCCTCCTGACCCCCCCATACTGTACCCTCCTGATTCCAGTATTGTGCCCTCCGACCCCTCGTATTGTGCCCATCTGATCGCAGTATTGTGCCCTTCTGACCCCCCGTACTGTTCCCTCCTGATCCCATTATTGTGCCCTCCTGACCCCCTGTACTGTGCCCTTCTGATTCCATTATTGTGCCATCCTGACCCCCCTGTACTGTGCCCTCCTGATCTCAGTATTGTGCCCTCCTGACTTCCTGTTCTGTGCCTTCCTGATTTCAGTATTGTGCCCTCCTGACCCCCATACTGTGCCCTCCTGACCCCCATACTGTGACATCCTGATCTCAGTATTGTGCCCTCCTGATCTCAGTATTGTGCCCTCCTGACCCGCCATACTGTGCCTTCCTGATCTCAGTATTGTGCCCTCCTGATCCCCTGTACTGTGCCTTTCTGATCTGAGTATTGTGCCCTCCTGACCCCCCCCCGTGTCATGCCCCCCCAGTCCTCCCGTGTTATGAGTCTAGTCTTTCCGTGTCATGTCCCCTAGTCCTCCCGTGTTATGACTCT
>BLSH010358025.1:457613-491120 GCA_018402905.1 Glandirana rugosa
CCCCCGCCATGTATCATGTACTATGCCCTTTTGCCTCCACCCCTGTACTGAGCCCTTTGTGTTAATTCATTTTCTATTTATGGGGCCCATGATGCAATTAAGACGGCCCTGCCCAACAGGGCTCATCCACAACAGGCTGCCTGCAGAAGGGGCGGAGACAAGACCAGTCACCCTCCGCAAGGAAATAGAGCAGCAGTGTCTTTATTACAGGAAGCTCCTGCACAGAGGTAAAGTATCACAGTGGATTACTGCACAGATTAGGAAGAAATACACAAAGCATACCAATATTTAAGCAATAATGCACATGCATCTTGTAATTAGCCATTATTTGTTTATCCTGGTGCTTGGCTTTAAATATTTCAATATTGAATAATCCATATTAAATTGTTGCCCCCATTGTGGGTTTTTTGGTATGAATCAGATGTTTTCCCTGCCCCCAAGAAGTGCTAGAAGCAAAGTTCAGATACTTACTATAGACATGAGTGTTAAAACATAATGCTGGAGATTAGCCCCATGATACTCCACCATCCTGTTGTCAGCAACCACCATAACTTCAACATAACGAGGATAGGACAAAAAACGCTTTGTTCTTCTTAGAGTGTGCGTTCCATTGATCTTATCAGCGTTATCAAATGAGGGATCCTGGTCTCTCATGTTCTGCCCATCTGAAAACACGCTCTCTTGTTCCTTCAGAGTTCCCCTTTTCCTCTGTTTAATTCTACTTTGTTTTTGACCTGCAGTGAGATTTTAAAAAGAGACAACATAAGAAGAGGATATACCACAAACTGCCAATATCACCTGAACAATTCTCATGTCTTTTTACAGAAATGTATTTAATAATTAATCTCCCAGTTTGGGAGGAAAATCCAACCAGTTAGGACAGCTAAAGGGTGCACCTAAGAACAATTCCACCTCTTTTGTGGCTAACTGTATCTCAGAGAATGTAGTCAGCATGCCTGCAGATAAATTGAAATTGAATCAGCCACACACAGAGCCTATTGTTTTCCTACCACTGTAAAGGCTGCCATAGACAACTTGATTCCTCGATTCTTGCTGAATCGGCCAAAATTTGAGCTGTGTGGGCGGCCCTGTGGGCACCACTTATGGCTTGACAAAAGTCGTAGTTTCAATTAATTTTTGTCAAAGGAATTGGGTGGAAATTTGTTGGAAAAACAGTGAATACATCCAATCAGATGCAGTCATTATTCAGGTATCCTGACAACCATTGATGTCAATAACAATGTTTTTTATGCCTAAATTGTATTAAAACTGTCCCCTTCCCCCTCCTAACACTTAAGCTAACCCACCTGTAGGTGGGGTGCAGCGTGGTGTGGTGGCACACAGTCAGGTGCAATGGAAAACTTGTATTTAAATAATACAACCAGCAACAGTTCACAACATACCCAGTGGGAAAGCTGCCGAACCGGGTACACTCACAGTTTTCAGTAATGTGAAGGTATCGGCTGGGCTGACAGCATCTGTTAACCACTTAAGGAATGAGCCTCTTTTGAGATTCAGTGTTTACAAGTTAAAATCATTTGAACTTTTTTTCACTATAAAATTACTTAGAACCCCCAAACATTATATTTATATATATATATATATATATATATATATATATATTTTCTAACACCCTAGAGCAAGGGTAGGGAACCTGTGGCTCACCAGCTGTTGTAGAACTACATTTCCCATCATGCTTCTGGGAGTAATTGTATCCATCAATCCATGCAATGCCTCATGGGAAATGTAGTTCTACAACAACTGGAGAGCAGCAGGTTCCCTACCCCTGCCCTAGAGAATAAAATGCCCATTGTTGCAATACTTTATTTCACACTGTATTTGCGCTGAGGTCATACAAGCACGATTTTTTGGGAACAAATTAACTTTTTTGAATTAAAAAATAAGACAACAGTAAAGTTAGCCCAATTTTTTCTATATTGTGAAAGATAATGTTATGCCGAGTAAATTGATACCCAACATGTCATGCTTCAAAATTGTGCCAGTTCGTGGAATGGAGACAAGCTTTGGCACTTAAAAATCTCCATCGGCGATGTTTAAAAATTTCTACAGTTTACCAGTTTTGAGTTACAGAGGAGGTCTAGTGCTAGAATTATTACTCTCACTTTAATGATCGCGGTGATACCTCACGTGTGGTTTGAACACAGTTTTCATATGCGGGCAGGACTTAAGCATGCGTTCGCTTCTGCGAGCAAGCTCGGCAGGACAGGGCACTTTAAAACATTTTTTTTCTTATTTATTTTCCTTTTTTTTTTTATCCCGTCCAATTAAAAAAAAAACGTGGGTCACTTTTATTCCTATTATAAGGAATGTAAACATTCCTTGTAATAGAAAAATGCACGACAGGACCTTTTACATATGAGATCTGGGGTCAAAAAGATCTCAGATCTCATATTTACACTAAAATGCAATAAAAAAATGAATTGTCATTTGCAAAAATTTTCTCATTTAAGAGCATTGGGCGGAAGTGATGTTTGACGTCGCTTCCGCCCTGCAATGCTATGGAGCCGAGCAGGCGCCATCTTCCACTCACTCGGCATCAAGACATTGAGAGGAGAGGACGCGATCGTCTCTGCTGCTGCCGGCGGGTCCGGTAAGTGGCGGAGCTGACGGAAAATTGGCGGGAGGGGCACCTCTCCCGTCCCCGATAAAAGTGATCTAGCGGGGAATTCGCAGCAGAGACCACTTTTATCTAAAAGCGGACTGCCCGCTGTTTAAAAAAAATTCCCGGGGTTATGGCAGCTATCTGCTACCATAACAACGGTATTCAACCGCAAAGTACCGCTGTATAATGAAGGCGGGTGGTCCGGAAGTGATTAAGAGAGTAGAATGCGGCCTGGCCATTACGCGCCCAAGGATGGATGAGGTCCAGAGGAGTAGTGACACTACTCTTTCCCTCCTCATCAGGAACCTTTCCCTACCGCTAGTACTGTCCCTAACAGACGGTGTAACTTCCCCTACACTACCCACTCGCATAAAGGGCACCAAACATGGGAGCCAGGGCCTTAAATAGGCTCTGCCTGACCCAAGATGGTTCCACTTGAATTCCTCTCCAGCTGCAAGGCCACCTGCAGTGGAGAAAGCAGAATGCACCTGCCTACAAACCTGTGTAAGAAAGATGTGTATACTTACGTATTTTCTAGTTGCTATAGTCCAATCATGTGATCGGGCTCCCCTGTGTCAACCAGCGTCATTAAAGGGGAGAGGAGGGTGCACTGACAACAAAAGGGGCCATTGAAACCTATGGGTGACGTCCCCACTCCAGGCTTTACTAGCTGTTGTTGAGTGCTCTCTCGTCTCCCTTGTAGTCTCTGTTGGCTGACACAGGGGAGATCACATTACCTGACCGCAGCAACCTGAAAATAGGTAAGTATATACATCTTTGTTATACAGGTTAGTTAGTATAAGTATTAGGAGGGGGGAGGGACAGTTTTAAAGAATAGTTAGGATTATCCTGGAATTCCACTTTAAGCCCTGGTTCACACATATGCGATTTGGGATGCATTGTCAAGGGCATAGATTTGAATGACAGGCTAGATAGCATGTGTTCCTATGCAGGTGATACACATACATGTGATCCACACGCAGTATGCTATGACTGCATTTGCAAAAAGGATCCTGTGAGAGTTTGGAATGATGCATTCCAAATTTGCAGGCCATAGAGTATAGTGCTATTTAGAGATAACTGTTCACATAACAATGCGATTCAAAGGCGTTCTTTCATATAAGAGAATGTAATGTGTTTTTGAATAGAAGAATAGCCAAGGAGAGAGAGACAGAGAGCGATGTGCACATGAAAATCCTATAGAGAAGGCAGAAGGCAAAATCGCACCTCTACTGTAAATCGCACTGAAACCGCAACGGTATTCACACAGAGCCACATGCCTAAATCGCAATAGAAAACGGAGCACTTTCAAACCATTTATGTGTGAGCCAAGTGAAAGGGATCTAAACAGTTCTGACTATAAGATATTTGTTTAGAATTTCCCTGATTTACAAATTAATTGTATGTTAAGGCAAAAAAAAAATGCAGTAGATCTTTGCAATACATGCACATTTTATATCCTTAAAAACCTCACGAGTATAAAAATAAAAATACCCACTGATCTACCAGAAATGCACTCAGTTTCTAAGATCTGTTGTGTGCTGACAACACACAGCATTTTTTCCGGACTGACTGTTGTCAACCTTGCCCCACTTTCTTTTGTTGAACTACTTAAACCCCCCCCCCCTATCCCCTATTCTACACAACATAAACACCAGGGATGAGCCTGGGTTCAGTTCAGGGTTTGGCAGCTGTCAGTGCCAAGTCAATCAGCTGCAGGCAGGGGATTCCCCACCTGGCAGCTGCATGTACATTGTCATGATCAAAGGGTATTTATTTTATTTACTGAACATACACTATAATATCAAAAGTATTGGGACACCTGCCTTTACATTCACATGAACTTTAATGGCATCCCAGTCTTAGTCCGTAGGGTTCATTATTGAGTTGGCACACCCTTTGCAGCTATAACAGCTTCAACTCTTCTGGGAAGGCTGTCCACAAGGTTTAGGAGTGTCTATGAGAATGTTTGACCATTCTTCCAGAAGCACATTTGTGAGGTCAGACACTGATGTGGATGAGAAGGCCTGGCTCACAGTCTCTGCTCTAATTCATCCCAAAGGTGTTCTATAGGGTTGAGGTCAGGATCCTCCAATCCCAAACTCTCTCATCCACGTCTTTATGGACCTTGCTTTGTGCGTTGATGCGCAGTGATGTTGGAATAGGAAGGGACATCCCCAAACTGTTCCAACAAAGTTGGGAGCGTGAAATTGTCCAAAATGCCTTGGTATGCTGAGAGTTCCCTTCACTGGAACTAAGGGGCCAAGCCCAACCCCTGAAAAACAACCCCACACCATAATCCCCCCTCCACCAAATGATTTGGACCAGTGCACATAGCAAGGTCCATAAGACATAGATGAGTGAGTTTGGGGTAGAGGAACTTGACTGGCCTGCACAGAGTCCTGACCTCAACCCGATTGAACACCTTTGGGATGAATTAGAGCAGAGACTGCGAGCCAGGCCTTCTTGTCCAATATCAATGCCTGACCTCACAAATGCGCTTCTGGAAGAATGGTCAAACATTCCCATAGACACTCCTAAACCTTGTGGACAGCCTTCCCCGAAGAGTTAAAGGAATGAACGGCTGCACTTCGCGAAAGTCCAAAATTATTTATTGATAGAAGCATCAAATCAATACAGTACAGGATGCTAAACCGGTCCAAGCAGATGCATTTCGCACTTAACGATAGTGCTTATTTATTGCTAGGATAAAAACACACTGATAGATGTATATATATCCACAATCACTTGTCGCCCAGGTGTGAGAGGGAGGTGGAGAAGCTATCAATCAGGGAGTAACTAATTGGTTGCCTACAGCACAGCCTATGCCAAAGTACCGGCTATGAATGAAAGAAACAATACACATCTAATAGGCTGCACACGGAATCAATCAGAGTTCAAAACAAACTGAACAGATCAATCAACATAGTTGTAACATATATGAGAAAACAAAAACAAACCAATACCCATGATAGAGAAGAAGCGTTGAAAAAATTAATTAAATATAAAAAGTAACATAAGACACATATACATGTGCACAGATATTACACCCGCACACCCAGTGAGCGGAACCATTGAGCATAATAGCAGATGAGGACAAAGTACCTCTTCGATCGATCAGTGAAAGGTCCTAAGTGCCCACCCAAAGAGCTGCCTGAAATAAATTTGATAAATTGTAAACCTGCAAAGGTGTGCGGAGTGGAACACACACTGAACCATCGCCTGACCCAGAAGAGTTGAAGCTGTTATAGCTGCAAAGGGTGGGCCAACTTAATATTGAACCCTACGGACTAAGACTGGGATGCCATTAAAGTTCATGTGTGTGTGTATTAGGGCTTCATATCACGATCCTATTACATGCTGCTGCTCATCTTCCTGAAGGATTTTCCTTGGAGGGCTGAGGCTAGCAGGTAGCGCGATGTGGGGGCATTTGAGGGGGAACAATGGGAGGAGGTTTACAGGCTGTACAAATGTGTTTACTCAACGTTACACAACGACTGTCACAGTTGTACATCCTTTTCAGGCTTCACCTTAGTCCAGCAAGACTCTTCAAAATGGGGGTGAGACAGGATTCTATCTGTGCTAGGTGTTCTAGGGACCACAGTGACCTCATCCACCTACTATGGTGATGTCCCAAACTACACCTCTCCTAGATACCCTAAATAAGGTATTTCAAGGCACTGTTAGGCAGGACCCCAAACCTTGTCTTTTGGGTGTCTAGGATGACCTGCCGGTAGAGGATTTCACCAAAAAACAGGCATTAGCCCGGGCTTAGTTCCAGGCCAGAAAATTAGTTCTCTGACACTGGAAATCCACTGATCCTCCCTCGTGGAAGGAATGGGTGGTCGTAATGGGGGACGCAATATGCCTAGAAAAAATACATCTTCCAGCATAGGGAAAGGCAAAACAAAGTTCAAGTGGTGTGGTGTCCGTGGCTGGACATGCCGGTTTTGTCACCTGTTGATTTAATTTTGGACGACTTTTGTGATGGTCTCATGTGTCATATAGCTATGATTGTATTACAGGCTGGGCAAGTACACAATGGTACCAAAAACTGACTATGTAGATGAATGGGTACAGTAGGAACAATGTTGGGCTACTAAATTGTGATATCATTAAGTATGCTGCATCTTTTTTTTGTGAACAGTTAATTTGTATCTGTAAACATTTTCAATAAATACATCTTTGAGTTAAAAAAAAGGTTCATGTGTCTGTAAAGGCAGGTGTCCTAATACTTTTGGTAATACAGTGGAACCTTAGATTATGAGCATAATCCATTCCAGGAGAATGCTTGTAATCCAAAGCACTTGTATATCAAAGCATGTTTTCCCATAGGAAACAATGTAAACTCAGTTAATTCGTTTCACAGTCACTGCTTGTCAATGCAGTACTGTATGTGGCCACCAGGCACCTGGTGTATGCAATACCGCATGTGGCCAGAAAAAAGGTGGTACTGGTGAGCTCCTAAGACGTCGGAATCACTTGGAAATGCTCAGAAAGTGTTTACACTTTAGGTATTTCCGAGGAATTCTGAGTATTTCCAGCCGTCTCCGAGGCTCACCAGTGCCACCACTTCTCTGGCCACATGTGGTATTGTATGCAAAAAGGCTAAATTATGCTCCTTATGCGAGACACCACTCACAAACCAAGTCAGAATTAAAAAAAAAAAACTGCTCGTATTGCGAAACGCTCATTAACCTCGTTACTCGCAATCCGAGGTTCCACTGTATAGTGTATATAACAGTCCACTTTCAGTTGTATATTTGACAGACCAATAGGGAGCAAAAGGAAGTTAATTTTAGGGTTTACATCCACTTTAAATGTGTTTATAACATGTCTTTATTAATAGGGCCATATCACTTTTTTGCCACAATAACATTTGTTTTCTATTTCCATACTGAACATTGTTCAATTCCATAAGGACAAAAAGGGAAGAAGTGACACACTTTCTTAAGCACTATCATGCACTAAGACTACTGCTTAGAAGAGAAAAGTATAATGGGCGCTGTTCCAAGGACTACTGATAGCAGTGTAGACAATAGATAATAAAAGACAAAAATGTTATCTAGTGGTACAAAAATAGAAGTAAATAAAGGGGCATTATTCCTTGCAACGTGCTTGCATGTCCTCTGCCTTTCGTGAGACCTCCTTTGGGATAAAACAGGTTTTAATTAGTTGTAGCAAACAATGATAAGGAAGTCTCAGCTTTACGTTAATGTGAACATTAAACAGACACGTTATTGTGAAACAGTTAAAGGTATAAGAGGATCATCACACTCAAAGAAAGTGTAAAGAGGAAGAAAAAAGATGGATTCTTTTGGGAACATGACATGAATTCTTCTTGTAACAGACTTTCCTTTATTTCCAAGGCTTTTTAAAGTTTTGTCCCTGGAAGGTTTTGTCTTTGGCAATTTAAAGGACCTCTATGGTGCAAAATGTTGTAATCTGGTAAATGTATTTGGTAACTATATCTGTAACAACAGTATTCAGTACATACATTTCATTTTTATCTTTATATGCCTTTATTTATATTACAGTGCCTTGAAAAAGTATTTATATCCCTTGAAATTTTCCATATTTTGTCATCTTAAATGTATTTTATTGGAGTTGTATGTGATAGAGCAAGTGGAAGGAAAATCATAAATGGTTTTCAATTTTTTTACAAATAAATATGTGAAAAGTGTGGCGTGCATTTTTATTCAGCTCCCCGGAGTCAATACTTTGTAGAACCGCCTTTCGCTGCAATTACAGCTGCAAGTCTTTTTGGGGAAGTCTCTACCAGTTTTGCACATCTGGAGAGTGACGTTTTTGCCCATTCTTTGCAAAATAGCTCAAGCTCTGTCAGATTGGATAGAGAGCGTCTGTGAACAGCAATTTTCAAGTCTTGCCACAGATTCTCAATTGGATTTAGGTCTGAACGTTGACCGGGCTATTCCAATACATGAATATGCTTTGATCTAAACCATTCCATTGTAGCTCTGCCTGTATGTTTAGGTTCCTTGTACTGCTGGAAGGTGAACCTTCACCCCAGTCTCAAGTCTTTTGCAGACTCTAACAGGTTTTCTTCTAAGATTGCCCTGTATTTGGCTCCATCCAACTTCCCATGACCTCTGAGCAGCTTCCCTGTCCCTGCTGAAGAAAAGCATCCCCACAAGATGATGCTGCCACCACCATGTTTCACGGTGGGGATGGTGTGTTCAGGATGATGTGCAATGTTAATTTTCCACCACACATAGTGTTTTGCTTTTAAGCCAAAAAGTTCAATTTTGGTCTCATCTGACCAGAGCACCTACTCCCACATATTTGCTGGGTCCCTCCCATGGCTTTTCTCAAACTGCAAACAGGACTCCTTATGGCTTTCTTTCAACAATGGCTTTCCTCTTGCCACTCTTCCATAAAGGTCAGATTTGTGGAGTGCACGACTAATACTTGTCCTGTGGACAGATTATCCCACCTGAGCTGTGGATTTCTGCAGCTCCCCCAGAGTTACCATGGGCCTCTAGGCTGCTTCTCTGATTAATGCTCTCCTTGCCCGGCCTGTCAGTTTGGGTTGGACGGCCATGTCTTGGTAGATTTGCAGTTGTGCCACACTCTTTTCATTTTCGGATGATGGATTGAACAGCGCTCCATGAGATGTTCAAAGCTTGGGATATTTTTTTATAACCTAACCCTGCTTTAAACTTCTCCATGCTGATTGTTGACTAAGGTTCTCTAACAAACCTCTAAGGGCTTCACAGAACAGCTGTATTTATACTGAGATTAAAGTGGAGTTCCACCCAAAAATGGAAATTCCGCTTTAAGCACTCCTCGCCCCCTTACATGCCACATTTGGCATGTGATTTTTTTGGGGGGGGGGGGAGTGTGTCCCCAGGTTTCAGAGGGACTTCCTGTCCCTCTTCCACCTTCCGCCTCGGGGCCGCCTAGGGGACTCCTCCTCTCCTCCTAGGCGGCCCCTCTCTCCTGGCAATCTTCTGGGACACGTCACAGGTCCCAGAAGATTGCCTGGCCACTAGGAATGCGCAGCGCGACTCGCGCATGCGCAGTGGGTGCCTGGCCATGAAGCCTGGATGGGTGCCCACACTAGGAATGCCTGCGCCGCAGGGAGGAGGGGGGAGACGAGCGAGGCTTCGGGAGCAGCCGTCGCTGGACCGGGAGACAGGTAAGTTACTGTTTATTAAAAGTCAGCAGCTACACTTTTTGTAGCTGCTGACTTTTAATAAACAAAAAAAAGTGTGGAACTCCGCTTTAAATTACACACAGGTGGACTCTATTTACTAATTAGGTAACTTCTGAAGGCACTTGGTTCCACTAGAACCATTTGTCATTTTCCTTCCACTTCACAATTATGTGCCACTTTGTGTTGGTCTATCACATAAAATCCCAATAAAATACATTTATGTTTTTGGTTGTAACATGACAAAATGTGGAAAATTTCAAGGGGTAGGAATACATTTTCAAGACACTGTGGGGATGATTTACTAACACTGGAGAGTGCAAAATCTGGTGCAGCTGCACATGGTAGCCAATCAGCTTCTAACTTCAGCTTGTTCAATCAAGCTTTGACAACATATCCTGTAAGCTGATTGGTTTCTATGCAGAACTGCACCAGATTTTGCACTTTTCAGCTTTAGTAAATCAACCCCTGTATTTCCTACATTTACATGCAGACCAAGCAGTCCAGCAATAGTGAAACTCTCATTCATACGTGTGGGTATACTGTCACCCCACTGAAGAGCTATAACTGTAGTGAATCACTTTTCAGAGTTTGTTTGGCAGGCCACGAGGAGGTGATGTGTGGCCTCCCCACCGCCTGCTTTAAGCCTCAAAATGCCAACACACCATTCTGCACTTGAATGGGTTACATTTGGCAACATTGCCTGCTGAAAGCGACATGCTATTTAAATCTTGCCGCTATGGCATGGCGCTAAAACCATGGCTTCACCACCTGCTTTTACCATTCGCCCATGTGAATGAGCCTTTACAGGTGTTGGGACAAGTCATATAACACTGCCAGGTAGACTCTATTGTGTTCCTAGTATGAGACAGGAAGGTCTTGGCTCGCACCTGGAATACAGTGCTGTATGTAGCCTTAGCTTAGTTTATACAGCACATCAAGCGGCCTCACATGTTAGTGAGGGACATTTTGACCAACTTGGCCCAAGCAAACTATGTAAAGTGTAACAAAAGCTGGAGTTCAGCTTTACAATGTTACTAATATATATCTGGTCTCCCACAGTACACAGAAGATGGAAATGCAATAGTTTTGGTAAATATAAACTGCTAAAAACCTTTTCTCATCAGTAGTATATAGCAGTCTTGTGACTTCTATCAGTGTCTGGTTAAAGCTTGTAGGAGGAGTTTTCATTCTCCCGATTGTCCTATCAGGCTGCGGGACCCCTGACCCTCTTTCTGGACAGCGCTGATTGTCCCTGTGCTGATCACATGCACTCTCCCAAGAAGAAAAAAAAATTCTAGCAATACACACCAAACTGAGCATGTGCAGAGTGCTCCCAAGGACAGTATAAGAAGGCGAGGATGAGATAAGACAGGATCAAACAGCTTTTTAACACACCACAGAGGATTAACCCCTTAGGTTCCAAAATGAGTTTAACAAGCAAGCTTTACTGCATATACAGACTGATTATACTATTGTAGGTTTAGTAACACTTTAAGCTTAGGGCCCTATGTGTTCAACGATGCACAACCAAAACGCAGGTCTTCTGTGTTCTGAGCATGTGTCCCTGAATGCATAGGTCCCTAAACATGAGTACCACTTGGTACAGCTTTAAGTCCGACCCAGCTGCAGCCTGTTGTAAACTTCATACTCCATCCACTCCTCCTGGGTGCACCAAAATGCCAGGAGAGATGCACAGCTGCTAGATGCCCCCGTGAGCAAGGGGCCTTAGGGTTCAAATACCCTTTATTCAGTTTACAGCAGCAAGAACAATCATTATCCCTGATTGGCTGCTAAGAATTACTATAATTTGATCATGCTGTTTGCCCTACTGAACTTGTATCCAAACGCATGAACCATTTAGCCTCTTTTATATAACGTGTGGAGGGTACCGCTTGTCTATGTATGCCTGAATGACCTTTTGGAATACTGAGGACTATTTTTAGGTATGTTTTTCATTTTGAACTAATTAGGACTTGCCACAATTTCCTCCTCTCTCATTTCCGGGTTCGCTTCACTCCATTTCAGTCATAACTCTCTCAGATTCAAATGGGAATGAGCCTGCTAAAAATAACAGAGCCGAAGACACAATCAGGCCACCTAGCTGCAAAGACGCTTGGAGACGAGATGAGGAAACAACACGTGTAGATTACATCGGGCAACAATGACCCTAATGGCTTTGCGTGTTGTGACGTCAAGCAGAGATCTTAACGTCAGCAATGACAGCACCTCTGGAAATCCATCATTGTCACTTGTTTTGGTTTGATCATTGAAACATAAAAGTCTACCATCAAAAGTCTGACTAGTCAATTTCAACCAACCAGAACAGTAGGATTATGCATTAATACGAGTATATATATATATATATATATACAGTACCTCACAAAAGTGAGTACACCCCTCACATTTTTGTAAATATTTTATTCTATCTTTTCTTTTTTATAAATATACTGTATATACTGTGTATTTTCATGTATGTGAGTGTATATATATATATATATATATATATATATATATATATATATATATACAGTACCTCACAAAAGTGAGTACACCCCTCACATTTTTGTAAATATTTTATTCTATCTTTTCTTTTTTATAAATATACTGTATATACTGTGTATTTTCATGTATGTGAGTGCATATATATATATATATATATATATATATATATATATATATATAGTATCTCACAAAAGTGAGTACACCCCTCACATTTGTGTAAATATGTTATTATATCTTTTCATGTGACAACAATGAAGAAATGACACTTTGCTACAATGTAAAGTAGTGAGTGTACAGCTTGTATAACAGTGTAAATTTGCTGTCTGATCAAAACAACTCAACACACAGCCATTAATGTCTAAACCGCTGGCAACAAAAGTGAGTACACACCCCTAAGTGAAAATGTCCAAATTGGGCCCAAAGTGTCAATATTTTGTGTGGCCACCATTATTTTCCATTACTGCCTTAACCCTCTTTGGCATGGAGTTCACCAGAGCTTCACAGGTTGCCACTTTAGTCCTCTTCCACTCCTCCATGACGACATCACGGAGCTGGTGGATCTTAGAGACCTTGCGCTCCTCCATCTTCTGTTTAGGGATGCCCCACAGATGCTCAATAGAGTTTAGGTCTGAAGACCTGCTTGGCCAGTCCATCACCTTTCCCCTCAGCTTCTTTAGCAAGGCACTAGTCGTCTTGGAGGTGTGTTTGGGGTCATTATGTTGGAATACTGCCCTGCGGCCCAGTCTCCGGGAAGGGGATCATGCTCTGCTTCAGTATGTCACAGTACATGTTGGCATTCATGGTTCCCTCAATGAACTGTAGCTCCCCAGTGCCGGCAGCACTCATGCAGCCCCAGACCATGACTCTCCCACCACCATTCTTGACTGTAGGCAAGACACACTTGTCTTTGTACTCCTCACCTGGTTGCTGCTCGACACCATCTGAACCAAATAAGTTTATGTTGGTCTCATCAGACTACAGGACATGGTTCCAGTAATCCATGTCCTTAGTCTGCTTGTCATCAGCAAACTGTTTGCGGGCTTTCTTGTGCATCATCTTTAGAAGAGGCTTCCTTCTGGGATGACAGCCATGCAGACCAATTTGATGCAATGTGAGGCGTATGGTCTGAGCACTGACAGGCTGACCCTCCACCCCTTCAACCTCTGCAGCAATGCTGGCAGCACTCATACATCTATTTCCCAAAGACAACCTCTGGATATGATGCTGAGCACATGCACTTAACTTCTTTGGTCGACCATGGCGAGGCGCTGTTCTGAGTGGAACCTGTCCTGTTAATCTGCTGTATGGTCTTGGGCACCGTGCTGCAGCTCAGTTTTAGGGTCTTGGCGATCTTCTTATAGCCTAGGCCATCTTTATGTAGAGCAACAATTTTTTTTTCAGATCCTCAGAGAGTTCATTGCCACGAGGTGCTATGTTGACCAGTGACCAGTATGAGAGAGTGAGGGCGATAACACCAAATTTAACGCACCTGCTCTGCATTCACACCTGAGACCTTGTAACACTACCGAGTCACATTACAGTGGGGAGGGAAAACGGCTTATTGGGCCCAATTTGGACATTTTCACCTAGGGGTGTACTCACTTTTGTTGCCAGCAGTTTAGACATTAATGACTGTGTGTTGAGCTATTTTGAGGGGACAGCAAATTTACACTGTTATACAAGCTGTACACTCACTACTTTACATTGTAGCAAAGTGTCATTTCTTCAGTGTTGTCAAATGAAAAGATAGAATAAAATATTAACAAAAATGTGAGGGGTGTACTCACTTTTGTGAGATACATACACTGTATATGTATATGCAATAAGAAAACAGGTGTAGGATATAACCATCAAACAAGTTCCTGGCAACTTTGGTTCTCTTCCAGAGAGTGTAGTATTTTCCATCCTGCTCCTTCAAATGTTCTCGTCACTGTGGTCAAAAACAATCATCGATTTGACTAACTATTAGACGATTGAACAAATGTTCCAAAAGCGACAATTTCTAAACAAAGGTCTACTGATGTATGGTCAGCTTTAGAGTCCCAGAGACAAATGACAAGTCCAACAGAAAATGTGCAAAATAATAATAATAACCCTATGAGTTCCTTCAAAATCCCAGGCATTTATACTTCTAGGGATCTTATCAAGAATACTCAACACAGGCACTCCACACACCCAGCATATATGTCCAATGGTCAACAAAATAATAACAACAACCCTATGAGTTCCTTTAGAATCCCAGGCATTTAGGCCTCTAAGGATTTTATCAAGAATACTCCACAGAGGCCCTCCATACACCATATGTCCAATCTATATATACGTCTATGTGTCTTCCATGCATGTACATGCATCCATGTATTCATATTCTCTATCCCTTCTATTGTACATCTTAAGTAGTCATCCTTTCACAGTGTATTGACAATAAATAACACTGGAGGAAGTTTTGATTGACATGTCAGGGAGTTCTTTTACTCTTGCATCATGACAGACATCACAAAGGGATGTTTGGATGGAGTGGCCCCTTAAAGAGTCTAAAGGGACAGTTTTCCTTGCCTGGGGGCTCTGTCGGGGTACATGATTGGAGTGATGAAGTTCCATTGGTGTCTGAGTGGCGAGCCGTGGTAAATAGGTCCCCTCGTCACCTCCCTCCATGCTCACCGACAAGACTTTTCCAAGGTCTCTCCTAGGTTCTGGAACTGGAACTCCCTACCTCAATCCCATCATACTCTGACTACCTTTAAGCAATCCCACCTACAAACTATACTTGTAATTCCTCAAATCATCCCCATACAGTTACCATTTGTATCGCTTGCCCCTCCCTGTAAGCTGTAAGCTGAGCAGGGCCCTCCTACCGAACATTTTGCAAAAAAAAACAAAAAACCCAAATTTCTTACTTTTTGCTAAAATTCAAATCCAAAAAAATATAAAAAAACATTTTTTTTCACCGTTTTTGGCCGATTTATATAATTCCTCATATTTGTGATAAAAAAAAATAAATCGCAATTGGCGTTTATTGATTGGTTTGCGCAAAAGTGGCCGCGTTTACGGACGATGAGAATTCATTTCTGGGGTTTTTATTTTTTTTTATTTCTTACTAGTTATGGCGGCGATCTTCAATTTTTAGCAGTACTGCGATATTGCAGCGGACATGTCGGACATTTTTGACAATTTTTTGGGACCAATGACATTTATTCAGCGATCAGAAATTTAAATGTCCACTGATTACTGTATAAATGTCATTGGCAGTGAAGGGGTTAACCTGGGGGGGGGGAGCTAGGGGTTAACTGTGCTCCCTGGGTGTGTTCTTACTGTGGGGGGGTTGGGCTAACATGGGCATGAGAGATCTAACTGATCCCAGTGACAGGGATCAGTAGATCACCCATGCCCCTACTAACAGAGCGGGGAACCGCCGTGTTTACATCGGCGGTTCCCCGTTATTTGCCTGTGGCCGCTCGTCGCGGCTCGCCAGCGGACATCGAGTCCGCCCGAGCCGCGGGCACACTCCTCAGGAGTGCGGCGGGCGTGCGCCCCCTAGCGGCTGTTTGCAGATCGCCATATTTTTACGGCGATTCTCGCTCAGCATCCAGACTGCCGCCGTGAAAACACGGCAGGCGGTCGGGTAGTGGTTATCCTAAAAACTGCATCAAAAACGCCGGTTAACGTCAGCACGGCGTTAGTGAGTGTCAGTGAGCGTTTTGCAGTGTCGGCGCCAGAAACGCCAAAAAGTTACAGCCTTGGAACGCGCTGGCCATGGGTTCTACTTTCAGCTCACTAACGCCGACGCCCTCTACAGTTCAAAAACATTGGCGTTTTTATGGGGCCATTGATTAACATGGAGAGCTGCAAAAAAACGCCAAAAAACGTGGCTACAACAGGTGCAAAATAGAAACAAAGTACAAATTTCAGCATGAAAAAATGAGCATGAAGACCAGAGACCAAGTGTAAAAATATGGTGATACAATATTCAAAAATAACGAAAGGCTAAAAAAAGCAGCAGACCTATGATTTCCATTCATTTCAACAAGGCCCCTATAACTGTACAGTTCTAATAAGAAAATAATGCCATTACATCCAATAATCCATCTTCCAATGTGAAGCTTAGATAACAGAACATAACAAGGGTAGATGTGCTGCTTGCCATGTATACTACATGTCAAGATGTGTTCCTGTGCCCATAAGCAAACCAACTGACCGCATAATATAACATAGCGTGATCTGAAGGTCTCATGTGACTGCGCCAAGTAGCTGCTGAGCTAAAAGTTAAAAGTTAATTATTGCACAACAATATAAAATCTATTTACTTGCTGCTTACAACTTAACCCCAAACTTTCATGAACATTTCTGCAGCTCGTGCTAAATCAATGCAGAGAGGAGGCAGCAGGGTGTTAAAGAGTTAATTATTAACTCTAGAAAGATCAGAAAATATCACTAATGGAGACCATAAAAAATAAAATAGTATAAAAACTGCAAAACTACAAAAAAAAAAAAAAATGAAGAAAAACACTGAGCACTGGAAAATAGAGAATACTTTTGCTATGTCCCAGTTACTACTAGAATTAATGATCATCAGTTCGTGGTCAGTGTAATAGAACACAAAACAATACTGGATGACATGGATGGATGAACTTTGCCTTGTTTATTGGTGTGTTTTCCATTCTTTTAGGCCTAAGTGTTGGCTGATAATGATGAAAGTTCACACGTCCCGGGACAGTTCTTGATTTTGTACATCAACTAACTGCTGTAGATTAAGCCCCGCTCCCACCGGAGTGACACGTCATGTGATTTGGCAGGTCAAAACGCATGACAAGTCGCACCCTATTGTCAACAATGGCACCGTTCAAATCGCCACTGGAAACAATGTTATGAACATAAAAAAAAAAACAGCTATAAATATTAGTGATAATATTATATTTGTGCTGCATTTAGCCTTTCCCTCAGTGGTCCAGATTGTGGCTGAGGGTGCTCGTGAGTTAACACGGACAAGCTATGTATCCTCTTTTTGTTGAATGAGCACACACAAAACACTTGTGGTATTATGAATATTTTAAAAATTACAATTTTTTTTAAAATAACAAACATTTCATACTTATCTGCTCTGTACGATGGTTTTGCAGAATGGACCTTAACATCCTCTTCTTGGGTCTTTATGTCCTCCACCAGCGCTCTCGGCTCCTCCTCTTCTCAGTGGTACCCTATAGAAAGCCGCGTCTTATGGGGTTCCACCTGCAACCTCGCTCACAAGCCGCGATGCCTGCATACATAGACACAGACAGCATGGCTCAGCCCTGCCCCCTGGTCACAGGATTTGACAGACAATGACTCCTGCTGCCTCAGCAAAGCCTGTGAGAGCGGAGAGAGCCACTACAGACAGGCTCAGTGCTAGATCTAAGGAGGGCTCAGTTAAGTATACTTGGGGTGAGGGGGCAATACTACTAACTAAATATTTTTACCTAAATGCAGGGCTTTAGAACCACTTTAATTATGTTCATTTTTGTGCAGTGCCTCTTTAAATATTGTGGCTTCCTAATGAAACATTTAGTAAAACATGTCAAAACCACCAATAAAGCAAAATTTGCCAATGGCACCTTGAATCCGTCTACAGATGAGAATGAAACTTGCAGATGACACCTGGAATTTGCCCATGAATGAGTGAACCACTGTTCAGTGTTTAATTATCACTGTTTAAACTTGCTAATTTTTTTTGCATTGTATTTGCATAATAAATATTTGTATTTTATTGTTAAGATTGATGTTTCCATTTTTGGAACCTTAACCTCCCTGGCGGTATGATTATGTCAGGAATTTTGTTCCAAAAGCGGTACCATTTTTTTGCATGGAAATTTGGTGTTATGTATTGTAGGCCTGCAATTCTTAGGAATAACTCACTTAAATCTGTCCAAACAAGAGTCTAGTAGACATCCCGGGTATGAAAAAGTTTGAAAAATGAAATCATAAATTATAATATAATAAATAACTAAAAATAATTATCAAAAATAATAATATAATAGTAATAAAATTTATTCAATAATGTAATCAAACCAAAAACGCAGAAATTTGCTCAGTTGCAGAATTGTCGCTGTCGTCACTTTCAGTTTCTGATGATAAATTTCCTCAAAAATCAGTATCACTCAATTCTGCAAATGATTCTTATTTACTATCGCTGTTTTCTAGCTGATCAAAAACCACTTTTGACGTAAAGGGACGCTTTTTGGTTGCCATGGACATTGTCATGTTTCCAGACAGAAAGAATGACATTTATTATATAAAAGTGCATGCAGGGCTCTGGGCAAACCACTAGGGACAAAGGGGATGTGAAATGATTTCATACAGTAATGTAATCTATAAGATTACAGTGTACTGTATGTATAGTGTGTGTTTCACTTTTTGAATTTCCCGCCGGTCTCCGTCCCCGTGCGACGCGACGCTCGCAGGGAACGGAGCCCGGCACACAGAGGCATCGGAGCGGCGGACACAGCCCGCAGACACGGCGGGTGACATCGCTGGATCCAGGGGACAAGGTGAGTAGTGCTGCCTGGATCCAGCGATGCAAGCCCGAGTGTGGCTCGGGGTTACCGCTCTTGGTACTGAAAATCCACCCCGAGCCACACTCGGGAATACCGCCAGGGAGGTTAAATGTCCTATTTTTTGATTGCTTGAAAAAAAAATGATGCTTTAAATATACTGTATTGGTCAATAGCCACAAAGGATATAAATACATTTTGTATATGCCAAATACCATTACATTACATTATACTAAGACATTGCTTTGTAGGAGTAGGAGTGACGTCATCGCTCTTCTGTACATAACGTGCAAACAGTGGAGCTGTGAGAGCGATCCAGCAGCCCCACCCATTACAGGCTGCCTGCAGAAAACTGCAGAAGGGGGCGGAGACAAGACCAGTCACCCTGCACAAAGAGCAAGAGCAGCAATAAGCGGTCTTTATTACAGGGAGCCCTTACACAGAGACAAGGGCGTCAATTTACTAAATGCAAATAGACTGTGCACCTTGCAAGTGCAGTTGCTACAGAGATTAGTAAATGAGCGGAAGCTCTGCTGACTTCCATCATTCAATCATATGCAAGCAAAAATAGCAGAAATGCTGTTTTTTTTTCATTTTCCTTGTACGTGATTGTATCTTTGTAAAGTGAAAGTTCATCTCACTGACTAAGTTCTGGAGCAACTGCACTTGCAGAATGCAACTGCACTTGCAAAGTGCACAGACTATTTGCCTTTAGTAAATCAACCCCAATGTTTCACATTGGATTACTGGAAGAAATACACAAAGCGTGCCTGCATCGGATAACTCCCCCCCAGGTTAGGTCACATTTTAAATCAGCTTTCATTGATCCAAGTGGAGCTTGCAGAGCTAACATTGCTTCTAATTTTGGCCAACTAAGCAGGAAATTGCCAAAATTCGAATCATCTATGAACAGCCTTACACTTAGCATACAAGATAAGTGAAAATTGGCTGGGCAGCATCCATACATGCAAAATAGGAACAGATACTGTAAATTACAGACAGCATAGACAGTTACATAAAAAGAACAAGAGCATAAAAATATACTGTATACACTTTGTGCAATAAAAGAAGTAGTACTATGCACTGTCATATGTAAATATTGTAAACCTTTTTATAACCGGTAACCAAAACCACACATTAGGACTAGTGATGAGCTAAGCTAAGCAGGAAGCTGTCACATGACAACTTCCCACCAGCCCAATCATTTGTGGCCATGGAATTTCACGCCCCTTAGCCTCACAAAACAAAGGGGCAGGGTTGTTGCTAACATCATTGACCTAATACGGCCACATGCCCATTTTTGGTCAAAGGCCTTGTTTAAATATGCCATGTGGCCCTATTTGGATGATGATATCAGCCAGCATCCCTGCCCTTTTGTTATATGCAGCTGCGGGGTGGGGAATTCAATGGCCACAGCTGATTGGGGCGTCGGCCTGCTGCCATGTCACAGCTTCCCACTTAGCTTAGCTCATCCCTGGTCCTAATGTTTAAAATGTGGTTTTGGTTACTCTTTCTAAAAAGGATTACAAATTGGATAGCCAGCTATCATGTGACAGCTTCTCATTGGCATGCTTCAGAACCTCAGCTCATCATTAATTAGGACTGTCTTGCAAAATAACGTTCATGGGAAAAAGGTCTGGGCCCGAAGCCTGGTGAATGAAAAATCAAGGGTGATTTGTACATTGAGCAGGGTGATAGGGGTATAAAACCAGATGACACCCCAGCAGGCCTTGCTCCTCTTACAGACAGTCACAAACACAAAAATCTCCTGCGCTTGGGAGTAGGCCCGTGCAATGTAAGTAGGCTATACTTCCATCCTGGCTTGTATGGATAAACCTTGTCTTGCTGCCCACAGCAGCCTGGAACAACTGGAACCTCAAAAAAAGAAAGAGAGGGTGCACCGACCTAGTGCATTACCCTAAAACCATTGCTTTATTAATATAAAAAGTGGTAAGTATTATACTCACAAAATGATAATTGTATCAAGCTCATAACATAGCACAGCATTATCCAATCCACAGTGCATCATACCATGTGGCAGGAGAAGGTGAAGATCCAATAGGCTAACGCGTTTCAAGGACTAGCCTCTTCCTCAGAGGAAGGCTCTGTGGATTGGATGATGCTGTGCTATGTGATGAGCTTGATACTACTGTCATTTTGAGCATAATACTTACCAATTTTTATATTAATAAAGCAATGGTTTTAGGATAATGCACTAGGTCAGTGCACCCTCTCTTTCGTTTTTGTGGCCTCACTCCTCTACCTGACGTCATTCTCTTCCAATTATGTAGCGTTTAAAGTAGAACTATAGGCATAACATTTTTTTTTATTTTGGATAGAGTAAGGGAGGGTTATTACCCCTGTCAGCTTTTTTTTCGCCATCTGTGTCGGAGATTTCGCTTCACTTCCTGTCCCATAGCCAAACAGGAAGTGAGAGAAAATCCCTGCAAATTAAGGGAAATCCTTGAGGACACCCAGGTCACCAGAACTAGTGTCCCCATTGGAAGATTTCCCTGCTATTACTTTTCTGGGGACAACCCAAAATGTGAGATTCCTTTTACTTTCAATGTAATGGTAAACAGGACAAATAGAGAAGGTGAATCTCCATAATGAAGGCACAGACAGCAATAGAAACTCGACAGGTGTTCTAATCCCTCTCCACTCTATCCAAAACTAAAAAAACAGTATTTTGCCTTTAGTTATACTTTAACCCTCCTGGCGGTATCCCTGAGTGTGGCTCGGGGTGAATTTTCTGTACCAAGAGCGGTAACCCCAAGCCACACTTGGGATTGCATCGCTGGATCCAGGCAGTACTACTCACCTTGTCCCCTGGATCCAGCAATGTCCCCCCCGTTGTGTCAGCGGGCTGTGTCTTCCGCCCGTTGCCTCTGTGTGCCAGGCTCAGTTCCCTGCGAGCATCACGTCGCACGGGGGGCGGAGACCGGCGGCAAATTCAAAAAGTGCAACACACAGTAAACATACAGTACACTGTAATCTTATAGATTACATTACTTTATGAAATCATTTCACATCCCCTCTGTCCCTAGTGCTTTGTCCAGAGCCCTGCATGCACTTTTATATTATATATGTCATTCTTTCTGTCTGGAAACTTGAGAATGTCCATGGCAACCAAAAAGCGTCCCTTTACGTCTAAAGTGGTTTTTGATCAGCTAGAAAACACCGATAGTAAATAAGAATCCCTTGCAGAATTGAGTGATACTGATTTTTGGGGAAATTATCATCAGACGCGGAAAGTGACGACAGCGACAATTCTGCAAATTAGCAAATTTCTGTGTTTTTGATTTGATTACATTATTGAATAAATCTTATTACTACTATGTTATTATTTTTGATATTTATAGTTATTTATTATATTATAATTTATGATTTCGTGTTTCAAACTTTATCATACCCGGGATGTCTACTAGACTCTGGTTTGGACAGATTTAACCCGTTCAGATCTGCGCTATAGCCAAAGTACGGCTCCAGCGCGGATCTGAATTTCCGTGTGGACGTCCATGGACTACCTGGCCATATGCGCACTCCTGGCGCGCACTCACAGGCGGCAGCGACACGTGCCCGCCGCACGCTGAGTGGGTGTGCCAGCGGGTCGGGCAGACTCGATGTCCGCCCGAGACCCGCGATCCCCTGTCAGACCTGCAGAACAGGGAATCGCCGATGTAAACACAGCGGTTCTACGTTCTGTGACAGGGGACATGACAGATCTACTGATCCCTGTCACTGGGATCAGTTAGATCTGTTATGTCCCGACCAGCCCCGCCCCCCCCACAGTTAGAACACGCCCAGGGAACATAGTTAACCCCTTCACTGCCCCCTGCAGGTTAACCCCTTCCTTGCCAATGACATTTATACAGTAATCAGTGGACATTTAAATTTCTGATCGCTGTATAAATGTCATTGGTCCCAAAAAAGTGTCAAAAATGTCCGACATGTCCGCCCCAATATCACAGTCCCGATAAAAATTGCAGATCACCGCCATTACTAGTAAAAAAAAAAAAAATAATAAAAACACCATAAATCAATTCCCATAGTTTGTAGACGCGATAACTTTTGCGAAACCAATCAATATACGCCAAAAATATGTAGAATATATATCGGCCAAAACTGTTGAATAATTGTTATTTATTTATTTTTTGTTTGGATATTTATCATAGCAAAAAGGAAAAAATATTGTTTTTTTTTTCAAAATCATCGCTCTTTGTTTGTTTATAGCGGCGATCAGAAATGATGCAGAGGTGATCAAATACCACCAAAAGAAAGCTCTATTTGTGGGAAAAAAATGATATAAATTTAGTTTGGGTACAACGCCGCACGAACGCGCAATTCTCATTCAAAATGTGACAGCGCTGAAACACAAAAATTGGTCTGGGCAGGAGGGGGGTTTAAGTGCCCAGTAAGGAAGTGGTTAAGTGAATTACAGGCCTACAATATAAAACGCCAAATTTCTATGCAAAACAATGTATTGCTTTTAGACGCAAAAATCTGACATAATCATACCGCCAGGGAGGTTAACCTTATGCTTTATATCTATATATATCCCATATAGGCCGAGAGACAAATACTTCCTGCGTTAAGTACACAAATAAATTTCTCTTCATTATCATGGATGAAGAGAAAAAAACACACAGTATAAAATGTGAAAACAAAAAACTTATATAAATAAATATTAGAGGCCTGGTGCCTAGAAGGATTTCTGCAGTGAATGATTATATTTCCCTATTTACTTCCACACATTGTTCCCCGGCTTTGTGGTAGACAACACAGCTCACCAGGACAGAAATAGCTGGTTTTAGTGGGAGCACAGTGCTAAATTTAACAATGATTATAGGTTTCAGGGTGAGACAGCTGTATATTTTGGAGTCAGTGCTAAATACAAATATGACAATTTACACTGTGCTGTTACTATTCTTACATGAATGTGAAGCGATCTGACCTTATGTTTAATGTGTTCTGCACCCTAGTGGGAGCTTGTTACTTACACGGCCATTTTGTCTGTTTTTAACTAGGGCAGCTTTGATTTCCAAAGACTGACACAAGACAAATAAACCCTTCACCATTATCTTATCTACTGTCTTACCAAGAATAGATATAAGAGGAGGGTGGTTAATGTGGACCTTTAAGTGACTTTACATGATAACAGAGGAACTTCACCCCTGCTTTAATTTTTTAGCCTTTTTAACAGGTTGGTCGTAATAAGCAGACTCACACACCTAGCGAATCCAGCGATGATCTGTGATGATCTGCGGATACATATCAGGTGCTGTGCCGTCATCTTAGTTGTTTTTGTCATCGGGAGCCAGCTATCTCTCCTGGGCTCTTGCAGCCACCCCCCTGATGACGTTTTACTGGGTCCACCCTACTCCAGGGCTGTGATACCTAAAAACATACACTGAAAAAAATTCAACTGCTGATCAATGTATTTTGACAACAGCGGGTCGCTCTCTCAGAATACAATGTCCTGGTGGGGGTTTCCTCCATCTACCTTATTTATGTGAATGAAGACATCTGTTACTTTTTTTTTTTTGGTCAAAAAATAAAGAAACATGGGGGTTGATGTACTAAAGGCAAATGGACTGTGCACTTTGCAAAGTGAAGTTGCTCCAGAGCTTAGTAAATTAGAAGAAACTCTGGTGACTTCCATCATCCAATCATGTGCAAGCAAAAATGCTGTTTTTTAAATTTTCCTTGCACTTGATTGGATACTCTTTGCAAAGTGAAGCTTTACCTCTTTTATTAAGCTCTGGAGCAACTGCACGTGCAAAGGGCAACTACACTTTGTAAAGTGCACAGTCTATTTGCATTTAGTAAATCAACCTCTAAGGTCCCTTTCACACGGACGGATAGAACTCAGCTTTCAGCTACGGATAGATGAAGTTATCTACCGCAGCTATACTCTGACAATGCTTTCCTATGGCTTCATTCACACTCTGCATTTAGCAATGGTTTTGTTACAGACGATTTTGTGTGATTAGAAAAAATGGATTTGAATGCGTCCAGGAACGATGTAATGCAGCTATCTGCACATATCTGCACATATCTGCAGGTAAAAGCAGTGCACTGTGTCACCTGCGGATAGCAGCGTCAACAGGCACAGAAAAACAACAGGAAGCACTTCAGAAATGTCAAGAATGTTCCACAGCAGATAAGCGTAGCTGCATGTAAACGCAGCTAAATGCAATGTACAACTGCAAGTGATCGTTGTGCCTGGAGTCTTGGAATTTCAAAATAACAAAACATGCTTTTAACCGGTTCCCCACCGCGCGCCGTGTTTTTACGGCGGCAGTGGGGGAGCCCTGCGCGAATCGCCGTAAATATACGGCGATTTGCATATTGGCCACCAGGGGGCCTGAGGAGTGTGCCCGCGGCTCGGGCGGACCCGATGTCCGCCGGCGAGCCGCGATGAGCGGCTACAGGGGAAAGAACGGGGAACCGCCGATGTAAACACGGCGGTTCCCCGCCCTGTCAGTGGGGCATGAGAGATCTACTGATCTACTGATCCCTGTCGCTAAAAATCGCAGATCGCCGCCATTACTAGTAAAAAATTTAAAAAAAATAAAAACCCCAGAAATTAATTCTCATCATCCGTAAACGCGGCCACTTTTGCGCAAACCAATCAATAAACGCCGATTGCGATTTTTTTTATCGCAAATATGAGGAAGAATATAAATCGGCCAAAAACGGTGAAAAAAATTTTTTTTTTATATTTTTTTTTGGATTTGAATTTTAGCAAAAAGTAAGAAATTTGGGTTTTTTTGCAAAATGGTCGCTCTTCTTTTGTTTATAGCAGCGATAAGAAATGACGCAGAGGCGATCAAATACCACCAAAAGAAAGCTCTATTTGTGGGAAAAAAAGGACGCAAATTTCGTTTGGGTACAACGTCGCACGACCGTGCAATTGTCCGTTAAAGCGACGCAGCGCCGAATCGCAAAAAGTGCTCTGGTCCTAAAGCTGCAAAACCTTCCGGGGCTGAAGTGGTTAACAATGGCAGAACAGCTGCCCGTCTGAAAGGGGCCTTAGGCTTCATGCACACGGGACGCTTTTTCAACCTCCCATGAACGATTTTTTTGACAGCTAGAAGCCAGCGTCTATAACGCCCGTTTTGCATTCCCCGTTTAGCCGCGTTCATGTCTAGGAGCGTTTTTTTTAATGTTTTTTCTTTTTTAAATGGAAACGCCAGTAAACGAAAAGCTCCATGGCATGAGTTACCGCGTTTAGGTGCGTTTAGCGGCGTTTTACCGCATTCAACGTCTGAAACGCCGGTAAACTCAGCGTCTGAACTCATTTTTTTGCATTCAGAAAAAAGCCTATAAACGAGTCTGTGTAAATGTACTGATAAGATAACATTAAATAAGTTCAGGGGCAGCTGGAAAAACTGTCCAAATGCCCCTGAACGTCCGTTTATCGGCCTCAGTGTGCATGAGGCCTTAGTGTGCATAGTCACTCAGCTGTAGCTGATGCCTTCTCTGATATCTGATGTAGATAACTCAGGAGCCTGTAAGAACAGTGTGATATCTAGGAGAGAATGATGGCAGTGGATGAGGTGGACTCAGAAGCGTAACCAGAACCTACAGGGCCCCGGTGCAAGAAATTATGAAGGGCCCCCCTGAGCCCTGGCCAGGGCCCTTCCCTCTTCTCGCTGATCCTGGGGCCCTTTATTTCCATCACTGGTCCCTTTATTTCGGTCCCGCAGCAGCACCCTTTCACAAGTTCTGCAGCAGGTCCACTTACTGCAGTCTTCGGGCCTCCCCATGGTGGTGAAATGCAACCTTCGCAATCCTGATAGTTCCCTCACTGGCGTCAGTAGTTTTTAATTTTTATTTTTATTTAATTTTTTTTTTACCATTTCTTTTGCAATTTTATTTTTATTATTTTTTGCTAATTTTTTTAGGAGCTCTGTTGGGGGGCTTTGATGAGATATCAGGGGTCTAAACAAACCTCAGCTCTCAATCTCCATCTGTGTAGCCTCAGCTGCACAGGAATGGACAGGAATAGTTGAGTACCGAGCCTCCCATTCATTCAGAAATGGAAGTATAGTAAAAAGAATTTACTATGCTTCAGTTATGAATGAACCAATTGGTACCAATCACTGACTCTGTCCATTCAGAAAAGAAAGGAGCTGGTAAATGACAAATTTACTGACCCATTCCCATCTCTCCATCATGACACATCTACAGCAGCTGGCAGGAGAGAGGAGGGGGGAAGACAGCAGCTTTGTGGGGGACCAGGGAAGCACACAAGGACCCTGGGAACAACAGAAGACAAGTAAGCTGGATAGGAGGGGCTGCGGGGGCAGCATATAGAGGAACCAATCCCCTCCATTAGGAGGAAAAGGGAGGAGATTGGTTCCTCTAAATGCCGCCCCTGCCACCCCTCCTATCCAGGTGTACAAGGGAGGCACACGGGCCCCCTGGAGCATGGGGCCCGGTTGAAATCGCAACCCCTATCGTTACGCCCCTGGGTGGACTATTAATAAAAAAAAGAGGTAATAAATACAGGAAAAAAAAACATTGCTTTTTTAGATTAACAAGGGAACAAGAATACAACAGGGCAAATATGTATACTGGAGAGAAAAAATGGAGTTAGGTTCCTGCAATATAACAAAATACAGCAGCAGTCATTTTCTAAATAAAAGTGTACCTTTTATCATTAAAATAAGTCCTCCAGCTATAGTTCAGTGACTTTTCCTAGGCTGTAATGATGCTATCAGTCTGCTGCAGGCAGCAAAAAAACATTTCCTCAGTCTCTTCTCTGAATGTGAATTGACTGCAACATTGTAACTATGGGGGAAATGTACTAAAACTGGAGCACTCAGAATCTGGTGCAGCTGTGAATGGTAGACAATCAGCTTCTAACTTCAGCTTGTTCAATTAAGCTTTGACAATCAGCCCTGGTTCACAATGACACGATTTGGAATGCGATTTGACATGCCAAATCGGCGGCAATTGCCGGAAATGGCACCATCCTAATCGGTGCGACACTGCACTTGCGGCGCTGCACGGATTTCAAAAAGTAGTTCTTGTACTACTTTTTGCAATTTACAGGTGCAAATTCCATAGGCATCTGTGCAGAAACTCGCACAGATGCCTGTGAAATTGCAGCTGAAATTGGGACTGACATGCGGGAATGAAATGGTGTGAGTTCAGCTGAACTCGCACGGTTTCATTCCCGCACTCAGTGTGAACCTGGGCTAAAACCTGGAAGCTGATTGTTTTCTATGCAGCGTTGTGCCAGATTTTGCACTCTCCAGTTTTAGTAAATCCCCCCCTATGGGTCTTATCTGTGTCAGACAATAAATAACACGGCAAAACTGTAATAGCCATGAATATATTTTAATATGATGGGTAACCTCACCAGCTAATGGAGAGACTCAGAATGCTGAAAGAGAAAGCCAAGAGTATTTTTCATATAACGGACAACCTCGCCGGCCAATAGAGAGGGTCAAAAGTCTGAAGGAGAAAGCCAAGAGTACTCTTAATATAATGGAAAACCTTACTGGCCATTAGAGAGATACAAAATGCTGAAGGAGAAAGCCAAGAGTATTTTTAATATGATGGACAACCTCACTGGCCAATAGAGAGGCTCAGGAAGCTGAAGGAGGAAGCCAAGAGTACTTTTAATATGATGGGCAACCTCACCAGCCAATAGAGAGGCTCAGGAGGCTGAAGGAGAAAGCCAAGAGTACTTTTAATATGATGGGTAACTTCATTGGCCAACAGAAAGGCTCAAGAGGCTGAGGGAGAAATCCAAGAGTATTTTAATATAATGGACAAACTTACTGGCCAATAGAGAGGCTCAGGAAGCTGAAGGAGGAAGCCAAGAGTACTTTTAATATGATGGGCAACCTCACCAGCCAATAGAGAGGCTCAGGAGGCTGAAGGAGAAAGCCATGAGTACTTTTAATATGATGGGCAACTTCATTGGCCAACAGAAAGGCTCAAGAGAAAGCCAAGAACATTTTTAATACAATGTGATACCTCATTGGCCAATATTGAGGCTCAGGAGGCTGAAGTAGAACGTGAAGAGTATATTTAATATGATACACATCCTCATGAGTCAATATTAAGGCTCAGGATGCTGAAACAGAAATCCAAGAGAATTTTTACTATGATAGGAAACCTCCCTTGCCAATACAGAAGCTCAGAAGGCCAAAAGAGAAAGCCAAGAATATTTTTAAAATTATGAGTAATGGTCATCAGTATATTCTGAGTCCCTTCCCTGAAATAAATATGCATATCAGGATTTGTTTACTTACTGCCTACATTTTCTTGGTCAGTTGCTCAAAAAGTATTGACCTTGAAACTGCCAGGCAACTAGCAATTCCAGAGGAAGGTCAGCAATGGCAGCCCCCCTGTTTCTCCCCTTTCGCTGAGTTTTGAGTAAACATTATCGCTTTATTTTCAGAAAAGCTGTTTTCTTACTTCAAGCATCTCTCTGCCAACAGCTCTGCTGAAACAACAAGATTATAGATTTTACAGCACCCATACCAGCTACATTATCATATCATAAAACAATTTATGGAAATAAATACTGAGATTCTGAGAGCACTAGAACCTGATTTTCTTATTCACACACTCATATAAACTCTTCCCATAAAGCCCACAGTTGTTTTATAGGTGGAAGAAATCATTTCTTTTTAATAAATGCCAATGCTCGCCGAGTTTTGTTGTTTCATTAATGTTGCAGGATAAGATGCAGTAGCATTCCTCTTTTCTGCTTCATACACGCTAATGTAATATTTATCTTCTCTTTACTGTCAGCCCTCTTAAGATTTGCTCTAATGCCCTGGGACAAATGGGCAATAAATTTATTGATTTGGCTTAGGTGTGTATGTCATTGTTGCCGCTGTACTAAGATTTTCAGCGCAATGTTACTATTGTAGTGTAGCTGAATGGTTTCCTAATCTACAACATCAAACTTAAGCCTTAGAAGAATTGCCAGCAGATGATGCTAAATGTTTGGAATCAGGAGGATATCTTCAGTAATATGTAAAGCACTGGATTTAACTCAGTATCAGATATAAAGGGGTCATTTATAATGGAAAACTGATATAGCTATGCATTCTCTGTTATATACCATTGTACTATGTACATTGATGGTGGTGAAGCCCCACAGAGTACTCGCTGCTCTACGGAGCATAGGGGGCTTCCTAATTTGAGGAAAAGTGGTTACATAGTTAGTCAGGTTGAAAAAAGACACAAAGGCCATAAAGTTCAACCAAAAATTAAAAAAAAATAGAAAAATTATATATAACCATACAATCCCATACACAATCCTTCACCCACAGTTGATCCAGAGGAAGGCAAAAAAACCCCAGCAAAGCATGATCCAATTTGCTATAGCGGGGGAAAAAATTCCTTCCTGATCCCCTGACAGGCAATCGGATTCACCCTGGATCAACTTTACCTAAAAATGTTAGTACCCAGTTATATTATTTACATTAAGGAAAGAATCCAGGCCTTTTTTAAAGCAATCTACCGTGCTGGCCCAAACCACCTCTGGGGGAGTCTATTCCACATTTTCACAGCTCTAACTGTGAAGAAACCTTTCTGTATTTGGAGATGAAATCCCTTTTCCTCTAGACGTAAAGAGTGCCCCCTTGTCCTTTGTGATGACCTTAAAGTAAATAACTCAACACCAAGTACACTATATGGACCACTTGTGTATTTGTACCTGTTGATCATATCTCCCCCGTAATCTCCACTTCTCAAGAGGGAATAAATTCAGTTCCTCTAATCTTTCCTCATAACTGAGCTCCTCTATGCCCCTTATTAGTTTGGTTGCCCTTCTCTGCACTTTCTCCAGTTCCCTGATATCCTTTTTGAGAACTGGTGCCCAAAACTGAACTGCATATTCCAGATGAGGTATTACTAATGATTTGTACAGGAGCAAAATGATGTCTCTCTCACTGGAACCCCATACCTCTCTTAGTACAAGAAAGGATTTTGCTTGCTTTGGAAACTGCAGCTTGGCATTGCATGCCATAGCCCCCAAATGCATAAATTTACATTTATCAATATTGAACCTCATTTTCCACATAGTCGCCCAATTAGACAGTGCATTGAGGTGGTCATGTGACAAGACGTTTTCCATCTTTCCAAGTAATTGCATAAGCAGGTACAATGTATACTCCTGATCCATTCCCAGCATTTATACAAAGATGCAGTGAAGTAAGCCAATTGCCAGGAGGATGTATCTCTTGTGCACATGTGCAGTAGTTACATCATCAGTGGTGATAACTACTGCAGCGTGTAGGCAGGTGCAATCTGTATTGCCCACTATAGGTGGTGCTCGACCAAAGTAGCAAAGCAGAAAGGGATGGAAGTTGCAAGGAACTTGGTTCCTGTATAATTTCCTGTGGCCACCAGGGGAACAGCTGTCCGATTGGACACTGGTGCCCCTCGTGACCATCTCCCAGCAGGATGCCTCCTCTATGGGTGTTAACTGGCCAGGCTGCATTCCCGTGCCTCATTGTAGATGATGATGGCATCATCCAAGACTACAGATTGCTGTTACTGTTCATAAGTGGCTTTGGACAGCTGTGCCTTCCCGCCAGGCCTAGTTGTATTTAATTGGAACTGCCTACAATATATTGCTCTTGTCTGTCTCAGAATCTGTGGGGTTGATTTACTAAAGGGGAAAAGACTGCACACTGCAAATGCAGTTGCTCCAGAGCTTAGTAAATGAGCAGAAATTCTGCTGACTTCCATCATCCAATCACGTGCAAGCAAAAATGCATTTCTTTTTTATTTTTCTTGCACGTGATTGGGTACTTTTTGCAAAGTGAGGCTTTGGGGTGGATTTACTAAAACTAGAGCGCTCAGAATCTGGTGCAGCTGTGCATGGTAGCCAATAAGCTTCTAACTTCAGCTTGTTCAATTAGGCTTTAGCAATAAACCACGGAAGCTGATTGGTTTCTATGCAGAGCTGCACCAGATTTTGCATTCTCCAGCTTTAGTAAATCAAACCCTGTATCTCATTTACTAAGCTCTGGAGCAACTGCACTTTGCACTTTTTCAACACTCATCTCATCCCATTCCCCCATCACTACCACCACTACTCGCTGCCACTCATCCCAGCCCCATGCTTCTGGAGGCCCATGCCTCACCCCTGTACACCTGGATAGGCGGGACAGCATATAGAGGAACCAATACCCTCCATTTTCCTCCTGTAGTTATTGAAAGCCTACTTCTCCTCTCCCTCCCACCGGCATTCAGCAGTTGCAGGAAGAAAATTAAGGCGATTGGTTCCTCTGTATGCCGCCCCTCCTGTCCAGGTGTACAGGGGTGACACATGGGCCCCCTGAAGCTATGTGCTGGGTCGCCCTGGGGGTCAGGGGGGCCCTTTATGTTTTTTTCCCCCGGGGCCGTGAAGGTTCTAGTTATGCCTTTGCCTCTAGTAAATCAACCCCTATGTTCTCACTGCGCACCACATCACGCTGCACCTTGTTTACAAGTGGATGGAGCAGGAGGCACAGGATGGGGCTGTTCTCAAGTGTCAGCCTGGAGAAAAGCAGCAGGCCTACAACTCCACTTTAAATTTTATGTGTATTTTTTATATACAACACTTAGGGGCCTCTCATTTTTTGTTTCAGTAAATATTTTTCATTTCAAAAGGCAAGGTATAGCAACAGTAGTGCTCATAAAGTGCAATTTATACTGGCAACATATTGACAGTAGGATGGAGAATGAAGAACATAAAATTGTCTAAAACTTGCACAAGAAGTGTCATAGAATTCATCCAAAGGGTGATATAATGTAAACAACCATGTTGTTCCTCCTTTAAGAGCAAAAGGGGACCAACAGAGAAAATGGGGGAAGGGGGATGAGGTGACCAGGTATTCCCTAAATAGATTCAGGACTAAGGATGGGCTTGGGCGTGTTCGCAAGTGCACGTGCTCGAGCCTACCAGAAAGTGAACCCTGCACTGCGCTAATCACAGGCAGGGAGACATTCCCTGATCGCTGCAGCTGCACATCGGGGAAATGTCTGCCTGCCTGTGATTAGCACAGCGCAGGGTTCACTTCCTGGTGGGCTCGGGCACGTGCACTTGTGAACACGCCCGAGCCCATCCTTATTCAGGACCAAAACAGGGAATGGGGGGACTATAAATGACTGGGACTAGAAGAGTACAGAAAAGGAAGGGCATAGTTAACCCAGGGTCCATAAATCATTTTTTTTCATTAACTAATAATGTATTCATTACACTCCTTAATTTCTAGTTAACTCTAGGCTTCATTTAGGCCTTAGAAATCGCTGCTATAATTTATAAGACACCAAGAGCAACACAGCTTAAAAAACCATGATACAGGGAAATTAGCTTATAGTGAGTCTATAGTCAGGCTGGAAGTTGCATGAACTGGCAAGTACGTTGAAGGTCGGACTGATATCTGAGTGATATTCGATTAAAGGGACATAGTACCAAAAAATTCGACACAACGAGAACCACAGAATATTTAATATCGTCGCTAAAGATTCCGGATTTACTTCGGATCTCAATTGATCTTTAATTCCTCACATTACTTATGTAATAATCAATTACTTTTTTTTACTAAATACCTGGGACCCAATTGATACGGGAAGGAAAAGACATGAGAAGATCAGGGTCAGTAAATATCAGGGGGGTAAGGGACAAAACCAGGACTTATTCCTACCCGAGCCCGCAC
>BLSH010358025.1:491442-502137 GCA_018402905.1 Glandirana rugosa
TCCGTAGCCTGCCTCCTGTGTCGGGCGTCTGTGTCGCCCCCCTGTAGCGACCTAGGTCCCCTGTTCTATTCGTTGCGACAGAACCTAGGTCGCTACGTTAGGGCTCACACCGAGCCCCAATGGCGAGAACCATGTTTTTTAGGTGGGGCTCGGTGTGAGCCCTTATGGCGGTTCGTCCAATTACGGTTGTACATGACACTGTATGACTTCGTCTCGTACTAGGGGAGGGGAGGGACCGGTTTGTACAGAGATCTGGATTTGGGATAACTCGTAGACACCCCGTAGGAGTTTGCCTTCAACCTCCTCGCGTTCCAGAGATTGTAGGTGGTCGAGGCACTATAGCAGTACCTCCTCACCTTCTCTTTAAGTCACGGTTGGACACTTCGAGACCTCTTGAAGTACGGGTTCTCCCAATTCCGTCACGACCGCGATGTCCCCCCGCTGTGTCTGCGGGCTGTGTCCTCCGTCCGATGCCTCTGTGCCAGGCTCGGTTCCCTGCGAGCATGGGGGCGGAGCCGGGTGGGAAATTCAAAAAGTGAAACACACAGTAAACATACAGTACACTGTAATCTGTAAGATTACATTACTGTATGAAATCATTTCACATCCCCTTTGTCCCTGGTGCTTTGTCCAGTGCCCTGCATGCACTTTTATATTATATATGTCATTCTTTCTGCCTGGAAACTTGAGAATGTCCATGGCAACTAAAGAGTGTCCCTTTACGTCAAAAGTGGTTTTTGATCAGCTAGAAAACAGCGATAGTAAATAAGAATCATTTGCAGAATTGAGTGATACTGATTTGTGGGGAAATTTATCATCAGACACTGAAAGTGACGACAGCGACAATTCTGCAACTGAGCAAATTTCAGTGTTTTTGGTTTGATTACATTAGTGAATAAATGTTATTACTATTACGTTATTGTTTTTGATAATTATTTTTAGTTATTTATTATATTATAATTTATGATTTCATGTTTCAAACTTTTTCATACCCAGTATGTCTACTAGACTCTTTTTTGGACAGATTTAAGTGAGTTATTCCTAATAATTACAGGCCTACAATATAAAACGCCAAATTTCCATGCACAATAATGGTACCACTTTCAGCACCAAAAATCTGAAATAATCATACCGCCAGGGAGGTTAATGGTTCCCTCAATAAACTGTAGCATCCTAGTGCCAGCAGCACTCATGCAGCCCCAGACCATGGCACTCCCACCACCATGCTTCACTGTAGACAAGACACACTTGTCTTTGTATGCGTCACCTGGTTGCCGCCACACACGTTTGAAACCATCTGAACTAAATAAGTTTATCTTGGTCTCATCAGACCACAGGACATGGTTCCAGTAATCCATGTCCTTAGTCTGATTGTTTTCAGCAAACTGTTTGTGGGCTTTCTTGTGCATCATCTTTAGAAGAGTTTTCTTTCTGGGACGACAGCCATGCAGACCAATTTGATGCAGTGTGCGGCGTATGGTCTGAGCACTGACAGGCTGACCCCCCACCCCTTCAACCTCTGCAGCAATCATATGTCTATTTCCCAAAGACAACCTCTGGATATGAGGCTGAGCACATGCACTCAACTTCTTTAGTCAGCCATTACGAGGCCTGTTCTGAGTGGAACCTGTCCTGTTAAACCACTGTATGGTCTTGGCCACCGTGCTGCAGCTCAGTTTGAGGGCCTTGGCAATCTTCTTATAGCCTAGGCCATCTTTATGTTGAATTTCCAGTGGCCAGTATGAGAGAGTGAGAGCGATAACACTAAATTTAACACACCTGCTTCCCATTCACACCTAAAACCTTGTAACACTAACAAGTTACATGACACCGGGGAGGGAAAATGGCTAATTGGGTCCAATTTGGACAGTTTCACTTAGGGGTGTACTCACTTTTGTTGCCAGCGGTTTAGGCATTAATGGCTTTGTGTTGAGTTATTTTGAGGGGACAGCAAATTTACACTGTGTGGAAGACTAGCTTGTGGGGATCAAATTTCCTGAGGAAAATAGTCAGCGTGCAGGCAACTTTCTTTAAAATCTGGCGGCTTGCAAAATAGGTTTGCAGGTTATAAAACAAACAAAACAGAAAATAAGTCCTTGCCTTCCAGGGCTAAACTAAACAGTATAGTTTCCCCACTATAAGGTGTGGGGCTGACCCCCGACACCCACAAAACATAAGCCAAAATGCAAACCTTGTCTTTGAAAGTCCAAACAGACACAGAGCTCCCTCAGATTCCCCTCTGAGTTTCAGGTCAGAGCTCAAGTGAGATCTCTTCCAGACTATTTAAGCCACCTGCTGGTGGACTCCAGTGGACCACAAACTCCAGACCGGAACCAGCCCTGCCACGGTGGCTGGCAAAATCCAGTCCAAATGAAAGCATATGAGGCGACAGGTAGTGTCCGTCTACCACTTCGCCACGCATACCGTCACAACTGTTATACAAGCTGTACACTCACTACTTTACATTGTAGCAAAGTGTCATTTCTTCAGTGTTGTCACATGAAAAGATAGAATAAAATATTTACAAAAATGTGAGGGGTGTACTCACTTTTGTGAGATACTGTATATATATATATATATATATATATATATATATATATACATACATACAATATATATGTTTATCAATTAGAACATTTAAGAAATATCAATATATGTAAGTATTTCTGTGCATTATCAGCTGTGACCATTTACAGCTGATCACAGTGTGAACCAGGAAATACCGGTAAACTGTTTTCCTTGGTTCGTGCTGACAGAGAGAGCCGTTCGGCGGCTCTCCTGTCAGAGGGGGAGGGGGGGTCTGTGCTGATAAATAGCGCATTGATTGTCAGCTCAGCCCCCACAATGCCAATCACTGCACATCAGCTGCCAGCCAGTGCCCACCAAAGTGCCGGTCAGTGTTCACCAAAGTGCCAATCAGTGCCCATCAGTGCAACCTATCAGTGCCCTTCAATGATGCCAATCAGTGCCCATCAGTAATGCCTGACAGTACCTCCTCATCAGTGCCATCTATTAGTGCCCATCGGTGCCACCTGTCAGTGCCCATCGGTGCCACCTGTCAGTGCCCATCAGAGCCACCTGTCAGTGCCCATCAGTGCTGTCTATTAGTGCCCATCAGTGCCGCCTATAAGTGCTGCATATCAGTGCCGCCTATCAGTGCCCATCAATTCTATGTATTAGTGCCTCCTCATCAATGCCCATCAGTGCCACCTTATCAGTGTCAACTCATCAGTGCCCATCAATGCTGTCTCATCAGTGCCCATCAGTACAGCCTAATCAGTGCCTGTCAGTGAAGGAGAAAACAACATTTTATAACAGAAACAAAGAAAAACGTTTTTGTTTTGTTTTTTAAAAAATTTTGGTCTTTTTAAATTTGTTTAGGAAAAAATAAAAACCCCAGTGGTGATCAAATACCCCCAAAAGAAAGCTCTATTTGTGGGAAGAAAATTATAAAAAAATTTGTTGGAGTACAGTGTTGCATGACCCCGCAATTGTCATTTAAACGTGACAGCACTGAAAGCTGAAAATTGTCCTGGGCAGGAAGGGGGGAAAGTGCCTGGTATTGAAGTGGTTGAGGTTACCTACCCCTGGTCTAGATACATGTTGCTGCATATTGGGTATTACAGTCTGATACCTTTAACTGCATCTGGTTGTTGGAGCTCAATACCTCTACTTAGGCAGCTCACCATGACACCCTGGGCATATGATAGCACTATGAAGAAAAGAGTCATGATATTGCCAGTTGATGATCTTTTCAAATTCACAAACAGGATGACAAACGATTAAAAAAAAAAAAAAAAAAAAACCATGCATTTTGAGCAATAAGAACAATCCCTTTTTATCATTGTCATAGTTCTGATTTGTAAGCAAAAGGCATCTGCTGGCAAGAAGGCAGTGTTGTCTCCCTAGGACAGGAAGTATGGTAGAACTACACAACATCTTCCCTTCTCCTGTTATCCACAGCATATGGGCTCTTCTGTAGACCTGGGCATGATGGGTGTACAGTAGACTGGACAGCACTGGATTTCTGGCAAGATCAACAAGTTTTTTTTTCACTTATTGAACAGATACCACATTGCTTTCATTAGTGTATTTAACAGAAAAAATAGAGACTAATTAAAGAGTAGCTCCACCCAAAAGTGGAAGCTCCGCTTGTTTGCTTCCCACCCCCTCCGCTGCCACATTTGGCACCTTTTGAGGGGGGGGGGGTGGGTTGGGGGTGGGAGTGGGTACCTGTTTTTGACAGTTACTCGTCCCCACTTGCAGGTGATCTCGCTGCGGCAAGGTCTCCTGGAAGTTCAGCCCCCCCCCTCCTCCTCCCAACGCCGACGGGCCATTCAGAAAGCACAGTGCACTTCGCGCCTGTGCAGTAGAGAGCTGGCTGCGAAGCCACAAGGCTTCACTGCCGGTTTCCCTTATGAAGAATGGCAGTGGCAGCATCCAAAAATCGGTTGGGGTGCTGACATTGCGGGATCCCTGGACAGGTAAGTGTCCCAATATTAAAAGTCAGCAGCTACAGTTTTTGTAGCTGCTGACTTTTAATTTTTGGAGGGGGGGGTATGGAGCTCTGCTTTAGGAGAACCTAATTGTTAGGGTTTATATATGCTTTAATTGCAGCTGCATAATGTTATAAAGGCTGCGTCTCGAGCCTCACAAAGGCCCTGCCATTCTACATTTAGCAACCTGATTTTTGGAAGTGCAACTGAAAACCTTTTTGTGGCCTGGTTTTAGTCCAGCTCCTATTTCTGCAGGTGTCCTGTGCAGGGATTAAAAAGAGATTAATGACGCTTTCCTTATAAACCAGTCCAGGCTCCTCACTGAACAGTAACATCTATTAAAAAAAACAAAATGGCCTTTGAGAAAAGGAAGATGATGAAATGGCTTTTAATATGGAAAAACCGGTCTGAGGAGCGGGATGAAAAACATGTTTTTTCGATGTATTAGGACTCGGAGGAGATGCTGTCATCAGCTTTGTGCTCTTATTTCCTCAGGTTACCAATAAAGCCATTTTCCTTCTGCCATGCAGGATATCGTGTCTGTGGACAGAGACTGCAATGGCTTAACCATATGACAAGGAGCTTTATAGAAGTCTGCAGGATAATGACACACTTACTATAGAATGAGAACACTCAGCTACAAATTCAGAAGACCAGGAGCTCTCCAGCAGCTGCTGAGCTGATGGCTGTCATTGGAGGCTTCATTTGTACAAATGGTCTTTTTTAAAATAATGGACCATTACTTCTCCTTGCTGACAGCTTGGTTCCAATATTTTGGGTGCAGAGCTGTGAGCACATCTGTGAGTATTTGCAGGCTCCTAATACAGGTGAGTATTAAGAACAAGGGGTTAGTTTAGTGTTGGGTCTTAATGTTGGAGCTACAGCAGACTAGGTTGGTGTTAAGGTCAGGGATTATGGTTAAGCAGTGCCAGGACAGGATACTGTGTTGTCCAAGGTAAAGAACCAACATAAAAGCCCCTAGGGAGCTGAGACAGCTGCAGCTTGCATATTTATGCATATATTGACTGGGCCAGGGAAAAAATTACATCCCTAAGATTACCATGATCTGGTCCATGGGAAGCTGAACAGGATAGGGGAGGTGTTGCGACATGGTTAAATGTGGTTGATTTAGTCATAATAAGCATGGGGAACCAGAATTTCGTTGGCATCATGATAACCAAAATATAGTCTTTCAATAATTAAATTCACTTGGTGCCTTATCTTCATTAAATTAGCCTCAGAACCTGTGTAATTCATATGTGTTCAAGTTTAAAGAGATGAGGTGGCAACCCTATCTTCCATCTGTGAACTAAGGTGCACTATATTTTCAAAAGTACTGGGACGCCTGCACATGAACTTTAATGACATCCCAGTCTTAGTTTGTAGGGTTCAATGTTGAGTTGGCCCACCCTTTGGATGTGGAGGAGAAGGCCTGGCTCGCAGTATCCACTCTTATTCATCCCAAAGGTGTTCTATCAGGTTGAGATAAGGACCCTTGCAGGCCAGTCAAGTTCCTCTACCCCAAACTCGCTCATCCATGTCTTTATGGACCTTCCTTTGTGCACTGGAGCGCAGTCATGATGGAACAGGAAGGGGGCCATCCCCAAACTGTTCCCACAAAGTTGGGAGCATGAAATTGTCCAACTAAGGGGTCAAGGCCAACCCCTGAAAAACAACCCCACACCACAATCCCCTCCTCCACAAATGATTTGGACCAGTGCACGCTAGGCTGACCACGCTAGGTATAGAGGCACATCCTTACAAGTGTGGTCAGTTCTCTGGCTGTGCTGGGAGAAAAGCCTGCTTGTTTTCCATTGGTCAGACTTGTGCTGACATGCCCCCCCTCCACACAGCCATTCACTGGAAAGATCAGTGCATTGCTGTTTCTCCAACCCCACCTTTCTAAGACCTTTTGCAGCTGAGAGCAGAGATAATGTGATCATTATTATAAAAAAAAAAAAAAAAAAAAAAAAAAGGTATTTATAATTGTTTATATCTATACACAAATGTTTTGCTTTTCATTTCTATTTTAAGCGGAATGGGTTGTTTTACATGGTGAGTGTCCACATATATTTTAAGTTTATAATTTAAACGGGACACTACTTTTTGAGTAGCTATAATGCATAAATTAATGAAGAGTAGGAGATTGGCTCTACCATTGTAATTAATGGGGCCCCCCTGTCCTTGTGAAACTGCCCTCTGCACTCGATTTAGAAGAAGTTTCTGATTAAGTGCAATTACAGCTGTTGCATTAGAGCAATTCTTATTGTGGCCGAAAGGCCTACAAATTGTATTTATTTATTTATATGTATTTTTTCAATTTATTTTTGGGCCATTTATTGTACTGCGTTTATTTTTTTCATTTTTCATTCCACAGAGGTAAAGGGAGTGGGCTTATCAGGCCTGCTTTGATGTAAGGGGTACCTTTGGCCTTGATGGGTGTTTTTCTCCTCCCCAACAGGGGGGGGTTCGCTTTGGCAGAGCTCTCCCCTCGTACTTGGAGGACTGGCTTTAGCTGGCTCTTAAAGATTGGGGTCCAGGGATTAAGGCCCTTCTTCTTTGATGGTTGGGCCACAAGCACTCTCATGCACTTTTTTGCGCGCTGTGATTTCACGGTTCACTTTTTTTGTTCACAAGGATTTTGACAAAGATGCACTGCATCATGAAGTTTCAAATGGGCAGCACAGCCCCACTGATTACACTGGGAGAGCCGATCTCCCATTGCAAAGAGTCAGCAGGGCTGATCTAAATTGACAGGTAGGTTATACAGAATGCAGGAGACACCACAGACCAGAGGCAGGAGAGGCTTTCATCCCAGCTGCACCCTCTCCATCATACTGCCCGAGGCAGGTGCCTCTCTTGCCTCTGGGTAAAGGTTATGGTTTTAGGGTGGAGGTTAAATTGGACATATGATTTGTGCATGCAAGCAATGCAACAGGTTCACCTAACTGCAGCCCTACAGGGTAGCACTCTCACTATATTGCTGCTGGAAGGTAAAAGAAATAGCCTGGGGCTTGGTAATTAGATGTTCATACAATCTGATTGGTAGCTATGGGTTACTACACATCATAATTGATCTTTCCCCTTCCTTGCTGAATAGGCCTGCATACCTGCCATGATGTCTCCAAACGGTCAGCCTCCCTGATTTAATACTTAAACAGTTACACAGAGAACGTGTCAATAAGTCAGGAACGATTTACTATGTCAGAGGGAAGGAGAGACGTTACCTGTTGTGTCACATGTCTTTTTTTCCCTTGATGCATTTTGCTGAGGTGTGATGTGTCTATATACTATATGTGGCTTGTTGTGCTCCTCTTCATAGTCATTCTCATCGTCCAACTGTAGAGGCTCCACAAAATAGTCCCCATCCTGAGACTTGAATGTGCCGAGCTGACAATGAGAAATAGAAGCATTATAAGTAAACCATCCACTGCACTCTAATTTATATAACACATCAATTCCAGGTCAAGCTATGAACTGCTAGTGCTCAATGACACAATGGACCTACTGTATGTTCATCCCCTGATCTGGCCAACAATGATTGGAAAGTGATTGTAGGCGTATGGTGAAACCCAACCAACCTTAGGTGAAGAATCAAACAGCTAATTTCTTTACCAATCATTGCTGTACCTCTGTGATGATGGGACAGCTCCACAGTTCTTGGACAGAGTATATACACATACGTTTGGCAGGTGATATTGTTCATCTTTATGCCATGATTGTCCTGTAGAACTAACAGGTTGTTATCTTATCAGACACATTTTTGAGCTGGTACAGCACTGCAGCATCATTTGACCATCTGCTGTACAACCACTATACGGTTTGCTGATCGTTTCTGTTTAACGCAGAGGCCACAGAGCTGGTAGATCTAAGTAGAAGACTCCAGTGATAGAGAGTTTAATCACCAATAAGGTAATATGGCACTTTTAAATAGTGTTAAGGGTTAAAGGAAAGCTTGAATCATACATGAACATTTTGCATGTGAACTCAATTGTGTTCAATGGATCCATCATTCATTCATCATGTGCTGCTGGATGGCACGCCAACAAATTCTTGTGGTGAAATGTGTCAAGGTTTCTGTCTCTGGATCTGTTGAGATTATTTATTTTTAGGAATACATTTTCAAAGCGCATTGCTACTGGAGTGTGGATCATGAATCATTTTTCAAAATAAAATGGCACCAGAAATCCTGCTTGAATAAGGGCCTTTTATTGCATCCTTTGTCAATACCAGCAACACATGTCCATGCTTAAACATTTCAGGATAGATATATATATATATATATATATATAATATATATATACTGTACAGTACACCAATCAGCCATAACTTTATGACCACCCACTTAATATTGAGTAGGTCCCCCTTTTGCCATCAAAACAGCCCTGACCTTTTAAAGGCTTGGATGCCACTAGACCTCTCCAAACCGTCAGTAGCAGATCCTTTAAGTCCTGTAGGTTGCAACGTGGGGCCTCCATGGATAAGATTTGTTTTTCTAGCACATCCCACAGATACTCGATGGATTGAGATCTGGAGAATGTGGAGCTCAAGTCAACACCTCAAACTCTTTGTTGTGTTCTTCAAACCACTCTTGAACCATTTTTGCAGTGTGGCAGGGCGCATTATCCTGCTGAAACAGTCCAGTGTCATCAGGGAGTACTATTTCCGTGAAGGGGTGTACTTGGCCAGCAGGTTTAGGTAGCTGGCCAAGTAATACCCACATGAATGGAAGGACCCAAGGTTTCCCAACACAACATTGTCCAAAGCATCACACTGCCTCTCCTGGCTTGCCTTCTTCCCATACTGCATCCTGGTACCATCTCTTCCCCAGGTAAACAACACACACACACCTGGCCATCTACATGAAGTAAAAGGACCCATATTTCATCAGACCAGGCCACCTTCTTACATTGTTCTGTGGTCTAGTTCCGATGATTATGTGCCAATTGTAGGTGCTTTTGGCTGTGCACACGGGTCAGCATGGGCACCCTGACCGGTCTGTGCCTATGTAGTCCTATACACAACGGACTGCGATGCTCATATTTTTCTGTTTTCAACACTTCAGCTTCAGGAACAACATGTTTACTGGCTGCCTAATATATCCCACCAACTTTCAGATGCCATTGTGGTTAGAGTAAGGGAGGGTTATGACTCTTTTTTTGCAATATGGGTCCCATTGGGGAGATTTCCCTTCACTTTCTATCCCAATAATCAAAATAGGAAGTGAGAAAAGTGAGAGGAAATCCCTGCAAATCAAGGGACTCCCTTGGAGCCCTCCAGGTCACCAGAACTAGTGTCCCCATTTGAAGATTTCCCCTCTAATAATTTTTTGGGGATTCTATTGTGATATTCTTTTGCTTTCACTTTCAATGTGGCGGTAAAGTGGAGCTCCAGCCCCCCCCCCCCACAAATTAAAAGTCAGCAGCTACAAATACTGTGGCTACCGACTTTTAGTATAAGGACACTCACCTGTCTAGGGATCCAGCAATGTCGGCACCTGAGTGGATTCTTCAATCGGCTTTGAGTGCAGGCATCAGCATCTCAAGTAAGGGAAACAGGAAGTGAAACCTTGCGACTTCACAGACAGTTTCCTGCTGCACATGTGCAAGTCGCGATGCGCCTTGTGAATGGTCCCGTAGTCTTCTGGGACCTGTGATGTGTCCCAGAAGACTGCGGGGGGAGGGGGGGCAGGGCGAACTTCTGGCTCAGTTTGTCATGGAGCCAGAAGTGGGAGTAGGTACCTGCTCCCCCCCCCCTCCCCGTGTGAACAAACGTGGGAGGTGACGGTGCAAACCGTGAAAGCCCCCCGCCCCTCCCCCCCCCCTCGTCCATGGATGAGGGTGAAGACCGAGGTACTGTTTGACTCGGTCTTCAAGCGGGACGGGGGGGAGGGGGGCGTCAGAAGACCCTGTGTAGTGTCCAGGGTCTTCTGATGCCCTGGTAAGTGTTCCGCGTAGCGCTGAACGTGTACACGTCGTCCTTTGACAGACACTTCAGCGTTCCAAAGTGAAGGACAAAGGGAATGAACTCTACGACTACGGACGTGAGTTTCGGCTAACTTCTTAGGTGAGTCCACGGCTGTAACGACCTAGGGATCTGTCCACTCACAGGAATATGATTTTCAGCCATCGGTGTCATAAACATCGACGACTGAAAATTAAACACCCCCCCCCCCGACCTCGAGGTGAAATGGCGGTGT
>BLSH010358025.1:502147-513985 GCA_018402905.1 Glandirana rugosa
CACGGCTGTAACGACCTCAGCAGCTACAAATACTGTGGCTACCGACTTTTAGTATAAGGACACTCACCTGTCTAGGGATCCAGCAATGTCGGCACCTGAGTGGATTCTTCAATCGGCTTTGAGTGCAGGCATCAGCATCTCAAGTAAGGGAAACAGGAAGTGAAACCTTGCGACTTCACAGACAGTTTCCTGCTGCACATGTGCAAGTCGCGATGCGCCTTGTGAATGGTCCCGTAGTCTTCTGGGACCTGTGATGTGTCCCAGAAGACTGCGGGGGGAGGGGGGGCAGGGCGAACTTCTGGCTCAGTTTGTCATGGAGACGGAAGTGGGAGTAGGTACCTGCTTCCCCCCCCCGCCCCCCGAAAGTGCCAAACGTGGCAGTGGAGGGTGCAAACAAGTGTAGCTTCCCCTTTTGGGTGGAGCTCCACTTTAACACTTGCAGGTCTTGCCCCTCCCCCAGCTTGTGAATGGGCAGTGGAAGTAGTGATGAGCTCTGCTCTTTCCTCCTATCAGCATGTTCTTTGTTATCACATGAACATTGCAGCACACCTGACTGTATCCTAGTCCTGCACTGCCCTCTCCCAGTCTGAGCTCTGCTTACAGGGAAAGCAAGCAGCTGACACCAGGTCAGGTTCAGGTATTCAAACAGCTTTCATTAAGAGAAATAAATGTAAAAATGTATCAGTGAATACAGCTCTGCATTCATTTGCGTCTTTTATATCTTCCTGTAGCTCGCCTCTAAAACAGCCCCTACTGTATTACTACCTAATTTTTTCCAAGTACAGACCTTATTTTTTGAGCAGCTGGAGCTTGTAAAAAAATATATGCAAGCTTCTAACCGTACCCTTTTTATTAAACACAGAGCCAGGAGATGTTTATTTTTTATGTCTCTTCTCTTTACTGGGTAAATTGTCTTTTACACACTTGCTCTCAAGTAGCAGTCAGAACGTGTTTGCAGCTTTTTTGAGTATAAAATGTTTGATGGCATGGAAACGCAGAGCAATAAATTATAAGGGCCTGAACTAAAGCGAGAACTAATGCTGAGAACGTCTGCTTATACTTATACTTGTCTATTTATACGTATCGTCATTGTTATAATAATCTGCATGTGTGCAAGTCACTAGGAGGGTGGATTCTGTACTTGAGCTTCAACAGGGGCATAGATGCCACTGGCTGGGATTATCAGTCTTTCCGCCTGAAAAGTAGGGTACTGTTTAAAAATGAGCAGTTGTTGAAATCATTACATACTTGAAATGAGTACTGTTACCTCGTTTACAGGCAATGAGAAAACAACCAATCATCATATAATTATGCTTGGGTCTAAAGTGTCTCAGCCTTGGTTGATAGCAAATGCAATAGTGTAGAGCAGGGGTCTCCAAACTTTCTAAGAAAAAGGGCCAGTTTAGTGTCCTTCAAACTTTAGGAGGGCTGCACTGTGGCAAGTGGGAAAAGAAAATGTTGTGCTGTCTGTGGGAGTAAGCAATGTTTTATGATTGGTATAATGGGAAGGAATAATGCACCATCGTTGGTATTCATGGGAGGAATAGTGCCCCACCATTGGTGTCAATGGGAGATTAGTGCCCCATCGTTAGTATCAATGGGAGGAATAGTGCCCCGTAATTGGTGTCAGTGGGAGATTAGTGCCCCATCATTGGTGTTAATGGAAGGAATAGTGCCCCATCGATTGTGTCAATGGCAGATTAGTGCCCCATCATTAGTATCAAGGGGAGGAATAGTGCCCCATAATTGGTGTCAATAGGAGGAATAGTGCCCCATCATTGGTGTCAATGGAAAGAATAGTGCCCCATTGTTAATGTCAATGGCAGATTGGAGCCCCATCATTAGTATCAATGGGAGGAATAGTGCCCCATCATTGGTGTCAATGGGAGGAATACTGCCCCATAATTGGTGTCAATGGGAGATTAGTGCCCCATCTTTGGTGTCAATGGGAGGAATAGTGCCCCATCATTGGTGTCAATGGGAGGAAGAGTGCCCCATCATTGGTGCCAATGGGAGATTAGTGCCCCATCATTGGTGTCAAGGAGAGGAATAGTGTCCCATCATTAGTATCAATGGGAGGAATAGTGCCACATCATTGATGTCCATGGCAGATTAGTGCCCCATCATTGGTATTAATGGGAGGAATAGTGGCCCATTGTTGGTGTCAGTAGCAGAAACTATGTCAACAACAGTGGGGGGAATAATCCACCAAGGGCCGGATAAAAGCGAGCAAAGGGCCACAGTTTGGAGACCACCAGTGTAGTGTAATACATTTGTGGCGAGACAGTCCTTTTTTTTATGGGGTGCGAAATGTAAAAAGAGCAGCCCTTTTGGGTAAGGAATAAGGTTGCATTCATACCTCAGTGTTTTGAATCGCGGGCAGATTTGCTACGATTCTGCACACGATTTCAAAGCGCTGGGGTGTGAATGACAAATCGCAGAATGCATTTGAGATGCCATTCATTTGAATGGCACCTAAAATCACGGTGCATCCTGTGATTAGCCATTCACACCTTGGTGCTTCAAAATTGCGGGCAGAATCGTAGCAAATCTGCCTGCGATTCAAAATGCTGAGGTGTGAATGCAGCCTTAGGGTTTCAATGTACCATCTAGACATGTGCAATTAGTTTCGTGACGACTTCGTTTTCGGACAAAATTTGGCATATTCGTTCATTCAGAAGCATTGAAAAAAAGCATTGAACGAAAGACTCTTGACTAATGCATATAGAAACAGATTGTCTGAAAGAATGAAAATCTGAAAGAACAAAAAACGTTTCAAGCTACGAGTTTAACAAATCGATTACATTCGGATAATTTTTCGGATTTTCTATTATAATTAAATTATTAACTATTATTATATTTTTTATTATTATATTTATTATTGTTATTATTTATTATTATAAACTATTAAATTATAGGTAAAGTAGCTGAAGTCAGTAATTCATCTATTCAGGTCTCAATAAATCGGCCGCATCGAAATGAATGGAACGATTATGAATGCATCTGAACTTACGAATGATCCGAAGTAACGAATTGATCTGATAAATGAAAAAAAAAACAACTAATTAAACGAAAACTAAACTAAACACATTTTTCAGTAGTGGACATGTCTAGTACCATCCATGGAGGTAGCATATTAATTACGTTTTAGGGCTAGTTCACACCACATGTGCTCCAGTGCTTTTTTTTTCTGCATCCAAAATGCATAGAAAGTAGGTTACATGGTTTTCATTGGCATAGTTCACACCAGTGTTTGCAGTTCCAGTGAGTTGCGGTTCCAGAAAAAAAAAAAAGTAGAACATGCTGCATTTTTCCTGCACAGAACTGTACTTGAACGCAGTAAAACGCATCAAAAACGCACTGAAATACACCTACACACATCAAAAATGCACCGGACTCCAGTACAGTGAGGGCTGATTCACACCACAAAAATGCACTCCAGATCCATTCCTGATGCGCTTCTGCATGCACATTTTAATACATTGTTGACGTGTTTCTGGATGCATTCCAGATGTTTTTTTCTTTTTCCCAGTGTTTTTTCACTGTACTGGGGCCCAGTGCATTTTTGATGCGTTCTAGTGTTTTTTTCCGCGTTCTGGTGCAAGAAAAATGCAGCATGTTTTACTTTTCTTTTCTGCAACTGGAATGCCCTAGAACTGACCGCACTGATGTGAGCTATGCCATTGGAAACCATTTAACCTATTTTCCATGCGTTTTTGATGCAGAAAAAAACACAGGAAAAAAAAATTTGGAACGCACCCGGGAACGGATCAAAAAATGCAACAAAAACGCACCAAAACGCATAAAAAACACGTCATATAGCGAAGTTATTAAATAAAATTTCAAGCCAAAATGCAAGAATAAATGATTTAATTTATCCTTTAATTACTGTATATACACCAGTTTGTAATAATCATCTGTGAAACAAGTAAATTCATTCAATATCACATTCATATGACTCCTTTGAATTGTTTATGATTGTACATGTTTTTGATCTTCCGAATAAAAACGTTTGTAAACAAAAAAAAAAAAAAAACCACGTCAAAACCAAGCATGCAGAAACACATCTGGAACGGATCTGGAGGGCGTTTTTGTGGTATGAACTAACTCTTAAGATGTGCTCATGTCATAAGGGCCAAAGGTCATCTTAGATGAGCTCTAGAATCTACCTGCATACGGAGAGAGAACAACTGCTCCTGGGAACATAAGATCATGGGGCTCAACCAAGACGCTTACATAGAGGAGCACTGGCATAGCTCCCAACTGCCCTTGATTTCGAAGGACTGTCCCAGCCACTCTGTCCTTCTCATTTGTCCCTCATTTTGGTCTGATCGATATAATTGTATATAAAATGCATGATTTGTCTTTCAAAAAGTGTTTCCCAGTGCTAAACCTTTCATCCAATTTCTAAATTGCTGCATTTGTAAATTTCAAATGCCATTATAAAGGAATACTAGTGGTAAAAAAAGCACTAGTGGGTTTAACTAATCTTTTTTTTTTTCTGTTTAATTCTCCTTTAAGGGGGCGTGGCAGAGGGTATGTCCTATGCCTACATACTTTTGCTAATAGGTGTCCCTCATTCCCAATTCAAAAAGTTGGGAGGTATGTACTGGGCTGGAGGGTGTTTGACTCCTGGGCCACTGCTAATAAGATATATTAAGCTGGGGGGCCCCCCAAGTGAAGATCCTTCACAATTCAGATGTTGATCAGAGAAACACCAGCAATCAATGACACATGCTAGGCATTAGATAGCTAATTGGCTGTCATCTGCCAAGGGATGTCTTCCAGCACCAACTTCCTGTAGTAGCTTTGAGATGTCGTAACAAATTAAAGTGATAAAGTGAGTGGAAGATGTGAAAAGACGTTTCACAATAAACCATGTTTTTTAGGAACACCCAACTTTCACCACCCCACCAATCAATGTGGCATCATTTAGAATGATAAACTTTTTTTTTAGAAAACAAAAAGTTGACACTAGTGCTAAGGATGTGGAAGCTATGCAGTGCATCAATATGGAAATCTCCTCAGCATCTTGTGTTACACGGCAATGCAGACCTCTTCCAATTTGGGGAATCTTTCTATTAAATGACAGAATACAGAAAAAAAGAGAGGCTCACACATCTCGAGAGGACCACCTTTTGGTTCTGGGTGATAGGGACTGTTCATGCAGTGGCTTCTTCCTGGTTGGTATGGATCCACCCTGTGTTGGTCAAGTGGTGTTTGGTTTATTTAAGAGGTGATGGGATATATATCCTCTGAAGAAGGGCGTTTGCCCCCCTTTGAAACACGTCAGCATGGTTGTCTGAGTGATGAGCAGGTCTTGATGACACATTTCTACACCCGGACCTCTTCTCACTTTGGCTTTATACTGTACATACAGTGCTTTTGGCACTGTGTGAGTATGGCTTGTTCTTTCTTTTGATCAACTGTATTTATCGGGTAACGCACTAGGCCTTTATGTACTTTCTTTTTTCTGTATTCTGGTATTCAGTAGCAAGTAAACTTTTTTTAGCTCAAAGATATCTGTCCTGAACATGAAAGTGCTAGTTGGCTGTTCGTCCACCAGGCCAAAGCTTACCAACTCTCCCCTGCTCCTATATCCTTTTACAGAAGTGAATATCCTTACCTGCCTCCCAAACTGTAGAGATGCATGCATGTACCTTCAGATTTCTTCCTAACAGCCTCCAAAGATGTAAAATCTCAGAGCGTTGAGTTATGCAGATACCACTTATTGAGACTAGAAAGTCAAGCTATAGCCTACCCAGGGCTGGCCCAAGACATTGTGCTGCCTAGGTCCAAGAATGAAATGCTGCCCCTCACACCCCAAAAAAATAATCCCGCCCACCAAAAGGCCCCCACATCTATTATTTTATATCATGATAATTAAAACAAAATTAAATTTATCAGGAAGTCAGATTTATATGCAACAGCACCGTGTCTATATGCAAAATTATATGACATACCATTATGTTAAATTCCAAGGGGCGGGTTAGGGCAGTAAAAGGGCAGGCTAAGGTAGTATATAGACAGGCTAGGGCAGTATATAGATAGGCTAGGGCAGTATAGGGATGGGCTAGGGTAGTATAGAGGCAGGCTGAGTGGCCCAGGGGCAGTTGTCATCATGACACACAAAACTGCTGGAAAAAAAATCTTAGTGGTCAATTTGCTGGGTAAATAGAGAAGGAGAGGCGACCGTGGGTCAATTTGCTGCCCCTCTCAAAGTGCTGCCTGCGTCCAATGGGCCCACTGGGACCCATGGTAGGGCCGGCCCTGAGCCTACCAACCCTCAAATCTCACTACCGTTCCTAAGTCAGGTACACACGAAAATGGACGAAATTGGTGGTTGCAGGAAAGAAATTTGATCCGTGTATGGCCGGCCTTAGTTATGCCTCTAAAGGAGATGTACAGAGGTAGACATGAAGGAATTGCAGTGTGTGTCAGGGAAGGCCTCTGAATTGAAAGCCTGGTTCGGGACAGTATTTACACTTGTCTAATAATGCACAATGGTAGAATTAAAATTCACAACCTTATTCAAATGTATATAATGCTAATTGCTACATGAAATACAGTTCATCCTAACAGATACGTATTTCAAGCAAAGAACATTTTTTATGTTTCTTAGCTGTCAACATTCCCGCATGACTGATACTGAATGTCTGCTGTGATGGAACCAATGATCAAACAAATCAATCACTTCGACAGATAGTCTAGCCAAGTAACTGGTACCAGATGTATATCTTCAATGCTGATAGCACTTGTTCCTTAGGGGAATTAAATGCATTGACCTATATGCATCCAGAATTCTGTAGTTTATCTTGTAAGCATGCTCTTAATATTTCATATTAACAGTGTGACAGGAAAACCAGTCTGGTTATGCTAAAGGGGCCAAAAGGAACCAAAAACCTTTGATCCAAATATCTTCTTTTTTTTTTTTTTTAAACAGAGGTTGTTTTTGTTATCACTTCCATGCCAAATCTACAAAAACAAAAGATTTAGGGGTTGATTTAATAAAGGCAAATAATCTTTGCACTTTGCAAAGTGCAGTTGCACTCTGCAAGAGCAGTTGCTCCAGAGCTTAGTAAATGAGGGAAAGCTCTGCTGACTTCCATCATCCAATCATGAGCAAGCAAAAATGCTGTTTTTTAATTTTCCTTGCACATGATTGGATATTCTTTGCAACGTCAAGCTTTACCTCATTCACTAAGCTCTGGAGCAACTGTGAAGTGCACAGTCTATTTGACTTTAGTAAATCAACCCCTTAGTCTCCATGTCCAAGGACAGTAGGCAGAATCATGAAATCAATTTCTTTTATGCTTCAGAGGATTACAGTTCCTCCAAAACCACTGACATATACCACAAATAAGTGCTAAAATTACAGAATCATTTTTCTAGATCTGGCACACAGCTATTTTAGGCGCATTGGTCATTGCGTTTAAAGTTATAACCCCTTTAGAAAGTTATGTGCCTTTTGGTCCTTTTTGGACTGGATCCATCAACAACCTCCTGATTTTCTAATGGTCAAAAGACTGCAACTGTCTTCTCTTAATTAGTGGCATTATCCAAGGATCTCCTGGATCAACACATTTCAGTCCTTTGCAGAGAGTAATCTCAAAAATGCTACATAAACATCACATATTTTTGTGACTTTCACCGGTGATAGCCCAAGCACAGGTTCTCTTTAAACCTAACTTCTACAGCAGGGTTTCACAACCATGGAAACCTAGGATTCCTCCAGAGGTTTCTAGAGGTTCCTCGAGCAATGAGCAATTTATTTTCCAATACATTTTTATTTAAAGGTTTAACATAGTACAGTAGTACAAACATTACTGAACAAATGTCAAAAGATGGATGCACCCTCTAATATAATCAAGGGCCTGAGTATTGTAGGCAAAACACAAATGAACAAGCCTAACATTCTGACCCCACCAAATGGAGCAACTGCTTACCAATAGCATAAGCTCGGTGAAAGTAATCACCCTATTACAGAAAAAGAATAAAGGCATATCTATAAAAGAACATTACATTAACAGCTGATCAAATGGTAACACAGTTACATTAAAACAGGGCTTGACAAATTTGCTCTGAATCTAGGATCCAGCTAAAAAAGTTAGGAGCCAGTTTATTTTAACGTAGTGTGGATTGTCAGCGCCTGGGGTAAGGCAAGTAATTTGCACCCACTAACCCTAACTTACTCAGAGCAGGGCAGCCAGTCAATAACTCCAACGCAACACCATTACATCATGGTTATAGGCTGGCCAGAAAGAGTGACACTAAAAACCTGTTATAAGGAGAAACTCCTTATTATGCCTAATGCATCGTGACTGTGGCATGTAAACGTCCTCATCTGCTGCCTGTTGCAGCTTAAGAGTGGCCGTTGGTGGGTGGCAAACATGTTTCTACTGCACATTTTACCATCCAACTGCACATCTAAATGAAGCCTTAGTGACACTTTAAATAAAATACAAAAAAAGGGTGAAAGAAGTATTCCAGTGCTGCTGATCTTCTGCTGCCTCTTTGCAGCCACTTTCTGCCTACATGTGTCCCCCTCACGGTGACTCTTCATTGATCTAGTGGGTTTCCGGTCACCATGAAATACTGGAGCCCAGCTGCACAGAAAGAGTGGTAATTGTTGATGGTACACAGGGCTTTATCAGAGGACATAGCAATACTCTTCTAAAGCATATCCAGCTGCCTCATCTCCCCTCCTCTACCTCACAGCACACAGTAGAGCTGCACGATTCTGGCTAAAATGAAAATCACAATTTTGTTGCTTAGCATAAAGATCACGATTCTTGTGGCGTAACATCATCCTTCACAGTATACAAAAAAATGGGCTAACTTTGCTGTTTGGTTTTTTTTTAATTGATTAGAGTGTATGTTTTCCCAAAAAATTGCGTTTTGAAAGACAGCTGTGCAAATACCGTGTGACATAAAATATTGCAACAACCACCATTTTATTCTCTAGAGTCTCTGCTAAAAAATATATATATAATGTTTGGGGGGTCTAAGTAATTTTCTAGCTGAAAATACAGATTTTTTACTTTTAAGTAACAAATGTCAGAAAAGGTTTAGTTTGTAAGTGGTTAAACTGCCCTCATTTACAGACCGGAGTTCATTCCTTTGATAAAAGAACCAAAAAAGATACTTTGTTTATACTTATGGTGATGCTGTGAGAACTTGGCAGACTGCCTGGATGTTTGTTTATCTTTAACAGCTGTCAGTTTAGGCAGAGAACAGCTCTTCACTGAATCGGAGATGCTGTTTTTTAAGATAATGAGGGTAGAGAAGGATCTGCTGCCGCTCGCCAGGACGCGGCCTGGCGCCCAGGGTTTGTCGAGCCCTGCATTAAAAGAAATGTGGGAGCAATAACAATAGGAATTATGCTCAGTGCCTCAAGGTTAAATGCCTTGCTTCCATGTGTATGTTGAAGTAGGAGAGGCTCTATGGCCCCTCCATTGGCATCCATATTTAAAAAAAAATCAGTCAGAAGAAAAGGAAAGGAGAAAGTAGAGGAACAAAAAGAAAGAAAAGGAGAGAAGGATGCAAATTGGTCCCCTTGATCTAGGTACCGCAGGGTGCCGCAGCAATGAGCAATTTCTGCCTCTCAAATAAGTTCCCATTGACACCATTGATCTTTTTGGTAATTCCTTCCAATAACCACAAGTGTAAGGAGCATTTTTTCCCACTGACCATCACACTAATGTATCATGAGTTGTAGATATATACATTTTTAGCAGGTGTTCCCAGGGACTGGAAAGTTATTTCAAGGTTCCTCTGTGTTTAAAAGGTCGAGAAAGGCTAATCGACAGGAACATATAGATCCACTTCTGTCACTGATTCAGCCAATTTTACTCCCTCAAGATTGTATGATACATACATGTATTTACTCCCTACATCCATAGTTTTTCTGTTATCTATAGTGAAACTTCCTTTTGCATGCAGTTGCCCAATCAATCAGTGCATCCACGTCAGCTGTAAGTCAGACTCCTTGCATGGAATGTATTTCATTACACAGATTGTCATCTTCATACACAGAAATGCTATCAAACTATACATCATTTAAATACACAGTAAAGAGTAATGGTCCCAAAACTGAAACTAAACTATGCCACTAACAACCTTTGCCTATTCAGAGAACAAATCACAAGCTTCAAGATTCTTTAATGGTGATGTTTAAACCAGTTTTTAATAAATTAACAGACTGCTATAAATTTTAAAGCTGAACTATGGCCAAAACCTTTTGGATACAGAAAGGGAGGGTTATAACTCTTGTCAGTTTTTTGGCATCTAGTCCCACTGGGGAGTTTTACCTTCACTTCCTGTCCCATTGCCAAAACAGGAAGTGAGAGGAAATCCCTGCAAATTAAGGGAATCCCTTGGAGCCCCCTAGGTCACCAGATATACTGTGCCTATTGGAAAATGTAATCTCTATTAATCTTTTGGGACAGCCACAATTTGGGATTTTCTTCTACTTTCGCTTCTATTGATAATGCTAAATAGGACAAATAGAGAAGGTGAATCTACTTAACGGGGACATAAACAGCAATGAAAACCTAATACGTGTTCTCATTCATCTCCACTCTATCCAAACCTAAAAAAAAGTTTGCCTTTAGTTTATCTTTAACTTGCGTGCAATAACCATCTCTAAAGATATGTGTAAAACACTTTAGCAAAGTCCAGATATATAACATTAACTGCCACCCCTTATTCCAAATTCTAACTACTTCTTTATGAAAAAAAAAGCAGATTTGTTCAATAACAACTGTTTCTCATAAATCCATGCTGGCTTTCAATTAAAGAGGAAGTAAACCCAGGTGGGGTTTACTTCCTCTATGTCTCCCTGTAAAGTAGAAACATAATGGGCTACTATGCATCGCATAGCCCATTATGTGCTACTTACCTGCAAACGAAGCCTGTGGCATCCAGCGATGCCCCCGCTCCTGGCCACATCCATCTTCAGCCCCTCTTCCTTCCGGGGTTGCGACTCCGGTGCTGTGACTGGCCGGAGTCGCGTGACGTCATTCCCGCGCATGCCTGCGAGAGCCGCCAGTCACGGCACGGTAGCAGTGGAGGAACGGCACACAGGCCGTCCCTTCACTGTGCATGTGCCGGCATGACGTCGACACAGCTTGAACACTGCATATCTCCTGAACCGTGCAGGTTTAGTAGATATGCAGTGCACCTACAGGTAAGCCTTATTATAGGCTTACCTGTAGGTTAAAGTGGTTATCACAAGTTGAGTTAAGTAAAAGTATTATAGAGCACAGCATATAGACATTTGGGCCTTTACCAACCCAACCAAATATCTATCCTGCAACATAAGTTAACAGCATAGGTCTGTAGTTAGGGAGTAAAGATTTTAAATCCCTTTGAAGGATACCTGTAATGTGAGGAATATTAACCCCTTCCTTACTGGGCACTTAAACCCCCCTCCTGCCCAGACCAATTTTTGGCTTTCAGCGCTGTCGCATTTTGAATGACAATTGCGCGGTCGTGCGACGTTGTACCCAAATAAAATTTGCATCCTTTTTTTCCCACAAATAGAGCTTTCTTTTGGTGGTATTTGATCACCTCTGCATCATTTCTGATCGCCGCTATAAACAAAAAATGAGCGACAATTTTGCAAAAAAAGAACAATATTTTTTACTTTTTGCTAAAGTACAAATCCATTAAAAAAAATTATTCATCAGTGTAGGCCGATATATATTCTTCTACATATTTTTGGTAAAAAAAAAAATCGCAATCGGCGTATATTGATTGGTTTGCGCAAAAGTTATCGCGTCTACAAACTGGGAATTGATTTAAGGCGTTTTTATTATTTTTTTTTTTTTTACTAGT
>BLSH010358025.1:513995-535787 GCA_018402905.1 Glandirana rugosa
TAAGGGTCAAACATCTGCGCTATTGAAAACGCGTTTGGTTAGTTATATGCGGCTAACGCTAAAAAAAAAAATGGTTTTTATACATCTTCTTATATATAGCCGGATGTGACTACTTATTAAAAAAAATTACCTAAACATGAAATCGTTTTTCATTTTTTATAACAAGAAAAAAACGTTTTAACAGCGAGTAAAAAACAAATATCGCCGCTAGTCTTTACTACGTCTCCACTAGTTTATGGTGGTTTTCTTTCGAGATAAACACCCTTTTTTTCCTACGTTTAAAATAAACCCATGTTGCAGCGTGCTGGCGCGTTAACAGTAAGTTTTACGCTGTCGCGACTTTCGGTTTTTAACCAGACCCGTCCTCCCCCCAAATTCACGGGTCATTCCTTCCCCAATTATAAGGAGTGTAATGTCCAATTGATTGGTTTGCGCAAAAGTTATCGCGTCTACAAACTGGGAATTGATTTATGGCGTTTTTATTTTTTTTTTTTTTTTACTAGTAATGGCGGCGATCTGCGATTTTTATCAGGACTGCGATATTGCAGCGGACATGTCGGACATTTTTTACACATTTTTGGGACCAATGACATTTATACAGCGATCAGAAATTTAAATATCCACTGATTACTGTGTAAATGTCATTGGCATTGAAGGGGTTAACCTGCAGGGGGCAGTGAAGGGGTTAAATATGTTCCCTGGGTGTGTTCTAACTGTGGGGGGGCAGGGCTGGCCGGGACATAACAGATCTAACTGATCCCAGTGACAGGGATCAGTAGATCTGGTATGTCCCCTGTCACAGAACGGGGAACCGCCATGTTTACATCGGCGGTTCCCCGTTCTGAGGCTCCTAAGAGAGATCGGCGGGTCCGGGCGGACTCGATGTCCGCCCGAGCCACGGGCACGCTCGCGCAGCGTGCGGCGCGCGCCGCTGCCGCCAGGGGGCGCGCAAGGAGCGCGCACAGGGGACGACGTCCATGGACGTCGTCCCGGCATTTCAGATCCGCGCTGGAGCCGTACTTCGGCAATAGCGCGGATCTGAAGTGGTTAAAGCGTCTCTTGCTGACTTGACCACCAAGTTGACCCTGTTGACCATCATGTTGACAACATGTCTAGTTGCCTGATATTCAAGATGACCATCTGACTTCAATACTCTGAGTCCCTGACCAGAACATGTAAGCAGAAAAAGACTTCAGACTTTACTATTTTGATACTAGCTTTAGGTGCCTCTGAAATAACTGAAGCTAGAGAGTCAGCATCTTTGCCAAGGAACTCTTAGATGAAGTTCAGCAATGGTAGCCCCTTTTTTTTTTTCTAGAGACGGGTTTACGACTTTACTATTGATAATACTGTAGTTTGAGGTGCCTCATAAAGAACTTAAGCCAGAAAGTCAACATCTCAGCCACTAAACTCTTAGGTGAAGTGAAGCAATGGTAGCTCCATTTCTATCTAATGACAGGTTTATTTTAAATCATGGGTGCTCAACCTGTGGCCTTCCAGCTGTTGCAGAACTACACGTCCCACCATACCTTTGCGTTTAGGAGTCATACTTGTAACTGTCAGCCTTGCAATGCTTCATGGGACTTGTACTTTCGCAACAGCTGGAGGGCCACAGGTTGAGCACCCATGCTTTAAATAAAGGTACCATGTATGGATTTCATTTGTATATAGCTTTCAACTCTCCTTCGACAGATAATATTTTGGAATCAGTCCTATATTGCGTATTTATGCTGCATTGCTTATTAATTTTACTGTGCATCTGTAAATTATATCTTAAAATTATTTGAATAAAAAGATGTTTGCTCCCCAAGATATCAGCAGAAGTGGCGGTGGCCCTAGACAAACCAATACAACCAGACGAACTCCAAAATGCCCTGAAGAACACGAAACCTGGCAAGAGCCCTGGACCTGATGGCTTTTCTAGCATCTATTACAAAACATACCAAGATATCCTGACCCCTCACTTTCTTCTGGCGTTTAACTCCCTGGCCCATAATATATCCCCCCCGACCGATTTACTTGAAGCCCACATCTCAGTGATCCACAAAAAAGGAAAAGATGCCACTCTTGTAGAAAGCTATCATCCAATCTCGCTCCTAAACCTAGACATCAAATTACTTGCCAAAATTATAGCAAATAGACTCCAGCCTCTCCTGCCTAACTTAACACAACGAGACCAAGCTGGCTTTGTACTGGGCAGAGAGGCTCGAGACAACACCATTAAGGCCCTGAACATCCACCACTGGATGACTAGATCTTCCACAAAGGGCTTTTTCCTGTCCACGGATTCGGAGAAGGCGTTCGACAGGGTGGCGTGGGATTTCATGGAAGCGGTCCTGGCTGACATAGGTCTGGGCCCTTTCTTACAGGCAAGCATAATGAGCCTCTATTCGAACCCCCAGGCCAGAATCAAAGCCAAAAGCCACCTCTCGAGCGCCTTCTCCATCCGCAATGGCACTAGACAGGGCTGCCCACTCTCCCCGATAATTTTTATTCTAACTCTTGAGCCATTCCTAAACTGTATCCGTTCCAACCCAGACATCACGGGCATTACCATCGCCAAAAAAACGTATAAAATTGGAGCCTTCGCAGACGACATCCTCCTATTTCTGACTAACCCCAAACTCTCGATCCCCAATTTAATCAGAGAATTCCATAACTTCGGGGTACTTTCAAACTTCAAGATAAACCTTAACAAATCGCATGCTCTCAACATTTCCCTACCCGACCACATAGTTAAGGAATCCCAGAAGTCCTTCCCTTTTACCTGGCGTCCCGATGCAATCCCATATTTGGGTATCCAACTCCCCGCTAAGCTTTCTTCCCTATATCAGCTAAACTTTGTACCATTCCTTCAGACATTCACGAAGGAGACTAACGTTTGGGATAGAATGAGACTTTCATGGTTCGGTCGGGCAGCCACGATACAAATGACAGTTCTCCCTAGATTCCTATTCCTAGCACAAACAATCCCTATCTCACTTCCCAAGGCCTTCTTTGCCTCATTGCGAACTCAAATCAGCTCTTACATTTGGAAGGGACGCTCCCCTAGAATTAGCCTACTGAGACTCTCGGCCCCTAAAAACTTAGGAGGGATCGCTCTACCTGATTTTAAGAGATACCACAGGGTACTTCTAAGCAAGTTAGTTGATTAGCATATTCACAAAGAATCCAAGGATTGGGTCTGCTTAGAGCAGGCCTCAACGGAATCCCCCTCGCGAGACTTAGCCTGGCTCCCTCCAGAAGATAGGAGACAAATAATTGAATGACACCCCCTTTTGCTCCCGCCCATACAGTGCCTCCAGGAGTCATGTAAATCATTTGCGATTAGCTCTGTCCCTGGCCCCATGACCCCCCTGAAGCACAACCCGAAATTCCCTCCAGGTCTAGAAAAAGGATTTGCAATCTTTCCCCCTACCTCTCATCCTCGAGCACACCACTTCTTCGCACATGGCCAATTTATCCACCGAGAGAACACCAGAGACCTCACCTTGGGCGACCCAATGCCAATTTGGGCCTATTTCCAAACCCGACATTACCTTAATGACCCTAAAGACAAAAATAAATACTCCAGATCCTTGACACCCTTTGAGAAGCTATGTATATCCCCCCCACAGAGACACCTAGTGGCCACTGTATACGCAATCATTTCCCATCTGAGCCCAGACCACCTCACCCCTATCATCAACACTTGGTCCCTAGACCAACAAATAGCGTTGACACGCGAGAACTGGGAATCTATATGCAGAACAGCACACAAAGGTATTGGGAATGTAGCAATTTAGGACCACAATTATAAAGTCCTGACCCACTGGTACAGGACCCCTTCCACTCTCCATAAGATCGCTGCCAACATCCCGGACACGTGCTGGTGCTGCGGTAACCCTGGAGGATCAATGCTCCACATCTGGTGGACATGCCCCAATATTGTTCCATACTGGGAACAGGTACACAAAATAATTTGCAGAGTCTCCACATATCCCAGTAAATTTACGTATCAGCAATACCTTCTTCAATACTCCACAATTCTACAACACTCCTACAAGAAATCACTTGTAATGCACATGATTAACGCTGCCAGGATGTGCATCCCCACACTCTGGAGACAAAGGTCTCCTCCGTCCCTATAGGCCTGGCTCTTAAAGCTGAACAAAATAATGGAACTGGAAGAACTCATAGCTACATCCTCGAACAACATAACTGCCCACCTTAAAAATTGTAGCTGCTGGACACATTTTCAAACAACCAGAGAATACGCAGAAATAATCAACAATACCCCCAGGCTTCCTTCCACCTCATAAAAGCTTCCTGAAATCAGCACGCTTGCTCTGATACCCTCTGTACCCCCCCCCCCTTCCATTACCCTTGGATCCATAATTTAAGAACTATTACCTGATCGACAGCGTTTATTAAAAGAGTTCATATCACCTTTTTACACCCATAGGGCTATTAGTCCTTAAGTTTCGCATAACCTATGTTATTACAATGTCTACATATGTACATTACTGGCACCACTGCGCTGGAATGCCCTTGGAAAAATTGCTATGCTTATGTACATGCCTTCCTTTTTTTTCTTTCAATAAAACTTTATGGAATTAAAAAGATGTTTGTTAAAAACATAAAGGCGCCACTGTCAGAAAACCAGTCAATAAAAAAGTCACTAAAAATTAGAAATAAAGAATAGAGATAACTGAGCTCAGAACTTTGAAGATTGCTGGATATAATCCTTCTGGCCTGGGTGTTTTATTTGCATCAAATTGTCTTATTGTTTCTGAACCACATCAATGTTAAACCACTGTGATGCATTTAAAATCTTAAATTGTAATTTTACACGAGGATTGTTTTTACTCTTTTTTTCTGAAGAAAGACTTGTGTAAGACCAAACCCAATGAAAATGTGTTTTTTTTTTCAACCAAAATAAATGTTTAACCACTATGTAATTAAAGCGGTTGTCTACCCCCTAAAGTCATGTTTACCTACAGGTAAACCTATAATAAGGCTTACCTGTAGGTAAAATGAATATCTCCTAAACTTGTACAGTTTAGGAGATATTCAACTTGCAATGCAGCCGCTGACGTCACAGCGCATGCGCAGTGATGGCCCGACGAAGGCCCGGCGCATAGCGCCGGACCCTGCTGGAAAGACATGCTCCAGCACGCATGCGCAGGAGTGACAGCTTGCGGCTCCGGCGACTCACAGCACCGGAGCCGCGAACCCGGAAGAAGCCACATAGCAAAGATGTCCGCTCCCTCTGCAGGGACCGGGCAGCCCTGCGGGAGCTTCGTTCTAAGGTGAGCATTTCATAATGAGCTAGTATGCAGTGCATACTAGCTCATTATGCCTTTGCCTTACAGTTTTTTTTTTGTTTTTTTTTTTCGTTTTGGGTAGACAACCGCTTTAATGAAATGAAGCACAGTAGTAGAATTTCTAAATACAAAAGATGTACATGAATCTGTAATTGTATCAGATTCTTGTCTATCAGGCTCTTAGAACTCAGACTGAGAAAGGGGCAGCACTGGAAGTCATTCAGGTGCTGCAGGCATGCCTTCAGGAAAAGAAACACAGGGATGAGCTCATTACTCTGCTGCTGTCTTTTCACTGGCCAATCACAAGCTAGGGGAAAGGATGTAACCTAACTGTATTGCTTAACAGCAGAAAAAAATAATCAGGTCAACAATCTGGCTGTGCTGTCAGGCAGGACTGTATAAATCTCAGATCTGAAGGGACAAAATTACAAATCCTTTGCTGGTTAAAATACTCTATAATCAATATTACTTTATTATGTATAAAAATCTGTTTGCCTGGATTTTAGCATTAAGTTTTGCCTCTGTTTGTCCCTGTCTAGTTGAGCTTTGGAGATCCAAAAACTAAAAAACATGTTGTAACTATCACAAGAACACATGTATTGCGGCACCTCTGAAGATAATGTATCTCAGAGACACATGGCAGTCATTTGCGATATGATTCCAGGAGGTAAATTGGCAGGAGTTATCTTCCTGTTATTCTGACCTCTAAAATATAGCTGTGCATTAGGACACAGAACACTTAATAATTACAGGATATTGCTATACCAAATGTATGCTGTTTGTTTTAAAGGAAGCAGCCCAAGAAATGGCAGTGGTAACATTTTCCAAAACAAGCCTCTAATACTGAGCATTAAAAATGAATCCGCCATGCATAATTATAGACAATGGTTTGTTTCATAAATTCTGCTTTCAATATATTGGTTATAATCATGTGAACGTTCACTGGTCAACCATATGCTATGGAAACAGGCAATGTGTGAGCTCAGTCAGTTCACTAAGAACCACTGACATCATTGCAGCATGATGCAACATATTGTCTTGCTGCTGACAATTTTCTATTTCACAAAATGATTACAAATGATTTTTAACAGCAAGCACAAAGTGATTTACGCATTAAAGTATATGTGAACCCTTACCGAGAAAAACAAACGATTCCATTTAAACACTTAATGACCGAGCCTCTTTCTGAGATTCAGTGTTTACAAGCTAAAATATATTTTTTTTTGCTAGAAAATTACTTAAAACACCCAAACATTATCTATTTTTTTCTAACACCCTAGAGAATAAAATGGCGGTAGTTGCAATAATTTATGTCGCACCGTATTTGTGCAGCAGTCTTACAAGCACCTTTTTTTAAAAAAAAATAACTTTTTTGAGTTAGAAAATAAGACAACAGTAAAGTTAGCCCAAGTTTTTCTGTATTGTGAAAGATAATGTTACACAGAGTAAATTGATACCCAACATGTCATGCTTCAAAATTGCGCCCGCCCGAGGAATGGCGACAAACTTTGCCACTTAAAAATCTTCACCAGCGACGTTTAAAAATTTCTACAGGTTACCAGTTCTGAGTAACAGAGGAGGTCTAGCACTAGAATTATTGCTCTCGCTCTAACGATCGCGGCGATACCTCACATGTGTGGTTTGAACACTGTTTTCATATGCAGGAGGGACTTACATATGCGTTCGCTTCTGCGCGCGAGCTCAGTGGGACGGGGCGATTTAAATGTTTGTTTTTTTATTTATTTTACTTTTTATTTTTACACTGTCCATTTAAAATCATTTTTTGGGTCACTTTTATTCCTATTGCAAGGAATGTAAACATTCCTTGCAATAGAAAAAAACAATGACAGGTCCTCTTAAATGAGATCTGGGGTCACAAAGACCTCAGATCTCATATTTACACTAAAATACAATAAAAAAAAAATGTAATTTAAAAAACAAACAAACTCCCCTTTAAGAGCATTGGGCGGAAGTGACGTTTGACGTCGCTTCTGCACTGCAATGTTATGGAGCCGAGCGAGGGCCATCTTCCCCTCAGTCAGCATCCAGGTATTGAGGGGAGAGGATAGGATCATCTCCGCCACTACCGACGGTTCTGGTAAGCGGCGGAGACGACAGTAAAAGAGGCAGGAGCACCTCTCCCGCCCCGATAAAAGTGATCTCAAGGCGAATCCGCCACAGAGACCACTTTTATCTGAAAGCAGACCGCCCGCTTTCAAAAACAATACCGGGGTAATGGTAGCTATCTGCTACCATAACAATAGGATTCCACGTCAAAGTACCGATGTAAAACGGTCCGTAAGTTGTTAAATGAGAAACAAAACATTTGTGTGTAAAATCTATCTATTTATCTATCTATCTATCTATCTATCTATCTATCTATCTATCTATCTATCTATCTATCTATTATAATATAATATAACATAATACAGATACTTTTTTTTCGTTATAAGTGATCATAAGGGTGTTAGAGAGCTGGAGGCAGAGACTGCAAGGGGGCATGTCAACAGGAGGCAGAAAAACAGTAGTACACTGATCTTGCCAGTAAAGAGCTGTGCAAGGGGGGTATGTCAGCAGTAGTCTGATCACTGGAGCACAGGCAAGCTGTGCTCCCTAGTAGAATGCAAAGAAGAAAACTGACCATACTGGGATGCATGTGCTTCCATGCCTAGCATGGTCAGTTTGAACATACACTCTAACCACTTCAGCCCCGGAAGGATTTGCCCCCTTCCTGACCAGGCCATTTTTTGTGATATGGCACTGCGTCACTTTAATTGACTATTGCGTGGTTGTGCAACGCTGTACCCCAACAAGATTGCCGTCCTTTTTTTCCTACAAATAGAGCTTCCTTTTGGTGGTATTTGATCACCTCTGCGGATTTTATTTTTTGCGTTATATACAGACCGACAAGTTTGAAAAAAATACTTTTTTTTTTTTACTTTCTGTTATAATACATATCCAAAAAAATATATAAAAAAACAAATGTATTAATCAGTTTAGGTCAATATGTTTTTTCTACATATTTTTGGTAAGGAAATTTCAATAGGCGTATATTGATTGGTTTGTGCAAAAGTTATCGCGTCAACAAAATACAGGATAGATTTATAGCCTTTTATTTATTTATTTTTACTAGTAATGGCGGCGATCTGCGATTTTTAGCGGGACTGTGACATTGCGGCGGACAAATCTAACCCCAAATGACACTTTTTGGGGACCAGTGACATTATTACATTTATGATAATACATGTAAAAATTACACTGGCAGGGAAGGGGTTATCACTAGGGGACGATCAAGGGGTTAACTGTGTTCCCTCAGCGTTTTCTAACTGTAGGGGGGATGGGTTGGCAGGGACATGATAGAGATCACTGTTCCCGATGGCAGGAAACAGTAGATCTCTGTCATGTCCCCTGTCAGAACGGGGATCCGCCATGTTCACATTGGCAGATCCATGTTCTGCCTCTGCACAGAGCGATCGCGGGTCGCCGCGCGCCCGAAATCCCATATGCACGGACCGACGGTTTGTGCAGGGGAGCCGACCTGCTGCAGTATATGAGCAGGTCGGCAAGTGGTTAAAGTGATTCTAAAGGATGCATTTTTTTTTTAATAACAAACAAAGAAAAAGAGTATGGGCATTAAGGCATCCAAAGACATAAGACCGCAGTTGGTTCTGAAAACAACAATGCCATAAACCTGCATGTCCACAGTGGTAAAGTATATTTATCCCCTTGTGGACCTCAGCAGCCTTTTCTCCAAAGAACATTCCGGCCAACAAAATTTAAAGGTGTTGGGACATTTTGGAAGTAGCCCAGAAACTATACATGTGTTCCCAAATAAAACCATAATCAGATGGAAGGAGCATTGATCTTCTCATGTCTGAATACTTTGCAAAATCTTTTGGCATTTAAAACAGTCCTCATTAATGTAATCCAAATGTTTTATTTAGCCACTTGGCTTGAGTTACCCTAAAATCTGGACAGGGTGACCTGAAGACAAAATATTGTTTGCGAGACATTCATCATGTTCAAATAAAGAGATGACCCAGGGCTTTCTGTGTCTGAAACAATGACATTTACCTCCTTTGAACTAGATGTAGTATTGGCTCTTTTACCACACTAAGAGTAAGTGAAGCATGGCCCATTCATAGCCTTGGCATTGAAAAAGAAAAAATTGTAGCAGTAGACATCAAACAGCTTGTTCATACCGCCCAATTATCTGAGCTTAGAAAGAGGAGCATTTTAAAGTGAATTTGTGCTTGGTCTGAATTAGTCAAAATAACATGTATACCTGAGAGCAGGTACGGGTACTCCATGCCAACCTGATCCACCAATGGAAAAAATACAGAAATTAAAGGTATGGGGTAACTGCCCCTGTTACCCACTGTGAATTGGTTGCTAAATGAGGAAACGTGTTCAGGTTTGCACAGGAACTTTTTGGGGTGCAGCTGATTCAGGTAGTGGGGTAGCATGGAAATTTTAACGGTGTTAGCTATCAACCAATCATGTTACATTCACAAATCCAGGCAATGTCCACTGTGACAGCGTGAGGCCCTGCCACTGTGGAAATGTAGAAGAAAATGACACAGGATTACTATAATTAAGACTTAATGCGAAGTTCCAGACAATTGTTTCTGAGCGGAGAAGGCTGAGTTTCTGTTTTTCTCTGGATTATGTAGTCCTGGATGCGGGCCTGAAACTTTTCAAAACATCTTGGGTAAGACAGAACCGTATTTTACCTGCAGCCTGTGCGAGAACACAGGTATGCAGGGTTGTTATATACTCAAACCTGAGGATAGCTCAGGGCTCCCAGTTTGGAGACAGCTCCCATATTGGAGACGGGAGGTCTCACTCAGGGGTCAGAGGAGCCCCAGCCAGGAGTCAAGAGACAGGAGGTCTCAACCAGGAATCAGAGGAGCCCCAGCCAGGAGGTCTCAACCAAGAGTCAGAAGAGCCCAAGCCAGGAGTCAAGAGACAGGAGGTCCTGACCAGGAGTCAGAGGAGCCCCAGCTAAGAGTCAAGAGACAGGAGGTCACAACCAGGAGTCAGAGGAGCCCCAACCAGGAGTCAAGAGACAGGAGGTTTTAACCAGGGGTCAGAGGTGCCCCAGCCAGAAGTCAAGAGACAGGAGGTCTCAACCAGGGGTCAGAGGAGCCCAAGCCAGGAGTAAAGAGACAGGAGGTCCTGACCAAGAGTCAGAGGAGCCCCAGCCAGGAGTCAAGAGACAGGAGGTTGCAACTAGGCGTTAAAGGAGCCCCAGCCAGGAGTCAAGAGACAGGAGGTTTTAACCAGGGATAAGAGGTGCCCCAGCCAGAAGTCAAGAGGCAGGAAGTCTCAACCAGGGGTCAGAGGAGCCCAAGCTAGGAGTCTCATCCCAGGAGTCAGATGGGCTCCTATCGGACCTATCGGTGTCAGAATCCCTATCTAGAGGCTAGGAGTAGGCCATGCAGCAGGCATGTGAGCCAAGTGAACTAGGAGAGCTGGGCAACACTGTCAGAGGGACTGGTAAGAAGAGCAGTGGTGCTTGACTCTTCATGTTAATGTGGAAGAACCCCTGCGTGGGCAACTGATGTTTACGCAAACTTTCCATTGTGTTCATTAAACGCGGGCCGCCATGCCCTAAAATACAGTTAGGACCGGCGCAACTCATTGGGAAAAGCATCTGCACATGAGTATAATCTCCACAATATCACATGACCTAGACATTTGTCACTGGAACAAGTGTACCTACTGGGTGATTTCCCTTTACCCCCTGTTCTAGTGACAACTGTAAAATATTGGATTTCCTATCACTTTCTGTCCAGCAACAATGGTCACCAAGACATAGAGAGAGGATGAATCTCCCCAGCGGGTACACAGACAGCGATAAAAAGCGTTTCCTAAACTCAAAACTGAATTCCAAGCATTGTAAGTACCTGAATTTGATTTATCAGCCTGTTGCAGTCTACTGTATAAAGTAGTCTGTACAGCTCAGCTCAGAGAGGGAAAAGCAGCACAAGGAGTCAATCAGACGTGCTGCCATGTAAGTAGCAAGCTTATAGGAGGAGAGAGCAGAGTGGCAGAGAGAGGGGCTCATAAGTGTGCTGCTTCTACTGTCAGATTCTAGTCACAGGGTGGGGAGGGGATCTGTAGGTGAAACTACAGCAGTGAAAGAACAGATCTCTTTCCTTGCTAGACATGACTGCTCTGTGGGGCAGAGCTGTGTAAAACGCAGGACTGGATACCCCAATGATCAATAAAAAATGCAGGATTATTCAAACTATCATTGAGATCAAACAATCCAATTTCTCCATGCATATCCAGGACAAAAGTCAGCTGACACATTAAGCCCATGTGCTTGTAATCTTTTCTGAACAGCTGTAAAGCAGGGAGGCTCAGCCATTGATGTGGCTAATTTACAAATCCCTACACTTAAAGAGACCAAATGACAATGAGGCTTATTTACTAAATCTGGAGAGTGCAAAATCTGGTGCAGCTCTTCATAGAAACCAATCAGCTTCCAGGTTTTTTTTTTGATAAAACTTATTTGAACAAACTGAAGTTAGAAGCTGATTGACTACTAGAGATGCGGCCAAAACATATTGACCGAAAATTGAGCTCTCGGCATTTTGCCGATACGGAAAAAAGTGCAGATAATGACGTTGAAAACACATGTGAATTTGCCACGATTTTACTGTGCTTACAGTGTGTTTTTCATAGATCGTGTGGCTTAAAAACCACATCAAAAACTTAACACGGGTGCGTTATTGATGTTCCTGCTGCATTTTCAATGCATTTCAACAGGAGCTGCATTTTTTTTAACTAAGCGAAAATGCAGCAAGCAAGATTTTTAACATCACAGCCGAAGCGCAACAGACCATTGTAAAGACATACATATAATTTAAAGGGATGCATTTTCTTGGGCTTTTCTAATGGCCAACAACAAATTCTTGTCGGGACGTGCAGTTTACGCATACACTTGCAAATGTGTGTAACCAATCCCCTGCCTTTTAAACGCTGAACTGTTAGACAGGTGAATTTGGTTGGTGGCAAACTGATCAGTAAGTTGAGCTTGGAATTCCTTGCTTTTTGTAATATTCATTTAAATTCATGATATTATCTAAAAAGTAAAATATAATACAATTATACACTCACTATTTTGTCAAAAGTATTGGGACACCGGCCTTTACACGCACATAAACTTTAATGGCATCCCAGTCTTATGCTGGCCATACGAACTATACAAAAAAATATACAAGTTTTCGAAAAATTAATCACGGTTGTGAGAGTAAACGGTTTTGCTATCATGTAATCATCGAAATTTGATCGATAAATCGTTCAACTGACATAAATGAATCAGTTCTTCATTAATTTTGTCACATAAGCCTAGTGCGAGAAACACATTAACCTTTCAATTTATCGTCCGTTCGGCAAAGTTTTCCAAACCTTTCCTTCAATTTATCGGCTCAAAAATGTCACAACCAATTTTCGATTCGTGCCCATTAACTGGACGACAAACGAACAAACTGTCCAAATGACAGATTTTCAAAGATTTTTCATCTAGTGTATGGCCAGCATTAGTCCGTAGGGTTCAATATTGAGTTAGCCCACCCTTTGCAGCTATAACAGCTTCAACTCTTCTAGGAAGGCTGTCCACAAGGTTTAGGAGTTTGTCTATGGGAATGTTTGACCATTCTTCCAGAAGCACATATGTGAGGTCCATAAAGACATGCATGAGTGAGTTTGGGGTGGAGGAAATTGACTGGCCTGCACAGAGTCCTGAGGGGAGACTGCGAGCCAGGCCTTCTCATTCACATCAGTGCCTAAACTCACAAATGCGCTTCTGTAAGAATGGTCAAATATTCCCATAGACACACTCATAAACTTTGTGCATGGCCCTCCCTGAAGAGTTGAAGGTGTTATAGCTGCAATGGGTGGGCCTGAAATTCTGGTTTCGGTTTCGGCACCAAAATTTCCATTTGGTGCATCTCTATTGCCTACCATGCACAGCTGCACCAGATTTTGCTCCTCTACTGACTCTCTGCTCCATTGGAACCCTTGTTTTTGGAGGCAGGTTCTGGGTATTGGGAAACAAATAGACCCCCCATATGACAGTACTTATGCCTGAGTGGTCAGCCTTCATGCCCCAACACTATTATGTGGAGAATGGTAATGGCATCATCCGCCTGGGTATGCTCCCACATTATCCAAAACTGGAATTTACCCATGGTGGATTCCTGCAGCAGTGAAGAGGAGAGGATGGGTGAGTATAATTTTCTGGGGAGAGTTAACTATCAGTGGACACTGTCACTTTGCTCTAAATGTAATATCATGAATAAGCAAACATAAAAATGAATACAGGTAAATATTTCACACCTAAAAAAAGAAAACAAAAAAACAGCTGGGAGCCATACCCAGGCATACATTATATTACCATAAGTATTGGGACACCTGCCTTTACACGCACATGAACTATAATGACATCCCAGTCTTAGTCTATAGGGTTCAATATTGAGTTGGCCCACCCTTTGCAGCTATAACAGCTTCAACTCTTCTGGTGCATTTGTGAGGTCAGATTCTGATGTTGGAAGAGAAAACCTGGCTCACAGTCTCCGCTCTAATTCATCCCAAAGTAGGGTTGCACCGATACTAGTATCGGTATCGGTGCTGATACCAAGCATTTGCACAAGTACTTGTACTCGTGCATTTGCTTCAGATGCCTAATCTGATACTTGTGGTGTCCTCAGCATAGCAAGGGGCTGGGCAGCCTCACAGATGATTGGTGCGAGCAGTTACAGGCACCGATCTCCCTGTATACCTTTCAGTAAAGCAGCTGACAGGCGCGGGAGAGAGAAGGAGAATCGGCAATACAGGGAGATCAGTGCATGTAATTGCCCCCACCGATCGTCCCCTGTGTCCTCCTCCAACTCCCCGGGTACTGCTCTTGTCCCCCTCTGTGCTCCCACCCCCCCTCATCCTGGATCTGTCAGGATGGAGAGCGGAGGAAGGAGTAGGTAAATCTGTTATTTACAGGTTTCTTCCTTTTCTGAATGAACAGTTAGTGATCACTGACTCTGTTCATTCATAACTGTCACTGAACAGCGTAAGCTGTATTTATGATGTTTCAGTTTATGAATGGACAGGAGCCGTTGTCTCTTGTCCATTCATCTCCAGTGCAGCTGAGGCTTCTGAGAAAGGGACTGGGGAATTCCTGTCTTCAGTCCCTTTCCCTATCTCAAAGGGGAGATGTCAGGGGTCTGTTTAGACCCTTGATATCTCACCAAAGCCCCCCAACAGGGCTGATAAAAAAAAAAAAAGATTAGTAATAAATAAATATTTAAAAGGTTAAATTGTAAAAATAAAAAATAAAATTAAAAAACACTGACACTGTCCACCCCCCCTCCCCCCTCCCCCCAAAAAAAGGCTGCATTGTAAAAAAAATAACAAAAAATATAAGTTGCAAGAAGTAATAAAAAAATAAATTGTAAAAAATAAAATAAAAAACTACTGACAGTGCACGCCTCATCAGTGCCCATCAGTGCCACCTATCAGTGCCCATCAGTGATGCATATTAGTGCCACTGTCACATGACATTAAAAAAAGTATCGGTATCGGGGAGTACTTCAAAAATAGTATCAGTACTTGTACTCGGTCTTAAAAAAGTGATATCAGTGCAACCCTAACTCAAGGATGTTCTATCGGGTTGAGGTCAGGACTCTGTGCAGGCCAGTCAAGTTCCTCCACCCCAAACTCGCTCATCCATGTCTTTATAGACCTTGCTTTGTGCACTGGTGCACAGTCATGTTGGAACAGGAAGGAGCCATCCCCAAACTGTTCCCACAAAGTTGGGAGCATGAAATTGTCCAAAATGTATTGGTATGCTGATGCCTTAAGTGTTCCCTTCACTGGAACTAAGGGACCAAGCCCAACCCCTGAAAAACAACCCCACACAATAATTCCCCCTCCACCAAATTAATTTGACCAATGTACAAAGCAGGTTTTGGAAGAATGGTCAAACATTCCCGTAGACGTTCTTCTAAACCTTGTGGACAGCCTTCTCAGAAGAGTTGAAGCTGTTATAGCTGGAAAGAGTGGGCCTAAGGACTAAGACTGGGATGCCATTACAGTTCATGTGCATGTAAAGGCAGGTGTCCCAATACATTTGGTAATATAGCGTTTGAGCACAATGGATAAAACTGGAACACTAGGCCAAATGGTGAAGGAGTCCAAATTTCTTTGGTCACATAAAACAGCCAACGTGTTTTGGGGGCCACCAACACTCCCGCTTCATCAGGGCTCAATACATTTTAATAACGCTTGGATAGACTAAACTGAAAAATCTGATAGATCTTAGTTTGCTTGTAAATTACAAGAACAATTATGCAGCATATGTCAGTGTAAGCAGAGGCAGCAAATTGATTGCTATCTGACATATGCTTCATCTGACTTCTCGTCATTTACCAGCAAATTAGAATCCAATTTGGAAACTGCTTTGGGTCACTGAAGTTTAAACCAACCCATTCTACTTATAACTGCCTTACTTATAAAAATTATCACAGAGCAGGATGGCACTAGATGTCTGGGCAATTCTTAATTCTTATGTGCAACATAGTTTAATAGCACAGCCCTATAGTCTGTATTGTCTTTATTGCTTTCTACAGAAAGCAATGCTGAATGCTGAACACATGGCCTTAGGTTTTGCATTCCCATTGGCCAGAGATAAATTCTAGCGTTGGCTCAGTGCTACAGCTGTGGCCGTACCGGCAGCTGCTTAACACAGCACAACAGGGAGCTGACCTTTTACATCAGCCTCCTCATAACTGTTATGCAACGTTGTGACATTTCAATTTGCATGGGAAGGAGCGATGGATGTGTCAGAGGTGTCAGAGCTGCAGAATGACAAGGAAGAAATGATGAGTCAATATGAGATAAACTATCAACAAAAACAATGCAGAACGTCTTTAAAGCTGAACTCTGAGCAAAATAAATCTAATTTAAATATATTCCTCAATAGCTACAAATGATATAAATTCACATATAAATTCACTTTGTGAGCAACAAATGACTTTGTATATCACCTTAAAATTAGCAGTGATATCATCAATGTGCTGTACAGAGACCAGAGCTGTGGGGGGTCCACCTACTAAAGGCTGCTTGGAGAAAACTACAGGAGGGACGGGAGCAAGACCAGTCACCCTGCACAAGGAGAAGGCAACAGTGACTGGTCTTTATTACAGGGCACAGTGAAGAAGAGTTTTTTCATGCTGGATTACGGCATAGATATGGAGAAAATACAAAATATTCAAGTAGAAATACACATAGGTCCTGTATATACACAATATTTGTTCATTATGAAGTTCAGGTTTAGGGCCGACTACATATGTTGCTGATATTTCAGCTTTGAATAGGCATTGATCAGAATCTGTCTCTTAGAGATTCCAGTTGTGAGATTTGCCTGCAGTAGTTTGCATTTCCCCCTTCCTTCCAAAAAGGACATGAAGGTACCAGTCCCTAATATCTGAATTCCCGAATTACTTCTTTATTATACATTACGGAAGATCCATTGGTAGAGTTGACATCATCATTAAGTTTCATGGTAGCTAAAGCAGTTCAGGAAAACCAGAAATTCTGATGTCATATCCCTGAAAATGTAACAAAAAAGTATTTTTGTGTTTGTATTCCCCCTCCCCCACCCCTCAAAGAAGGACATAATGAAGGTGTCAGTTCTCCACATCTGGATTCTCCAGTTACTTCTTTATTCTATATTAATGCAAAATCCACTGGAAGAATTTTACATATTCATTAGTTGTTTCCTGGTAGCTATGGCAGTTGGGGGAAACTGGAAATTTTGATGGGAAATTCTGATCATTTCATCAGAATATTTTTGCATTTCAACTTGTCAACAGGCACCTAAGAAATATCAGGTTTTGGGTGGTGATGGCCATTGAGGTGCAACTCTAGGCAAAACGCCTTGCCATTTGATTCTTTATTGTGCACTTATCATGCAGAAGCATTATCACTATATACATTTTTTTTCAGGTTCAACTTCAGGCCTACATGAAAATCATGGTTATACTGAGGAAAAGTGCACAAATTCCTCCAGGTCTAGCTGATCTCAGGGGAAAGATCAGTAATTGGACAAAGTTTATTCATATACTTGACTACAATTCCTTTTAAGATCTCTTGGTTCTGCTAATCCAAAAATTCTGATGCTTGATGTTTTTGGCAATAATAATTAGTAGCTATGTGCTAAAGCTTTAACATTTTCAGTTACCTAAAGGTTAGGTTTAGTAGTTAAAATGGGATTAAATAATATCTATAATCAACACTTTTTAGCTAGTTTTGGATAGAGTGTAAAGAAATTAGAACTCCTGGGAGGTTTGATTGATATCCGCGTCTTCATTGAAGAGATTTCCCTCACTTCCTGTTCTGGCGAAAAGTTTACATGCAGGAAGGTATAGTCTGCTACAGGAAAACAGACAGCAATAAAAAGCTAGCAGAGGTTCAAGCATTCCCCTACTTAAGGTAAAGTGAAATCCCAGGCTATAATTATATATTCTGGAATCTGCTCCCATCCCCAACTCCTATTCCAATTACCCTGTAGAAGGAAGATGCCTGTAGTTACCTATTCTCAAGGCGCTCCAGTTTGGTCACATGATTGTCTCCCAGCGCCGGTTCAGGGGAGAGGAGTGACAGCTGACAACAGATGTTCCATAATAAGCCTATGAGTGATGTCACCACCCAAGCATTCCATCCGTTTCCGGCCCTCTCTACTCTCCCTTGAAGCCGGCTGCTGGGGAAATAACATGACCAAACCGAAGTGCCCTGAGAATAGGTAAGAATAAGCATCTCCCTTCTACAAAGTAATTAGAATAGAGGTTAGAAGGTGGGAGGGAGCAGATTTAGAAGTAGATAATGATAACCTAGAATTCCACTTTAAAACAATAATTTTTAACTCCGTCTCTGTTTGCTGTTGAAGAGTTTCCTTCATTTTCTGGTGAAAAGGTTGCCCCCAGGACAGTGAGTAAGGAGAAATCCCTCAACTAAGCCCTACATAACAGCAAAACATGACAGGCTTTATGACTTTTCCCCACTCTATCCAAAATTAAAAAATGTTTAAGAGTCAGTAATTTTTTTTACAATTTTTTGGGTTGTGATAAATTCAAGTGTGATAAGTGTATGGCACATTTAAGTTATCTATGAATACATTTGTGCCACATTTGTAGTACTGAAATAACCATGTAGTTCTCTTGGTATGGCAGAATACCCCACAGTCATTAGATTTTCTAATTGATTTGGTGACATCAGTTTATTTTTTTCACATTATTTTCCGTATGTACAGTATGTAGCACCGATATATGACACAGAGGTTTCATGGATCAATGCATGCCAGTCCATTCCTCATGAAGGAGACTGCAATCGAATGCCCATACAACACTTATTCAAACACTAGCACAAATGTGAGAGGAAGTTGCATAATGTGTTGGATAGTGCAAAAAATAAACTGGAATAACTGCAAACATGGTAAATGCCAATAAACAAGTAGATGTTGAACAAGGTGTAGGGCCAAAGGCTTTAATGCAAGTGCGCTGACCAGTTTTTAGCCATCACACTTGCCTCATAACTAAAGCCTGCCTTTGGTTAACTAAAACACCCCTGTGGGCTGAACAACAGAAATCACTTGATTCCTCCATCCATAAACAGCTTGGATGGAGGAACCTTACCTACCGGCTATTGTATTCTGATATTTATTCTGTGGCTGTCAGAATACCCAAAACATGCCTGCATCTGATTGACTGGAGTCACTCTCAGGGTTGCCAACCACCAGTAAATTTACTGACAGTTTGTAAAAATCAGTGATTTTTACAACTGTCTATAAATATCAGGGTCTGATAATTTGTCATCCTGTGCTGACTTTTTAAATGTAAATCAGGCAAATTACTTGATATGGGTATTGTCAGGGTTTCCATGTTGTGTTTAAATATCAATTGTCTTAGTTTTTAATAGGAGTTCTATTAATTTTCAAATTGTCAGTAAAAAATGTGCTCTGCCAGTAAATTTTCTATGTTTTGCCAGTAAAAAACGCTGCTGGAGGTTGGCAACACTGGTCACTCTTTGGCCAAGAACTTTCAGCCCAGCATCTTTGATTTGAAAATTGTAGTTTGTCAAGCTTGGTGGTGCCAACAGGAATAAGTCGAAATTCGAGATGCTTATGGCTACTGTTAGGCTGGCCATACACGTTGCAAATTTCTTTCCTGCAACCACGGGTTGTAGAAAAGAAATTTGCACGATTCCCCCATCAACACGGATAGTACTGACAGGGGAATCCCTCCTGTTGAGCAATTGTCTGCTCCCGGTGGGGGTGGACAGGGGAAGCCCTCCTCGCTGGGAGAAGACAGTAATTATCACAGCAGCCGCTAGCAATAATCGTAAGAGAATCTGACAGGTTGGTTGTACCCAAGTTAATCGATCGATGAACTTGGTACATTCAGCATGCCCGTTAATGGTTCAAATCTCAGCCGGTTCCTGCTGAACTGGCCGAGATTCAAACCGTGTATGGCCGGCCTTAGCCTTTGCTGGGTATTTTTTCTTAGCTATACCTCAACCTCTATTCCTCTCACCTCTATCTCTCTGGAAAGATAAATTGCACTGCCAGGGAATTGGAGATAAAATGTTTTAGAAAGCATTTTAATTCCTAAAAACCGTCCAAACCTTTATCTTTTCTAAACACTGCCCTTTCTGTTTAATGCAGACATGGACCCTATTTTTGGCTGAAAGGTCAGTTTCCAAGGCTTACAATCAACACAATAAAAGCGTGAGTGAGGAATGTATAAATAAATCATCAAAAATGAGAAATCTTGATGGCTTTTTATGACACATCCATGTGCTATTTTCATTGGCTGTATGACAGCCTACTCCATCCTCCACACTTTCCTAAACAAAACGGAGCCAGATCACCATACAAGAGAACTCAGAGATTGCTGAAGCTGCAGGAAGAAAAATGAAATGCCTAGCTTTAATCTAAAGTGAAGCCCCTTAATAGAGAAAATAGCAAGCAGCTCATCAATTTATAACCAGAGAAGAAGCAGGTTGGCGAGGCAATTTATTGCAAGTGAGAAAGTAAATTTTCCCGTTGCGACAGCTAGTGATGGAGACCTAATTTAAGACCTAAATTAAAAAAGTACTACCAGAAATTATTGAAGATGCATACGTAGAGCGACTCAGTTCATTTAAAAACGAAGGTGGGTCAAAGCTATTTGGCTTGTTTTTTCTTTAGGGTCACAGGAGTAAACTAAAACTTGCATTAGACAGTTCAAAATTCAGCTGGCGCACTAGGAACCGCCACAATTTTGATCTGTCTATTGACAACCTGGTTGTACTGAAGTCAATCCATTGATCGCCCTCAGTACAACCAGCCTGTCAGGGTTTATTTTTGGAACAATTACTATCGTTGGCTATATGCCATTGGCAGTGATCATTGTACTTCTGTGACTAGAGTCTGCTTATAGTGGGCTATTGCTCACGATCAGATGATGGAGCAGAGCTGCTCCAGGCTCTGGAAAGATTTCAACAATCTGGCTGCCTGATTGACAGCTGGCTGTGCCTCTCAGCATGGCTGGGAGCCAGAGCCAGCTGCACCCGACTTCTCCACAGTCCAGCACTGCAATGAGCGCTGGAGGAGAAGAGTGGAGAACAGCGACTGACACTCACCACTCTCTTCTCCAAGCACACCAAGAGCTGAGGGACCACCAGTCTTAGAGTTAAGATGGGACAGCTGCAGCATCACACCAACACTGAAGCATAGATGTAAGTATGGATGTTTATTTTTCATAAACCCATAAGTCTACTTCTAAGAAACTGTCAAAAACACTATTTCCCAAAGAAGGGGGCTTATACTCCCATTCCTCTGATCTTTGCTCTAATCAATCCCTACACTCACCTGAGGATACTTCCAAGAATGCCAAATGCCTGCTCCCCCTGCCACACCCTGTGGTTTCTTCCACTGAAGTTAAAGTGGTTGTAAGATCTTACATATACCCAGTGAAGTGACTAGCCTCAGGTGATACACAGGGATGAATCAAATCCTTTTATACAGGGAGTGCAGAATTATTAGGCAAGTTGTATTTTTGAGGAATAATTTTATTATTGAACAACAACCATGTTCTCAATGATTCCAAAAACTCATTAATATCAAATACTCAAAAACCTTAGTAACTCTTGTACCAACAACAAGTTATTATTTTAATAAGGAGTTTTTATGTTGAACGGATTATTAAGACGTGAGGGACATATTTTCCTAAACTAAGTAGGGACACATAGTGGACTCCGATCAGTGAAGTGACCCATATACATTCTAGAATGTTGGTGAAATTGAAGTCACCTTCTTTGGTGTCCCACACCGTCCCCCTCGTCCGTAAACCGTAAGAACCTTCATAGGAGTCCACTCACATCCCTAACTAATCTCGTTTCTAGTCTCCTTACCCTCATATTCGGGGGAAGAAACCCTTTATCA
>BLSH010358025.1:536498-555911 GCA_018402905.1 Glandirana rugosa
GATGTTGCAGCTCTGAAATATGGCAAAACTGGTGGCAAGTGGCATCTTGGCAGCTGTACGCTTGACTTTTCTCAGTTCACGGGCAGTTATTTTGCGCCTTGGTTTTTCCACACGCTTCTTGCGACCCTGTTGGCTATTTTGAATGAAACGCTTGATTGTTCGATGATCACGCTTCAGAAGCTTGGCAATTTTAAGAGTGCTGCATCCCTCTGCAAGATATCTCACTATTTTTGACTTTTCGGAGCCTGTCAAGCCCTTCTTTTGACCCATTTTGCCAAAGGAAAGGAAGTTGCCTAATAATTATGCACACCTGATATAGGGTGTTGATGTCATTAAACCACACCCCTTCTCATTACTGAGATGCACATCACCTAATATGCTTAATTGGTAGTAGGCTTTCGAGCCTATACAGCTTGGAGTAAGACAACATGCATAAAGAGGATGATGTGGTCAAAATACTCATTTGCCTAATAATTCTGCACACAGTGTATAACTTGTATCTGTCTATCTGCAGTCTTCTCTTCTCTACATCCATTCAAAATGCTCAATTTATAAGATTGTCTGAAAATGGGATGTAGAGCTGCAGTTACACTCTGTGGAGCTCAGTGAGGAGAGCTCTGAGAGCTGATTGGAGGGAAGGAACTTACCCCCCTCCACACAGGAACAGAGCTGAGGCTGTCAATCAGCTGGAGATCTGTCCTCTGTCACCTTTTTTCTCTTGGTATCAGGAAAACTTTGTCAGAAGTGACTCAAGCTGATTGCAGAGGAACAAAGCAGCAGACAGAAATGACACTTAGTCAATACTATAGGGGGAACTGCTTTGTTCATATTTTACAACTGCTTTAATATTATGTGCTGAGGTGATGTAAGGGTCAGCGGGAAGAACCCCTTTGCACCTCATTGTCTAATAGTTGGAAGGATGCTTAGTTGCAATGTGTGAAGTGTCCTATTGTCCATTCTGACAGCAAAGCTCCCGGAAGGAGCCCTGTCAACCAAGCTGCTGGAGTCTTCCCACAAGCTGATGAATGTCACGTGGGGAGGCTAGCTGGCAAAAAAAGAGCAAGTGCATGGCTTCCTTCCCTGTGGAAAATGGAAGCATACGCAAACAGAGTGGCAATGCAGAAAATGTGCACTAAATGGAGTATTGGCTGGAATAGCATTGCAACTCTCAAGGAGGTACACAGAACTGTCTGGATCAACCGGGTATTTACTATCTAGGAATATATTTGTAAAATAAATGCTGAGCTTCAGCTGCAAACTTTATGAATTAATTATTCCACAGTAGTTGTAGCTACAGAGGTTAGCGAGGGCTTATATTCTAAGTGTGTCAGCAATACACCACTGTATTTAGAAATGCTTGCTGGGGTTAAAACATTACAAGGAATGAAGGATGTGATGTTGGATCTATTTTCAGAGACCGCTGATTTTACAGAGTATCTCCTGCATGGCATAATGCTTTCCTGCTGGGGAAAATTAAAGCAGCCTTTCTCAACTCCTGGGGAACCCTTGTAATAATTTTCAGGTCCTACTGCCAAGATTAGTCTATTGGAGGTCATTAGAAAGATGTCCCTTACAGTGGTGGTTAGAATGCCACCCTCACAGTCAAGTAAGGAGATCAGATCGCTGTTGTCATGCTGCTGGCTTTGCCAAGTGGTATTGTCCCTAGAGAGTATAAAGACACAATCTGATGGGAGGACAATGATCCACACCTCAAGGAACCCCTAGCAACCCTGGTTGAGAGTGGCTGAATTAGACTATTAACAATTTAGTCTTTGATGTACCCGGATTGTTCACTAATACAGTATCTAACAAAAGTGAGTACACCCCTCATATTTTTGTGAATATTTTATTATATCTTTTCATGTGACAACACTGAAGAAATTAAACTTTACTACAATGTACAGTAGTGAGTGTACAGCTTGTATAACAGTGTCAATTTGCTGTCCCCTCACAATAACTCAACACAGCCATTAATGTCTAAACCGCTGGCAACAAAAGTGAGTACACCCCTAAGTGAAAATGTCCAAGTTGGGCCCAATTAGCCATTTTCCCTCCCCGGTGTCATGTGTTACAAGATCTCAGGTGTGAATTGGGAGCAGGTGTGATAAAATTAGTGTTATAACTCTCACTCTCTCATACTGGTCACTGGAAGTTCAACATGGCACCTCATGGCAAAGAACTCTGAGGATCTGAAAAAAGTGAAAGTGAAAAATTGTTGCTGTACATAAAGATGGCCTAGGTTATAAGAAGACTGTCAAACCCTGAAACTGAGCTGCAGCATGGTGGCCAAGACCATACAGCGGTTTAACAGGACAAGTTCCACTCAGAACAGGCCTCGCCATGGTCGACCAAAGAAATTGAGTGCAAGTGCTCAGCGTCATATCCAGAGGTTGTCTTTGGGAAATAGACGTATGAGTGCTGCCAGCATTGCTGCAGAGGTTGAAGGGGTGGGGGGTCAGCCTGTCAGTGCTCAGACCATATACTGCACACTGCATAAAATTGGTCTGCATGACTGTCGTCCAAGAAGGAAGCCTCTTCTAAAGATGATGCTCAAGAAAGCCCGCAAACAGTTTGCTGAAGACAAGCAGACTAAGGACATGGATTACTGGAACCATGTCCTGTGATCTGATGAGACCAAGATAAACGTATTTGGTTCAGATGGTGTCAAGCGTGTGCAACCAGGTGAGGAGTACACAGACAAGTGTGTCTTGCCTACAGTCAAGCATGGTGATGGAAGTGTCATGGTCTGGGGCTGCATAAGTGCTGCCGGCACTGGGGAGCTACAGTTCATTGAGGAAACCATGAATACCAACATATACTGTGGCATACTGAAGCAGAGCAGATCCCCTCCCTTCGGAAACTGGTGGCAGGGCAGTATTTCAACATGATAACGACCCCAAACACAACTCCAAAACTAGCACTTCCTTGCTAAAGAAGCTGAGGGTAAAGGTGATGCACTGGCCATGCATGTCTCCAGACCTAAACCCTATTGAGCATCTGTGGAGCATTCTCAAATAAAAGGCGGTGGAGCGCAAGGTCTCTAACATCCACCAGCTCTGTGATGTGGTCATGGAGGAGTGGAAGAGGACTCCAATGGCAATCTGTGAAGCTCTGGTGAACTCCATGCCCAAGAGGGTTAAGGCAGTGCTGGAAAATAATGGTCAAAATATTGACACTTTGGGCCAAATTTGGACATTTTCATTTAGGGGTGTACTCACTTTTGTTGTCAGCAGTTTAGACATTAATGGCTGTGTGTTGAGTTATTTTGAGGGGACAGCAAATTTACACTGTTATACAAGCTAATTTACATTGTAGCAAATTTCTTCAGTGTTGTCACATGAAAAGATAGAATAAAATATTTACAAAAATGTGAGGGGTGTACTCACTTTTGTGAGATACTGTATGTAAGGGGAGGTATAGCTGGGCTTTAAAACCTCTTACCTCTTTGTTACCATTAATCCTTAGTGAATCAACTGTTAGATCAGCCATCAAAGTATGCACACTAAGCTAAGGTTTTTTTTTTAGAGGAAGACAATAGGCCTATTAATATGTTTTAGATTGTGGGTGGAAACCCACACAAACACAGGGCGAGCTAAAAACTCCTGACAGTGTCCCAAGTAGGTTTCAAAACTAGGTTCCAGCACAACAAATGCTATCTCTTATAGCAACCAATCATCAAAGATAAGTAAAATAAAGTGAAATATAATTGGACCAATGGGGTACTACATTTTATACATCATTATTGCTTATTACACGTCAAAATAGATTTTGTTTCGGACATAGTTCATGTCAATAATATCATATGCTAGGGTTGGTCTGCAAAATATGGAGCAAAAGAGGAACTGTTGTCCTTAGCTGCCAAGTTCCATTTTTTTACGGAAAGCTAACATCTGAGAAGTTTTTACACTTTTACTCCAGCCTTCCTTGTTCAAGGTTTCATGATTCAGCCCCCACTGTCATCCTTCAGTGATACAAAATACTTCACAAAGACCTCACACAAAGATCCAAAATGTTCAAAGGGTTTTATTCAGTATATTCAGCAGTGAAAACAAAAATTTGTTTGGCACGGCGTTTAGACGTACGGCCTCGTGCCAGTACCCTTGGGTTCTATTCCAGTCTACAGACTATCTGCGTAGCATTGGCATGCTTTTCCCACAATCACGTGGGTTATTCTTTACTGTATAAACAAGACTCATGTGCAAAAACTAAAAGCAAGAGAAAGAAGCTACACATGCAGTTACAGCCAATCAGATTCTACCAGTCGTTTTGTAGTAGTAAAAACCTGACAGGTGCCCTAACTCTGCCCTACTTTATGCAAAAACGTTTTTGGTTGAGCATACACTTCAACTTTCTTCACACTGGCAATGTCAAGGTCTCTGCTCCATTTTTGGAATCGCAGTCCACACGGGAAATGAAAGTGCAATGTGGTTTCCATTGCAGGAGCGATTTCCATTGAAAGTAATGTGCCATTAGGATTAATAGCACCCACACACACCTTTTTTTCTGTGTGGGTTGTTACTGCTGTGGGAATAGCAGCGGACCACCCTCACAGATGTGAACCTAGCCTAAATGTAGGTAATTATTTTTCAATATTGTCATTCAAATTCACCACTTACCTGCATTTACAGGCAGCCAACTTAGGTGTGTAGAGAAGACAGAAATCTGTGCATTCAGGATCCAATTTGAAACTCTAAACACGGTTAACTGCGGCTAAATTCATGTAAACGTGGCTAAAACCGCTTTGAGCCCTGGTTCACACTGACACGATTTGGCATGCGATTTGACATGTCAAGTAGTTCTTGTACAACTTTTTGCGATTTACAGGTGCGATTTCCATTTGTGCAGAAACCCGCTCAGATGCGAATGTGAGTTCAGCTGAATTTGCGCAATTTCATTCTCGCACTCAGTGTGAACCTGGGCTAAAGCATGAACAGAAACACAGGAAAAATTGATCTGGCAAGTGTCAATGTGGTCCTAAAGATGCTTGGACCAAATTTACACTTTAAGTTGGTGAACCCTAAAAACAGTTGGTCATGTTGCACTTTAACCACCCCCTTCTCATTTAAGCTGCAAAGGCAGCCATATGGGGGGTACCCATGCCATGGCCACAATGCTTTGCATAGTGGAGCACAAAAAATGATCCCCCAGTGGTGTTCGGCAGGCAATACCGCCCTCTAAAAGTTACCCATTCAAGACTGTACCGCAACCTAATGCAATGCATGTAATTTCAATACAGTGATGCAGGCTAAAACAGGTGTTGAGGAGATAAGGCCTCCTTACCACCTGTCAAATGTCTTCGGAAAAGGGATCCAACGCCAATCGCTCTTTATTGGGCACAAGTGTAAACAAATGTTTATTTAGTCTAAACAGGAATGTGTGAAGAAGGAGTCCACTTTTCATTTAAGCTGAACCTAAATTTGATTTTATTTGAAGAGCATAACACATGTGCGTGTGCGCCTTGTGTACAAGCGTTGTGATGAGTTGTTGCAATGCAGTGCAGTGTTTACAGTACTCTTAATTCGACGCACGGCAGCACATTGCGACACACATTCCCCTAGTAAAGTAGATGCATAATGGGCTACTATGCATCGCATTGTAGCCCATTATGTGTCACTTACCTGAAAACGAAGCCTGCGACCTCCAGCGCTGTCCCCTGTGCAGGCAGCATCCATCTTCAGCCCATCTTCCTTCCGGGGCCGCGATCTCTGGCTCTGTGACTGACCAGAGTCGCGTGACGTCTCTCCCGCGCATGCGTGTGGGAGCCGCCAGTCACGCCAAGAGCAAAGTGAAGAAAGGCCACAGAGGCCGTTTCGTCACTGAGCATGTGCCAAAATGACATCGGCACAGTTCTTACACTGCATATCTCCTGAACCGTGCAGGTTTGGGAGATATGCAGGACACCTACAGGTAAGCCTTATTATAGGCTTACCTGTAATTACAGTGGTTGTCACAAGATGACAACCACTTTAAAGTGCATTGTAAGGCATTTTTTGTGTTGTGCTGAAAAAGAAAGCAGGTTGCATCACAACTTCTTCCTGGTTCAGTCATATAACGTTATTTAAGCCCTGAGGAAGGGGGATCTATCCAGAATTTGATCTTTTAATGAGTGACCTTACCGTTGTGATCAGAGAGATAGCAACCTAGGACCTACGTACACTCCCCTTGTATAATGGGTGTACCTCCTCCAAAGAGTATTTTCCCCCTTTTTCCTGGATATACATCATAACTAATTCTCATCTCCACTGGTCCAATGCCACCACAAACCTACCAGTGACTTCTCCTTTTGAAAATGCAGGTTGATTGGCTGTCACATTGATCCAATTGACCCAGTAAGGAATCACTGAACAGGAGCAAGCATGTAGCAAAGTACGAAAGCAAGAGATCAGAACTTTTGTGCTGCATACTTGTCCTCAGGCTGACTCAGAAGACAGTGAAGCCATTGGATCAATATGACATCTAAATATCTAGTATTTTTTTAAATAAGAGGTCACCATGGCAGCCTTCATATCCCTCTTAGGAAAGGACAACGTATAAGGAGGGCAGGCACTGACAACAAATTACTCTGGGTGTCCAGTTCAGCTGTTTCACACAGTGAAGAAAAAGCAAGAACACAGCGCCGCCATGACAGGGTTAAAGTGGGGTTTGGTAAAGGGAAGTGGTTTCTGGGCAGTTTAAAGCATTATTAAATTAGCACTTATATGATTGGTGGGGTGGGATGTAGCAAGTGGGGCTGCAGAAAGGGGATCTGTAGGAGGGTCTCAAGTCCTCAGTCAGGTGAGTGTGTGCTTGAGACAACTGCCCACCCTCCCAACCTTACTGTGTTCAATGTTTTTTTGTCTGAGGTTGGACCGGGATCTGGTGGCATTGTTGTGGCAGCCGGAGGGGTACAAGGTCCTTATATGGGTTTGATTATAGAAAAATATGTACATTTGAAGGGACCCATCCTCAGTACGGCTCCCATTATTATGGTTGGGACCTGTCCTCGGTACGGCCCCCATTATTATGGTTGGGAGCCGTCCTTGGTACGGCTCCCATTATTATGGTTGGGACTCACCCTCGGTATGGCTCCCGTTATTATGGTTGGAACCTGCCCTTGATATGGCTCCCATTATTATGGTAGGGACTCATCCTCGGTATAGCTACCACTATTATGGTTGGGACCCGTTCTCGGTATGGCTCCCATTATTATGGTTGGGACCCGTCTGTGGTACGTCTTCCATTTTATTATGGTTGGTGGTATCTGTGAGTAGTTGTTTGTTGCGGCTGGAGGTCTAAACATTTGCAGTGATTACACAGGTACTAGACGTAGATACCCTCAAGGACCTTGTGAATCCTATTTGTCAGACTGTTCTGGAGGTTCATGTGTTGCATATGTTTATATGTTGATATGTTATTTTTAATGTTAATAAAAGGCTGCTATGGCCATTAAACTCCATCTTGGGTTTCATGTGTTTTTTCTTAAGAAAAGGTTAGTGGTGGTCCAGTAGTTAGGAGAACAAAGCATATTTTATACCCTAGTCAAGGCAGAGCTCTCAGCTTAAAACTGAGACAAAATTGCTATTAGGTAACATATAAGGCTGACCTCGATGATAAGCGAAAATTGTCTAAATACAAGATTCTTTCTTGAATCTTGGTGTGCTTTGTGTATTTCTTCCAGATCTGTGCAGTTATACAACAGGGAAGCTTGCCTCTGTGCAGGAGCTTTCTATAATAAAGACCGGTCGCTGCTGTTCTTTCTCCTTGTGCAGGGTGACTGGTCTTGTCTCCGCCCCTCCTGTAGTTTTCTGCAGGCAGCCTGTAGTGGGTGGAGCCTGCTGGATCCCTCCCGCAGCTCTGCTCTCTGCACAGACTATGTACAGCACAGTAATGATAGCACCACTACTTTTGCAAGGTAATATCTGGGTTGTGAAAGGTATTATGTACTTACAAAGTGGATTTATATCTTTTGCAAATAGTAAGGAATATATTTTGATGAAAGTTTTTGTGTCTAAAGCACATATTTAAAGAAGACCTTTACCCCAAAAAAACAAATCATTTGCACCTGGCTACAGCCCCCCTACCCCAATTAATTATATATTCAACGTAACTTTTTTTGTACTACAGAGCAGCACTTCTGCTCTCCCAGACAAGAATGATGTTTCACTCAATTCCACGTATGTGCAATTGTGCCGAAAGGCTTTTCCCGGCTTTTGGCACTCGGCAAAGACCTTTGGCACATCTGTGCATGAGTGAGGGGTTTTCACTCGCATGTGCAAAGATGCACAATTATAGATGTTCTGAATCCTTAGTCATCAGTGAATCGTCAGTGAGGGGAAACCTGACATATGCACAGATGTGCTCAGGTCTCTGCCAAGTCCCAAAGGTTGGGCAGAATCCTTTTGGCGCATCTGAACATGTGACTTTCAAAGATGGCGGTGGCAGCATTAGGGGGACTGAAATGCCTCTTTAACTACCTGCTGCCCGATAACAGTACAATTACTGCTAGTGGGCGGCACAGCCAGGTATCCCGACATACCCATACATTGCAGTGTACTTCCTGGTTTAGAGGTGTGCATGAGTTTACCCCCTACTGACCTGTGCTGTGATTGGACACAGCACGAGTTTGTCAGCAGATTACAGCCAATCCTTTTGACTGCATATCTGCTGACTGACTGTGGCCAGTCACCGCACAGATCTGTGTGTTTGTAAACACAGGCTCTGGCTGGATTTCTCCCTGTCGTTCAGAAATGAAAGCAAGGGGAGAAACCCAGCCAGATCAGTGAGTAAAAGCAGCACACGTACACTTGTTGAGCACAAGGTTAACCCCTTGATGGCCCTCCTGATCACCCCTGTCACCCAGACAGTGCAATTAGTACACTGTTAGTGTACAGTATTATCACTGATCACTGTATTAGTGTCACTAGTGACTTCAGTGTCAGTTAGCTCCAAATTACCTGCCACACTATCACAGTCACAATATACAGAATCTCACAAAAGTGAGAACACCCCTCAGATGTTTGTAAATATTTTATTATATATTTTCATGTGACAACACTGAAGAAAAATGTAAAGTAGTGAGTGTACAGCTTGTATAACAGGGTAAATTTGCTGACCCCTCAAAATAACTCAACACAGCCATTAATGTCCAAATCACTGGCAACAAAAGTGAGTACACCCCTAAGTGAAAATGTTCAAATTGGGCCCAAAGTGTCAATATTTTGTGTAGCCACCATTATTTTCCAGCACTGCCTTAACCTTCATGGGCATGGAGTTCACCAGAGCTTCACAGGTTGCCACTGGAGTCCTCTTCCACTCCTCCATGATGACATCACAGAGCTGGTGGATGTTAGAGACCTTGCACTCCTCCACCCTCCATTTGAGGATGCCCCACAGATGCTCGATAGGGTTTAAGTCTGGAGACATGCTTGGCCAGTCCATCACCTTTACGCTCAGCTTCTTTAGCAAGGCAGTGGTCGTCTTGGAGGTGTGTTTGGAGTCGTTATCATTTTGGAATACTGCCCTGCATTCCAGTCTCGGAAGGGAGGGGATCATGCTCTGCTTCATTATGTCACAGTACATGTTGGTTTTCATGGTTCCCAGAATGAACTGTAGCTCCTCAGTGCCAGCAGCACTCATGCAGGCCCAGACCATGACACTCTCACCACCACCCACCTCCAAGCTTGACTGTAGGCAGACACACTTGTCTTTGTACTGCTCACCTGGTTGCCACCAAACACGCTTGACAACATCTGAACCATATTTAATCAACCAAAGTTTATCTTGGTCTCATCAGACCACAGGACATGGTTCCAGTAATCCATGTCCTTAGTCTGCTTGTCTTCAGCAAACTGTTTGTGGGCTTTCTTGTGCATCATCTTTAGAAGAAGAGGCTTCCTCCTGGGACGACAGCCATGCAGACCAATTTGATGCAGTGTGCGGCTTATTGTCAGAGCACTGACAGGCAACTCAACTTCTTTGGTAGAGGTCTGTTCTGAGTGGAACCTGTCCTGTTAAAGCACTGAATGGTCTTGGCCACTGTGCTGCAGCTCAGTTTCAGGGTCTTGGCAATCTTATAGTCTAGGTCACCTTTATGTAGAGCAACAATTCTTTTTTTTTCAGATCCTCAGAGTTCTTTCCATGGTGCCATGTTGAAGCACTTGTGCTTTCACATTGGGGTGAATTGGGGGGAGACTTTCAAGCGCTTTACAGGCACTATTTTTAGCGCTAAAGCACCTGAAAAATGTCCCCGGTGTGAAAGGGGTCTTAGGGGTGTACTCACTTTTGTTGCCAGCAGTTTAGACATTAATGGCTGTGTGTTGAGTTATTTTGAGGGGACAGCAAATTTACACTGTTATACAAGCTGTACACTCACTACTTTACATTGTAGCAAAGTGTCATTTCTTCAGTGTTGTCACATGAAAAGATATTGAAGGGGGTAAAACCTTCCAGAGGTCAAGTGGTCAAAGGAGGACAGGCACAGACAACAAATTATTCTGGGTGTTCAGTTCTGCTAATTTGTGATAATGCAGAGCTCCCAACTTGACAACTGAGACAAAATTGTTATTCGGTTATGTTCAAAGGTCTACGAATCCCTCCCCACAGAAACCATTACAATGTATAGACCCCGCTCTATATGCTGCCAACTTTCTTCTAACTGAAAACATTTGGAGGACCCAGTCGTAAGTTTTAAGGCAGCGCTGTCAACACAGCTAAGTATTTGTTTAATTCAGATCAAGGACAATCCTGCTGCCTTATTTTAAGAGATTATTAATCATCAAACAAACCTTTTGTACATTATGCATATCGAAACATTTCCATTTTAGGTTTTTCCTGTGCCTTGTTAATAAACACTTTAAGGGTCCCTTTAAGTGAAAAGCCAGCGATCGCCCAGACTCCGCCTGCTAAACAACTAGAAAGAAAACAACCCCAGACAGAATAGGTCTGGGGAACCGCAATGAGCCAAGCTGGATCTCTCTACATTGGAAACGTATTGATCTCTCCCTTGCACTCCGCTCCCATAGAGGGCCGCTGCGCTGGCTTAGCCGAGGCATCATCATTATTGAAGGAATTGGATACAGAAGGTCTCTGAAGCTCCTGGTAAGCATTGCTGCGCAAGAGAAGCTACCGACTGCCCAATATGCTATTAATGATGTTATAAATAAACAACAACAATGTCCAGCTAGGATCTGCTCCTCTGTACAATCAGCAGCTGCTGCAGAACCTCTTACAGATAAAGACGCGTGATGCGTGTGGAAATCTGATTTAGTCACCTTTTTAATTTTTAGGTCAAGTGGTATTTGTGTATTGCTGCGTTGTTGTAGGCCATTGTATTAATTCTGAACAGCCATCATGGCAATGTATTGATGTTTCTTAAAGAGCCCCATTTATCATTGGATCATCGGTACTATTAATATTAGATGATAAGTGATTGGGTCAGTGCAAGAATTCAGGGGCAAGTAATCCGAAGTCAAGAAATCTGGGGCAGCGTGCAAGCATGAATCATACATAAAGTTGCGTCACTTAATGTGAAGGTGGTATAGTGATATTTTCAATCACGCAGCTGACCTTTTAGTCTGATAATCCCATAGTGGAAATGACCCCCACCCCCCCGCTTCACCCTGCATGACACCATCCATAGAGTAGGCTACACAGCAAAGTTATATTAAAGTCAAGCACTGTCATACTTTTGCTTTGGATAGAGTGGCGAGAGCAGTGTTGGTACAAGGTCCTCGAGCACCCATATCAATAAGGCCAAAGTGCGCCCCCCTCCCCCCTACCAACATCATGAGCTGTGAACTACTCCAGCAGAATAGGTTGCAGGTCTTGCCATTTTTGTGCCCCCCCCCTCATCCCAAGGTGCCTCTTTTGTCTACCCCTCGACCAGGCCCAGGAAAAAGCAGGTTACATTGGAATTCCAGCTAAGGCAGGCCATACGCGGTTCAAATCTCGAGATTCGAGCCATGTAGGGGTAGCTACCAAGTTGATCGATTCAACTTGGGTACAACCAGCCTGCAGGGCCCTCTGATTCCTCCTGTATTGAAATGTATTGTAACTGGACTACCTGCCCTCATGCTGTAAAGCATTTTGCAAACTGTTGGCGCTATATAAATCCTGTATAATAATAATTATTGCTAGTGGCTGGTATAGCAGCTAGCAATAATCACTGTCTTCTCCCGGTGGGGACGGCTTCCCCTGCCAGAAGAATACAATGGCCCAGCAGAAGGGATTTCTCTGTCTATGTTGATAGAGGAATCAAGCTAATTTCTTTCCTGCAACTCGTGGTTGCAGGAAAGAAATTTGCACCGTTGTTATGCCCAAGCGTCAATTCGGCAGAATGCCAAACCCGCATCACTTCTGTTTTTTTAAAGCATTATAACTTCCTAATTATCACAAATTTCTGTTTGTACAAAACACCGGCAACGGACTACAGTCTGTTACCGGGAGATGTTGCTGTGCTAGGAACCCAGCGGCAAAAGGTGACAAAGTTGTCCCCACCTAGGAGGCGGCCATTTTCTTGGTTAGTATATGAGCAGAGTATAAACCTCAGCTCATATACTGTGCCCTGGACTATTGTCCTTTGCCGGCGTTTTTTTAAAATCACCTATTGCTGAAGACGAACAGAAATTTGTGACGATTAGGGCGCTATGATGTTTTAAAGGATAGCTGCTCAACCTGTGGCCCTCCAGCTGTTGCAGAAGTACAAGTCCCATGAGGCATTGCAAAGTTGATAGTTACAGGCATGTCTTCTAAAAGCAGAGGCATGATGGGGACTGTAGTTCGACAACAGCTGGAGGGCACCTATGCTTTAAAACAACCGGAAGTGACGTGGGTTTGGTTTTCTGCGGAGTTTGGTATTTGGGCAGTACACCGTGTATGGTATGCCGGCATGACACCTAACTAGCCTTAAAACTACCCCCTCCGAACACCTATGCTTACTAAACTGTATAAGAAAGATGTATATGCTTACCCATTTTCAGGCTGCTCAGGTCCAGTCATGTGATCCAGCTCCCCTGTGCCAGCCAGCACGGCTGCAGGGGAGAAGAGACAGCGCACTAACAACAGAAGGACCATTGAAGCCTATGGATGAGCTTGCAGCTCCAAGTATTACTAGCCATTGTCAGAACATTCTCTCCTTTTCCATGCAGCCACCACTGGCTGACACAGGGGAGCGGGGTCACGGAGTGGCCCGACAACAGGTAAGTATATACATCTTTCCTTCACGGGTTAGTTAGCATAGATCTTGGGAGGAGCATTATTAGTTGTAGTTAAATGTAAGCTGTAATTTCATTTTAAATCCCCTGTCAGGTTTTTATTGCTCTTTATAGGGAGAATCCCTCTCTCTTTTTGTCTTGGTGACTACTTAAAGTGAAAATCTAACATTTTGAGTTGCCACCATCAAAGAGAATTAGAGGTGTATTTTCCGGTGTCGCAGCTGCAGGATTCACAGGCACTGTTTTTTATTTACATTGTATTGTTTTTCTATTTTTGATTAAATTTCTTTTGTCAATTTTGTTGTTTGGGACTGCTTACCGTGTTGTGATCTTGCAGCCCCTAATGTTATTTCTTGTATTTAAATTTTTTTCTGAAAATGAATAAAGAGAATTTTCCAAACAAAAAAAAGAGAGAATTTAGAGGTGAAATTTTCTAATAGGAACACTTGTTTTGGTGACACCTGTCTAAGAGGAGAAGTCCCTCTCTTTGGAGAAATCTTAACTTACTTCCTGTTGTGTCAGCAGCACAGGAAGTGAAAGGAAATCTTCCCAGTGGGACACAGATACATGTGTCTTTGGGAAGACTTTTAGACTATTTAATGCTTTAGGGTACATGCACATGGGTTACCTGTGTTTAGGGTTCTACGTTTGTACGCATGTATGGGTTTACGCAAGTACTGGCATATACCCACATACAGCTGTGTACAGCCATTTATGCCTAAGGGGCCGTTGTACACAGCATCTACTGTATATCTCCCAGGCATGAAAAACTTCAGTGGTCCTTAAGACCCCTTTCACACTGAGGCGCTTTACAGGCGCTATTTAGCTAAAAATAACACCTGTAAAGCGCCTCAAAAAATCACTCCCCATCCACCCCAATGGATACTTTCACACTGGGGCGGTGCGCTTGCAGGACGTTACAAAAAGTCCTGCAAGCCGCATATTTGGAGCAGTACGGTGAGAGGTAATATACCGCTCCTCCACCGCCCCTGCCCATTGAAAACAATAGGGTAGCGCTTCCGAAGCGGTTGCACACCGCCTCGGAAGTGCGGAGCGAGGGCACTTTTAACCCCGTTTTAACCCTTTGTGGGGGTTAAAAGCGCACCGCTCCCGCTGCCGTAGCACCGCTATAACAGCGGTAAATCCCCACTGTGACTAGCGGGGATTTAACGCTAACGCCGTAGCGCCCCCAGTGTGAAAGTGCCCTTAAAGAAAACTATATGTATGATAGGCTGTCATTGGTGACCTCTCCTCGTGAAAATGCTAGTTGACTGGCTATCATGTTGTTCCAAGGGCTTAAATACTTGGCCACTGACCTGGAAAAAGCATGCAGCAAGTGGAGTGAATACCCCTGCATATTTGTTACTGACCTGGAAGAAGTGTGCATACAGTGTAGAACTCCACATCTGTCTATTTGTTTCAGGTCAGTGACTCGGTAAGTATTGAGTCCTGTGGATCCAGCATGACAGCCAAGCAACTAGCATTTTCACAAGGAGAAGTCAGCAGTGGCAGTCTATTTGTCTCTGTGTCGAGTATAAAGCAAGCCTCTTCACAAAGAAACGTGGAGGCTGCCATTGCTGGCCCCTTCATTCTGAAAACTCTTGTTGCCTGGCTACAGTGCTTGATCCACTGGGCTCAATACTGACTGAGTCACTGACCTGGGATGACTATATAGATATAAAATTCTACACAGCACATATATTTATTCCAGGTCAATAACTCAGTATTCAAACTGAGTATATCCATAATAAGCCACTCAGTATAACCATAATAGGCCAAGCAATTAGCATTTTCAGCAAAGACCGCCTCGGTATTTCTCCCAACACAGGGTTCCTTGCTTGGCAAGCATTCTACATTCAATGTGCAATCCTGGAAAGTTTACAAAGCAAACGTCTATTGCACAGTACTGGATGCTCTCTATGAATCTGAAAAACCCTGCGTGTTTGCTGACAGCTAGTGGACATCCCAACCCCAGCAGTGTGTCACTGGAAGTCAGGAAGCTCCTATACTATCTGATGTACCAGAATCTCAATCTGCCTCCTCCAGGGTCCAGCCTCCTGGCTTCCGTTCCTGTCCCACTGTCAGCATGACATCACTGCTCTCTATTGAGGGCACCAGTGTCTCTGGGCAGCAGTGTGTGAATGTGCATGCCCCTGGTGACACCGGCAAGGGACCATTCCCCTACTGAGCACATTGGATGCACACAGCCAGGATTGCAAGGCATGCTTCCTAACTATATACATGCACTGAAAACTTTTAGCTGTGTACAACCTATCTCAATAGTTGTAGGCATCTCTCATTAGCCTCAGGCTCTCTAGCTGCTGTAGAACTACAAGAACTACTAGCCCAGCAGGGTCCCAGGAGGTCTGCAACAGCTGGACAGCCCTTGTGGGCTGATGAAGGATCACGCTACCTACGGCACCGGTGATTATTACTATAATGACAGCCATGGAAATCCTCAGCACTCACCATTCCCGAGCAGAGGCTAATGACTGCAATGTGTTCTGTCTTGCTGTTGACATGTCCAGTGTAGAAGCAATGCCCAAAGTCGGTGTCCTGATGATAGCCATAGGTCTCGTTACCCAGGGGTCTCCCGTACAGGCTGACAGTTAAAACGGGTGCAATAAATCCAGAATTGGCACTCAAGTTGAAGAAGAACTTCTGCCCAAAAGCTGACAGTCTGTAATGAGTGGTGGCGTTCGCCCAGGGGTCGTCCTGGGGGACGAGGCTGCGTTTTTTCCTTTTGAAGTGCATTGAGTCAGGGAGGACTTCGCCAAATTCATTCACTCTCGTGGGGGTTACTACTTCGTATTCACCCAGCCTCTCCAAGAGCTTAGCTGCAACAGTAACACACATAGAGACGGGCAAAGTTATTGTAACGCATGGCTCATAGATAGGAGTACAGTGTCTGCTCTCCCTGAACTACCTCCCTGAAGGATCCAAACAGATTTTGCTGCTCCGTTCATGACGTGCATGTGTGTATTACTGCTCTGTGCATGACTTTGTGTGTGTGTGTGTGTATTACTGCTCTGTGCATGACTTTGTGTGTGTGTGTATTACTGTTCTGTGCATGACTTTGTGTGTGTGTGTATTACTGTTCTGTGCATGACTTTGTGTGTGTGTGTATTACTGCTCTGTGCATGACTTTGTGTGTGTGTGTATTACTGCTCTGTGCACAACTTTGTGTGTGTGTGTGTGTGTATTACTGCTCTGTGCATGACTTTGTGTGTGTGTGTGTGTATTACTGCACTGTGCACAACTTTGTGTGTGTGTGTATTACTGCTCTGTGCATGACTTTGTGTGTGTGTGTGTGTGTGTGTGTGTGTATTACTGCACTGTGCACAACTTTGTGTGTGTGTGTATTACTGCTCTGTGCATGACTTTGTGTGTGTATTACTGTTCTGTGCTTGACTTTGTGTGTGTGTATTACTGCACTGTGCACAACTTTGTGCGTGTGTGTGTGTATTACTGCTCTGTGCATGACTTTGTGTGTGTGTGTGTGTGTGTAATACTGCTCTGTGCACAACGTTGTGTGTGTGTGTATTACTGCACTGCGCACAACTTTGTGTGTGTATTGCTGCACTGTGCACAACTTTGTGTGTGTGTATTACTGCTCTGTGCATGACTTTGTGTGTGTATTACTGTTCTGTGCTTGACTTTGTGTGTGTGTATTACTGCACTGTGCACAACTTTGTGTGTGTGAGTATTACTGCACTGTGCACATCTTTGTGTGTGTGTGTGTATTACTGCACTGTGCACAACTTTGTGTGTGTGTATTACTGCACTGTGCACAACTTTGTGTGTGTGTATTACTGCACTGTGCACAACTTTGTGTGTGTGTATTACTGCACTGTGCACAACTTTGTGTGTGTGTGTATTACTGCACTGTGCACAACGTTGTGTGTGTGTATTACTGCACTGTGCACAACGTTGTGTGTGTGTGTGTATTACTGCACTGTGCACAACTTTGTGTGTGTGTGTGTATTACTGCACTGTGCACAACTTTGTGTGTGTGTGTGTATTACTGCACTGTGCACAACTTTGTGTGTGTGTATTACTGCTCTGTGCATGGCTTTGTGTGTGTGTGTGTGTGTGTTACTGCTCTGTGCATGACTTTGTGTGTGTGTGAGTATTACTGCTCTGTGCATGACTGTGTGTGTGTGTGTGTGTGTGTATTACTGCTCTATGCATGACTTTGTGTGTGTATTACTGCCAACTGTATGACTCGTGTGTGTGTGTGTGCATTACTGCTAGGTGTATGACTTATACACACACACACACACACATCTGGAACAAGACATATATATATATATATATATATATACACACACACACACACACAGGTATTGTTCTAGATCTGTCTTCACTCATACTTTTATCTTTGGGATTGTAAGCTCCTTTGGCCACACAGCCCATTCATTTCAGATCCCTACTATCTGTTTTCTCATTCTTGTACTAGCTCATGTCTATTTCGTATCATACAGTGCTACAGAATATGTTGGTGCGATATAAATCAATAAAACCAATGTTTGTATAATATTAAGTATATACAAACCACTTGTTCAGTATTTGCACATGTTGTATATTTATATATCTATACTTGTGTATATACATTAAAAATTACGCTTATGGAATACTTTGCATAAAAGTTGTGAAAAGTTCACCCATTTATTGCCCTATTTTAACTAAAAAGTTGTTTTTTTCAAACTGCTTTACATTAAAATAAGAGGAGAACTGGTGGATGATTCACTAAAAACTTGCAGATATTCGCCTATAACTTGTGGATGATTCGCTAATAACTTGCGAATATTCGCCTGTGATTTGAGGATGATTGACTAGCTAATAAGGCAGCAGTTTTCCTACTATAAAATAAAGAAAAAAGTTCAAGCCTGACAAAAGAGGGTCTACACAGCACATAATACAAACCGTTACCTTGCCTTGGGTGCAGTTTGGGTCCTGGTGCCGGCGTTACATTCAAGAGGTCTTGCAGAATTGTCAGTAATCCCATCAGCCAAAAGGCAAGATGCATGTTGGTTATGAGCAAAGCAGTCTGCAATGGGCTCCCTTCTTCTTTTTTGCACTGCACACAAAAAAATATTTCCAAAAAAAAAAAGAAAAGAAAAGAAATAATTCCTCTTGGCAAACTGGCTTTAGACTTGGTAATCCTCAGGACTGGCCCTTGAGTGTGCAGTGGCACTCAGCACAGGGAGACAAGTCCTTAGCAATCGCCCATGGAGTTCTAGGCAATCCAGCATAGTGCACAGGGGGAAGCGAGGGGGGACTCGGTGAACAGGCTTCTTCTATTAGTTCTTTCTACAGTACTTTTGCCTGAGTGACTGAAGGCTGCTGTTGGAGGTTAGAACAGCCAGGGCTGGGGGGGAGTGGGGAATGCAGAGCCATGCCCAGACAGGGAGGGTACAATGTTCACTGCACAGAATGCATCTCTCATGACATCCAGCCATCCACAATCCTGCACAGCTGTTCAACTACACTGCATGTCACTTGCTGGAGATGCTTCCCACAACTATATACATTGTATTCATGGCTTCACAAGAACTTTCTTATTTCCTGCAAGAAAACTTTTAGAGACTCATTTCATTTTCATGCATTTAGGCGCGCTGCGTTAAATTTTAAAAAAAGACTGGCAGCGCATTAAAAAAAACACATCTGCAGTTATTAATTGCAAGTTACGTGCGTTGAGGCGTGTCACTGTGAACTGCAGTGACATGCGGTACAATGCACATTTAAGACCCCTTTCACACTGAGACGCTGCAAAAACTGCTGTGCTTTAGCGGCGCTTTTCAGGCGCTAGCGGGGCGCTTTTTTTAAGGTCACGTGACCTTAAAAAAGTTAAAAAAAGTCCAGTTTTGCAGTGCTTTTGAAGCACTGCTCATTCATTTCAATGAGCAGGGGCGATTTTGAAGCGCTTTTTTTAACCACTTTAGCCCCAAAAGAACTTACCCCCTTCCTGACCAGAGCACTTTTTGCAATTCGGCACTGCGTCGCTTTAACTGACAATTGCGCAGCCGTGTGATGTTGTACCCAAACAAAATTGACGTCCTTTTTCTCCCACAAATAGAGCTTTCTTTTGGGGGTATTTGATCACCTCTGCAGTTTCTATTTTTTGCGCTATAAACAAACAAAGAGCAACACTTTCCCCAGAATTTACACGTAACATGGCGTACAGTGACGTCAAGTGTCACTGTGCGGAGTTGCGTGCATT
>BLSH010358025.1:555921-572282 GCA_018402905.1 Glandirana rugosa
TTTTTAAAAAAAAAAAAAAACGATTTCTTTTTGCTATAATGAATATCCAAAAAAAAAAAAAAAAAAACAAATTTATTCATCAGTTTAGGCCGATATATATTGTTCCTCATATTTTTGGTAAAGAAAATCACAATAAGCGTATATTGATTGGTTTGCGCAAAAGTTATTGTGTTTACAAACAATGAGAATTTATGGCGTTTTTATTTTTTTTACTAGTAATGGCGGCGATCTGCGATTTTTAGCGGGACTGCAACATTGCAGCAGACATAGCGGACACTTTTGACACTTTTTGTGACCATTGGCATTTATACAGCGATCAGTGCTATGAAAATGCACTGATTACTGTGTAAATGTCACTGGTAGGGAGCAGTGTTGCCAACCGCCAGTAAATTTACTGACAGTTTGTAAATATCAGTGAATTTTACAACTGTCTCTAAATATCAGGGTCTGATAATTTGTCATGCTGTGCTGACTTTTTAAGTGTAAACCAAGCAAACTACTTGATATGGGTATTGTCAATGTTTCCAAGTTGTGTTTAAATCTCAATTGTCTTCATTTTTAATAGGAGTTCAGTTATTTTTCAGGTTGTCAGTAAAAAAATGTGCTCCGCCAGTAAATTTTCCATGTTTTGCCAGTAAAAAACGATGCGGGAGGTTGGCAACACTGGTAGGGAGGAGTTAACACTAGGGGGAGATCAAAGGGTTATATGTGTTCCCACTGTGGTGTTTCTAACTGTATGTGGGTTGGGATGACTGGGGGAAGAGAGAGATCGCTGCTCCCATAGACTGGGAACATAGATCACTCTCCTCTCCCCTGTCAGAACAGGGATCCGCTTTTTCACATACACGGATCCCCGTTCTGTCACTGCGGGGAGCGATCAGTTGTGTGCATAGCCCCTTTGATTCCTATAGTGTTGCATTTAGAAAAGTACAAAACTGCTTGTAAACAGTGTTTGGGATGACCGTGTGAATGAGCACTAAAGCTCACCACACATGTTACAATCTAATTTGTACAATCCCCTTTAAACCGACCAACAATTATGTTGTGCAAGAGCCTGCCTGATTGGATATAAATTGGTTAATTTAAAGCCGGCCATACAGGGATCAAAATTCAGCTGGCTTTGCAGGGTCCGGCCGAGATTCCAACCATCTATGGGCAGGCTGATTGTACCCAAGTTGATCCATTAATCGACCAGCCTGTCAAATTTTTTCCTTATGTTTACTGCTGGTGGCTATAACCGCTAGTAGCAACCATTGTGTTCTTCCAGCCAGGAAAGCTCCCCGCACCCCCCGCAGGCAGAACACAACAGCACTGTGGGAGGCATTCCCCCATCAACACTGAATGTGTTGATGGAGGAATCAAGCGATTTTCTTTCTATACCCATGGTGGAAGGAAAGAAAATCGAATCATCTATGGGCCGCTTAAGTAGGTCCACATATTGGTTTTGGCAAATCTAAAGACATTACAGTATAAAGTACAGATATTGTACGGCCAGATTGTAACATGTATGGGGACTTTAACCACTTAGCCCCCGGAAGGATTTCCCATGTTAGTACCAGAGCCCTTTTTGCGATTCGGCACTGAGTCGCTTTAACTGACAATTGCGCAGTCATGCGACGTTGTACCCAAACAAAATTTGGGTGCTTTTTTTCCCCACAAATAGAGCTTTCTTGTGGTGGTATTTGATCACCTCTGCGTCACTTCTGATCACCGCTATAAACAAAAAAAGAGCGACAATTTTGCAAAAAAAAACTATATTTCTTACTTTTTGCTAAAATACAAATAAAAAAAAAATATGTAAAAAAAAACAAACGTATTCATCGTTTTTGGCTGATTTATATTGTTCCTCATATTTCTGGTTAAAAAATCGCAATCTGCGTTTTATTGATTGGTTTGCGCAAAAGTTGTCGCGTTTGCAAACCATGAGAATTCATTTCTGGCGTTTTTACAATTTTTTTTTTTAATGGTAATGGCGGCGATCTGTGATTTTGGGACTGCAATATTGCGGCGGCCATGTCGGACATTTTTGACACTTTCTTTGGGACCAATGACATGGGGAGACCTAGGGGTTAACTGTGTTCCCTAGGTGTGTTCTAACTGTGAGGGGGCTGGGCTGTCAGGGGCAGCAGAGATCTAACTGATCCCAGTGACAGGGATCAGTAGATCTCTTACATGCCACCAGACGGATGTAAACGCGGCGGTTCCCCGTTTTTCTTCTGTGCCAGGCAATCGCGGGTAGCCGGCGGACTTCGGGTCCGCCCAAGCCACGGGCACACTCCTGCAGAGTGCAGCGGGCACGAGAGCGTGAGCGGCCGTTTAAGGACGGCGATTCGCGGGACGCTGCCACTCTGCAGCAGTAAATGTACACAAGCCGGTTGGGAACCGGTTAAAGCCTCACTCCAGGCAGAAAAAATATAATACCCCATGCAGTGAGGCCCATCTGCAATGCAAGTGTTAAATGCTCGTTAAGTCTTGGGGTAGAGGAATAAGAGTCAGCATACATATTACAATTTCAACACGCAATCTTTGTATAAACACTTTTAGATTTACCAAAACTTTGTAATATGAAGACTTAACTAAACTATCCAATCAGTTTGTATCCAGTCAGGGAGGCTCTTGCACTACATACTTCTGGGAGATTTATAGCGGATTGTACAATCAGATTGTCATGTGTGTGTTAAGCATTAGGTATAATATTCACCTTATTCCTCCTTCTAGCAGGCTTCCACCATGCTGTGCAACCAGTCCCCTGCAGACTCCTCTTTAAGGCGCTCCAGCCAGAGGTTGCACATTGACATCATCAAGTGCAAGGCAGGACCAATAGAACAGTGAGGGCCCTCCCACAACTTGGATGTCACTTGGCTAGTGACTTTTCAGACAAATATATTTCTTTTGGATGTTTTGATTTGTGTTAAAGATAACTTGTAGGAACTTTTTAGGGGACTCCTTAGGCACAATGCACACGTTTTTATGGGATAAGGCACACTGCATTAAATTTTAAATAGACTGGCAGCACATCACTATCACATCTGCAGCATTGCATTTCTGGCAATTCAGCGTGTGTGCGTTCTACTGGAGGTGTGTTGCCAGATGTTGTATGTGTGTGTTGAGGTGCATCTCTGTGTGTGTGTTGAGGTGCACATTTTATTGCAGTGCCTAGTTGTGAAGCCATGAACTCATTGGGAAAAAAACACATAGGTTGGCCTGTTAACCTTATAAAAGTCTATAACACTTTCCCAGTCAATGACCTGAAACAAGTCTCCAGCATACATTCTGACTTCACTGCCTGCACACTTGTCCCGGGTTAGTGACTGGCAAACTAGTCAAATTGGTAGCAAAATTAATGTCAAACGGGCGCATTTTCTCTGCATCTGAAATGTAAAACGGACCTTGTATAAAATGCAATCCTCAGGCACCTCACCTGCATGCCACTCCGTACCACAGCCTGCGGCGACCAGGCGGCGTCGCGATTCTTCTCGCAATCCTGGGAATGACAAGGATCTCAATTCTGGTGAGAAGATGTTCCTGCACAGTACTGTAAGACAATTATAGTCCCAAATGCATTTCACAGTGCTGCCAGTCTAAAGCCGGCCATTGCTGGATCTAATTTCATCCGCTTCAGCAGGGACTAGAGGACTTTGAATCCATGTATGGGCACCCTGGTTGTACACAAGTCAATCTATTGATCAATTTGTATACAACCAGCCTGTCAGTTTTTTCCTGAACAATCAGTGGTGTCTGGCTATAGCCAGCAACACTGATCACTGCATTCTGCCTGTCAAAATACAATAGCACAGCGGGAATGATTCCTCCATACACATTGTATGTGAGCATGGGGGAATCGGCTCATTTTTTAAAAATGTATTTAACCCAGTGTTGAATTAAAGAAAAATGAATCATGTACAGTATGTTGTCCTCCCTTTCACAGAGTACTTGCTGTTTGGATAAGAGAGCTGATTGTTGCTGCTCCTTTACTATCCAGCAACAGGCAAATCCTTGACCAAGCTGTACTGCTTTAATTTCTGTGTTGAACAGTAAGATCAGGTACCTGACTGTATAGACTGGCAGAGCTGTTGGCCTCTCAGGGATAGCTAAATAGGATTACAAGCCTTTATATCTACAGTATCTTACCATTAATTTCTATGAGGTTCGTTCATACCTCTGCATTTCTCTGTCTATGCGTCTTGGAAAAAAGTACAGGTACTTTTTTTGGTGCAAGAAAGGAATGAGTTTTTCACTTAAGCTTTCTCCAGCCACATTGGCATAAAAGTCACAGCAGATTCCAGAAGTGTGGCAATGCATTTAAAGGCGGATAGATGTCTCATCACTCCATACCTCCCAACTTTTTGAGATGGAAAAGGATTTGTTTTATAAGTTATTATAAGTAAGCAAAGCCTTATGCAAAATGTATTCATTAAAACATATTTATGCATTTACATGCATTATGGTGGTTACTGTTAGCAACAAAAGCATATCCTAAAAACACAAAATCACTTAGGCTAGGTTCATAATTGTCCATATTTTTCATTTTTTTTTGGGGGGGGGGCAAAAATGCGCATTCCTCCATATCAATAGAAGGATAGAATTCGGACTGTACGGCTCACAGGCATTGCAATGGCTGGATTGGATCGTCTCCGCTGCTACCAGCGGGTCCGGTAAGCAGCGGAGATGACCGGATTGTGGTGGGAGGGGGCCCCGATAAAAGTGATCTTGCGCCAAATCCGCTGCAGAGACCACTTTTATCTGAAACAGAAAAGTCAGCTGAAATAAAGATCCCAGGGTTATGGTAGCTATCTATCATAACAACGGTATTCCACTTCAAAGGACTGCCGTATACTGGCGGCAGGCAGTCCGGAAGTGGTTAAATCAAGTCAGAACTCTGTATGTGATCAAGAGCACTTTAGCAGTCAGGAATATTGCCCCTCCCCCTTCCCCCTGGAAGCACCGTACACCGAGTCCTTGCACTGGTGCCCAGATTGTGCATTATATAACCATATATAGCCAATTTTGTGTGACTGGTGTAGTCGATTTGAACATAATTGGGTATGTAGGAGGTTAATGGTCAGAAGTGGACTTTATCACATGCACAGGAGCAGGATGAAAAATCTCTGCAAGCAATCATTTCAGGAGAGAAGTACTGTTGGGTCCCGGGTTGGAACATTTGTTATCCTTTATTTTTGGGTGTGTTGGGAGAGTGCTGGAAGCAAAACAGAAATTATAAGACTTAAGACCTATATTTTAGAGGCAGCTCTCTATCAACTGTAGTGTCCTTTGGCGTCCTCTGGGTAGATGAAGGCTTGGTTCACATCTACAGGCGTGACCAAGCGCGGGGGGCGTTCCCGCACGTGGCGTGTTGGGGGAGCCTATTAGTTTCAATGGGCTGCCCTATGTGTGAGAAATGCAGAAAAGAAGTCCCTGACTCGTTTCCAATGATGTGTGCATTGAACTGCCTGGTTGCAGATGCATGGAGTTGCCATTAACAATTAATGGCACAGCTGTGCACCTGCTAAATGGCAACAAGTTCCTGTGCATTGCAGGAAAGTATGTGCTCCTGACACACAGTACTGTGAATCGAGCTTAAGAAATGTGAAGAGAATGACAGGGCAGTAAATGTTTCTTCCACAGGACAGGTGCTAACAATAAAAATCCAACACATTCCAGGGTCAATACTGCCCCTTCATCAGGGAGAATTTGGATTTTTTTTTAGGTTACGGGTCAGGACAAAATCAAAGGGTGCTTATAGCCCTCTGTCCTTCATTGATTATTGATAAAAGATACAGAGCCGAAGATGTTTAAGTACCAGTGCCAGATTGAGTCGAAACCATGGCCCCCCCCCCTTTTAGGTTTCTGGAGGTTTCCCATGTTGTGCTCTAGTGAGATAACATTGAACAAAGTAGTGTGTACGTCGGCTGCTAGATGGAGATGACCATCACTACTGTACATCACACGTGTGAAAAAAAAACCTGTCAGCTCCGGGTTGGAGCCACTGTACTAATGATCCAACGTTAGTACAGCGATCTTCCCTGCTGAGCTGTTGTGTTCTTACAGGGGTGCGGCCCCCTGCCAGAACACTCCGATCAGCGCTTTCAGCCATTGGCTGAGAGTGCTGATCAGAAGTCAGTCAGCTGCTGGTTTTCCAGCATGCAAGTCCAACTGAAGCAGGCCAAATGGCTGGCTTCTGTCAGACCGGCTGGCATACACACGGGCCAAAATTTCAGACAGTTTTTAATCAACCGTCGGCTGGCATTCGGCCCGTGTGCACGGGGTTTAAATCAATCCAGTGAAGGGTCTTAGGGTTTTTATTCACTTTGATCAGTAATGATCAATTGAATAATCACATTGATACATCTGTGGTTACCATTAAACAGTGGACACCAAAACAAGTTTCCCAGTTGGATATATTCTCTTCTATTCCTGTTTTAGTGGCAGCTCAAAATTGTAGATTTATTTTTTTTTAACTATTGATCTTTATAAAGAATTTTGAGTTACCAAAACAAAAAGTTAGTCATGAATTTCTCTCACCTTCAGTCTCAGGGACAAGTCAGCAGGACAATTAGACTGCATTCACACCTGAGCGTGTCGTTTTCAGGCAGAAAGTTGGGCAATTTTACTGCGATTTTTACAAAGATTTTGCCGCAATTTTGTACAGGACAAAAGGTCACCAATGTAAAAAGCAGAAAAACGCCCAAATCTGCCTGAAAAAAATACTTCCAGAACTTGTTTGAGCTTCAGGCATTTTCAGGCTTTTGGCTCCAGGCGTTTGAGTGGAGATGTGAACCATCTCCATAGAGAATCATTGATTTTTTCACCTCCAGCGTTTTGTAGCTTCAGGCTTCAAGCTACAAAACGCTCAGATGTGAATGGGACCTTAGAGAGAATCTACCTAGCAGGGACCAAGACAGCAATGAATACCTGACAGGGGTTCTAACACCTCCATCTTCATTTGGCTTAAGATATCCCTAAAGTTAGCCAAACTGCTTTTTTTAACTGGATTTGGGCATTTTTTTTTCATTTACCATACTCACGCTTCATGTTGTTTGTTTCTTCTTCCCTAATTTGCTTATTTGATCATTTTTTTTGCATACCTAAAATATATAATAATACCACACATGTTACAACCCCATTAGAAATGGTCAAATGTTTTCCAACCTTCAAATTATGAAATTCAGGAAAATCTACTGAAAAAGTGATTGATACATGTCGGTAGCGATCAATTTTTTTAGTGCAATTAAAATATTGCAAAGTTTGGATTGTGAAATCATTGGACTGATATGGTTGCATACTCCCCTTTCCATGATCCAGTGAGATCTCTCTGGTGAAGCCTCAGAGCAGCTTGTCAAAATATTCAGGGCTGAGCCCATGCATGTGCTTTGTATTCCAAATTTCTTAAAGTTATATATTATATTCTCTTAAAATCAATATTATAAACCCACTTTGTTATTCTTATATATAATGTGCAGAGTGAGTGTCAGTGTAGCCCAGGCAGTGAGATGTCGCTCCCATCGCTAGGGATTGAGCAGCATTCTGGCCAGCGACAGACCAACATCTCGCTGTATTAGGCTACAGAGGGAGGGATTCCATAGGGACAGACAGGTAGCCTTTAAAGTGATCGCGCCGCTGGTGATTTGTCCCTAGCGGCAGAATCGTCTGCCTGCCGTCCGCCTCAGGGCCATGTCAGATGGGCGATTTTGTAGCAGTGATTCATAGCATCTCTAAATTGCGAATACCAGCAATTAGCAGGGATTTGTAGCTAATAATTTAATTGCAAGAGTTTGGTGATTTTTTTTGCTCTTTCACTGTTTCAAGTTAAACTAATGCTACAGCATTGATAGAAATCTCTCTTCTGTAGCTAGGTCATAGCGATGAATGCAGAGCGATTTTTGCTGACATGACTTCCTGCTCAAACACTGAGCTACAGATTGCTGTAAAATCTGCATTTCCATTAAAAATAACTAATTAGACTAGGAAATGTCTGTGTCATGTGCCAAAGTGACAAGGTGGGCATCTTTCACACTGGTGGCTGTTAAAAATAGGTGGTTTTAACCCTTTCCCAACCACCCACCTAAACCCTACCATACAGCGGTGGGGGCTATTCATATACTTTGCCTGCATAGCTTGGCGTTATATCAAATTTTAAAACTGTATATTGAGTTGACAAGTGGCACCACTTGTCAAACTCGCTCATTCAGATCAATGGGGCTGCACCACAACCTGTGAGTCAAGATGCTCGGCTTGAAGTTACAGCGCATTAGTCCCACTGAAAATGTAAGAAAAATAAATGTAGGTAGGAGGCAGGACGATCGCCTCATGTACACCTGATAGTGGCTACTTGGCTGCGCTCTAAAAAGCAATCCACTATTCAGAGAATATACAAGTACTGTATAAGCCTTTCAATACTCAAGCTTTGCTTTGACAATGCTCTCTACCACCCCCTAGCGGTCAACAACTGCAATGTTTTTCATTTGTCCCAATGCTCACAATTGATCATTCATATTTGATGTCAGCCAAAAAAAAAGGATTTTACAGTTTTTATAATATTTAATAAGTGTGAGTGAAATTGTCTTAAATTGTATTTAAATTATATCTCTTCAAGTGTATCTAAAGGCAGAGCTTATTATTATTATTATTTTTTCTGGTGGGTACTCACAGAGGGGAGCCTTTGCTGTATATGACCCACCTTGCAAGAGCCAGTGAAGTTTTTCATCGCTTTGTACAAATAAGTGTTTTTTTTTTCTGAGGTTTATATTGCTGTCTGGTGAGAGCCGCTCTCCCCATTTGTCCTGCGACCGCAGAGACCAGGACTGAAAGTGAGGGAAACTGTAAAAATCTGAGCTGTCACCAAAACAGGAATATTGGGTGACAACTAGCCAGAGGGGATTTGCTTCCCTTCCTGTTGTGTCTCCAGGACAGGAAGGGAAGGGGAATCTCTATAATGGGACACAGATGGCAAAAAAAATATATAAAAACTTGACAAGGATTTTTGTAACCATTCCCTACTCCATCCAAAATTGGGGCAACATTTTTGGGCTTGGCTTATATTTAATGCAAATAATATTAATTCTAAATGATTAATATTGTTAATCTTGTTTCTAAGTATATTTATACATTTATATGTAAATGCAGGCAGGAATATTTACCCCAAACATATGCAGTCTCGGATTTCTGCTTACCGCGAATGTGTGTTCTTCTAAGCCGGGCAATGCAGTAGAAGTACATGATCATCCTCTGTACATGCTTGCTCCTCTTCCCTTCACTCCGCCAATGCTCCATTCAACTGGAGGCAGAACACAGAGAATGCGTTAGTAGATTGCTTTTGGCTCCATACAGAACAATCTTTCAGGGCATGAACACAGCAAAAGCATGTAGTTGAGTCTGGTTTACTGCCTCCTGACCGCCCACTCAGGGCTGTGGCAATGCTGCAAAAGTTAAAGTGGTTGTATCCCCCCAACTGTCATTTTTACCTACAGGTAAGCCTATAATAAGGTCTACCTGTAGGTAAAATGGATATCTCCTAAACCTGTACAGTTTAGGAGATATTCACCCTGCATGCTGACGTCAGCGGCGCATGCGCAGTGCAGGTCCGGCGAAGAACCGGCGTATCATGCCGGAACGGAGGACTTCCACGTGCATGCGCGGGAGTGACGTCTCGTGGCTCTGGCCACTCACAACGCTGGAGCCAGCGCACACAGTAGGGAACATATCAGCTCCCTCAGCGCTGATCGTCAAGCTGTTCTAAGGTAAGTATTTCATAATATGCTAGTATGCGATGCATAATAGCACATTATGCTATTGTCTTGCAAGGTTTTTTTTTTTGCGGGTTTACTACCACTTTAAACAGCATATCACATTTGGCCAGTGGTGGCCACTCCATTAGGGGTGCAGGGGCGCCGCACCCCTAATCCATGCGCCAGGTCCCTAACCCACATGCAGGGTGCTGGGCGCATGGATTTCATTGGGTTTTTTTTGAAGCACGTGACTAGAGCCTGAAGCTTCAAAAAAAGGTGGGCTCGGGGCGCAGAGCACCAGCGCCCTAAGCCCACCCAGTTGTGTGACAATAGTGAATTAATATTCGCTAATGTCTTCCTGCTTCTCCTCCCAGCCAATCAGGAAGCGGGTCCTGAGACCTGATTGGCCAGGAAGTATTAGGACTTCTGGTCAATCGGGTCTCAGGACCCAATTTCTGCTCGGCCGGGAAGAGAAGCAACGCCTGTTCGGCCGGGAGCCTGGAGCGAGGAGCAGCCTCCTAAGACAGGGCCAGCCTGATCGCCGGCTTCCCGTCCATCTCCTGCGGGGGAGGAGAGGGGGGGTTTGGGGGGTGATTGTGCGAGTGAGGGGGGGCAGGTTTGCTTGCCGCCCCTCCCAAAATATTGAGCACCAGCCACCACTGGATTTGGCAGGAGGTACTGCTGCTGAACGCAACCCATTCAAGTAAATGAGGTTGTGCCACAACCACCCCGCAACTCTGTGCAAAGCTTGTGGTGCAGTGAATTGCCTTTTTGAGGGTTAGAATAGGTGATGAAATATTGTCTTATCAATACCTGTTAAATGTATCTGAAAAGGGATCCACTTGGAATCGCTTTTCAGAAGAGTAAGAAACACTGCTGCACATGTGAATGGGCCCTTGCAGGTCCAGCGCACATGCGTAGCACCGCACTGCACCACAACACGTGGTAATGCATTACCTTAATGCAATGCATGTTAGTAAGGCAAATAAATGTGCATTTATCACATTAGGACGATTAATGCAGTTATTTATTTCATAAAGGATCAATGCATTTATATACATTCAGTAGTTACATAGTTAGTCTGGTTGAAAAAAAAAAACACGTCCATGTAGTTCAACCAATAAAAGAGAAAAAAAAATCATAAATCCCATATACACAATCCTATACCCACAGTTCATCCAGAGGAAGGAGAAAACCCCCATTATATTTTACAGCTGGACTCCAGGCAAACATTTAAATACACAGAATAAATATATATATGAGAACTACTTTACCTGCAAAGGATTTGTATTTCTGTCCATCCAAACCTGAGGTTTACAAAACTCAACCACAAAGCACAGTCCTGTCTTGCAGCTCAGGAAACCTGTTTTTTTTTTTTTTTTAATCTGTTGCAGTTTTACTTTTCCTCCCCACCCCCACCCTGTGACTGGACAATGAAAGGAGAAACACATTAATTCATCTCTCTGTCACTCTGCTCTCTCCTCCTATCAGCATAGTGCTTGCAATGCAGCAGAACTAATCCTTGTTTTGCTTCCCCCTCCCCCTTCATGCTCTGCCATACACAGACAGGTAATTAATCTGTTTGTATTATAGAATAGATTAACTGATGTATAAATGATTAATTTATTTAATGTATGTGTGTTTACATCTGCCTCTACTTTAGCTTTAAATGCAGCTAGTGTAAACACCTACATTTGTCTTCATATCCTCCTCTTATGAACCCTGCATGGCAGCGCTCAGAGTGGTAGAGGGAGGGTTACACTAGCACTAGAAGTCAATCAGTGCAAATGTGCTGACAGTGAACATGCTGACAGGAGAAGAGACCAGAGCAGAGGCGGCTCTAGGCTTTGTGAGGCCTTAGGCAAAACCTAGGCATGAGACCCTATTCACGCCCATAATGGGAAAAATAATTCAAGCGATAAAAAAATAAACTTTATAAATTGCATATGTAAAGAGCTTTAAAGTGCTGGTGTCAGTACTCTCTATCTTGGTGCTGGTGTCAGTGTCAAATTAGGCGGATGCGAGGCCCCTCTGAGTGTGAGGCCTTAGGCGACTGCCTAATTTGCCTAATTAGAGAGCCCCCTCTGGACCAGAGTGATCACTTGTCCCTTCTACAACCCTGGCCATTTCTATGTTCAGGAGGAAATTAATTTGCCTGCAATGGATTTTCCCTGGACAGTCTGCACCTGCAGTACTCTCCCCTCTCCGTGTGTACAAACATGCAACTTCACCTGACATGAATGTTTGTAGAAGGATCTATCCATAGACATATTGTTTGACAGCTGGATTGTGCATGCAGAGCCAGACGACATCTAGTCTGCACGTTGCTTTCATCTGATCGCACGCTGACTAATAGCAATCTCTGGCTGAGATCTTATCTCAGCAATCCTGGATCAGGGAAGCCAAGTTATTTTAGCGGAATACTGATAACATTAATAATTTACAGAATCATAATGGATTACAATAGCGAAGCTTTTAGCTAGGTTCACAGCCTAGTGGCTCTGTGAGCCATGCGTGCGTGGGCATGGCAGCCCATTCATTTGAATTTTGCATTTCATGCAGTAAAAGGCTTCTGTGACTTTTTTTTTTTTTTTTATAGCAAATTGCACCATATGATTATCTGCAAACAAAAACACACTGCGGTTTTTGGTGCATGGGGATTCTGCTAAGACCATTGCTGCTGGTAAACGGACGTTTAGAGGCATTTGGGCGTTTTTTCCAGCTGCCCATAAACTCATCTAATGTTCTCTTATCAGTGCATGTACACAGGGTCGTTTAAGGTCGTTTCCAGGAGATGAGTTTAGAAGCTTTTCTTGGAAAGCAAAAAAATGCATTCAGACGGATGTTCAGAGGCATTTGAAACGCCAAATGCCTGTAACAGCTTGTAAATGTGCCTAAAAGCGGTAACTCGCGTCTAGGAGCGTTTCGTTTACAGGTGTTTCCTTTAAAATATATATATATATATATTTTTTTTTAATAACGCTCCTAGAAGCAAACGCGGCATGCAAAACTGACATTTTAGATGCCGGTTTATAGCTGTCAAGATGAAACGTTTAGGGAGGTTGAAAAGCGTCCTGCTGGCTTCTGATCATTAGTAATGACTGAGGGTCATTTCACACTATGTGCGTTGACAGACATTTTACCTCATGGTGAAACATCTGTCACTATTGTTTCCTATGTGTCCCATAGGCACCAGCCTGTACCCCACTGCAATGTCTGGCAGTGCAGCAAGCTGCTGGACATTGTAGGGAATGAAGCAGTGGCGGCCCGTACATTAAGGGCGCACGATGCCGCCCCCCCATCCATGGCCGTCCCCCCTATCCATGCGCCTGGCCCCTTTCAGGACGCTGGGTGCATAGATTCCTATGGCGGGGTGTTTTTTTTTTTTTTTAAGCACCTGATTAGAGCCAGAGGCTCTAATAGGCTTCAAAAATGACCAAAGCAAATTCATTTTCGCTATTTTCACATTACAGTGCCTCCCCGCCAATCAGGAGGCAGGTCGGTGAGACCTGTTTCCCGATTGGCCAGAGCGCCCGGCAATCCTATTGGATACCTAGCGGTGCTTTGGCAAGCGGAGGAAGCATGAGGAGTGGACACCTCCGCTGCGTGGGGGGGGGGGAGGGATAGGTGCTCGCAGTGCCCCGAGCCCCGTGCCGGGGGGGTGGGGTGCTGTCAGTGCGGGGAGCCCGGTGGGGCGGGGGGTGCTCTATACCCTATCTGCGATGCTGGGCTGTATACTCTGTCCTGTAATGCTGGGCTGTATACCCAGTCCTGTGATGCTGGGCTGTATACTCCTGACACTATGGAATACATGGGATGGAGTGGGTGGATTTTATAAGGGGTGGGGCTTATGAGAAGTGTGAGGGGTCAAAAAGGAAGGGAGGGGTCTGGCACCCCCCCCCCCCATTCTAAAACGTTACCAATTGCCTCTGGAATGAAGTGTACGTTTTGCACACTTCAAATAAAGCTCATACAAAACAAAAAAAAGGGAGCAGTGCCATGCGATAAATTGTGCACGACACTGCCCCCTAGAGCAGTTGGAGCAATGAATCGCAATGAATCGCTCTGGGTTGCAGTGCCAATTGGCTCTGAGAGCTGTCTTTCCCAGCTTGGTCTCTGTGCTGGGAGCATGCAATGTGCGCACTCTCAGTGCAAAAACATTGGCCTCCCAGCAACACATATAAGCCCACCCTTTTTGTCTGAACACATCTGAGCTCATCCCTAAGGCTAAGTTTACACCTAACTTTTCGTGAATGCCAGTGGCAGCCCGTAATGCAGGGCACCGCCCCCCTATCCATGCATCCAGCCCCCTAATCTACATGTGGGGCAGCGGACGCATGGATTCCAATGGGGTTTTTTTTTTTTTGAAGCACGTGACTAGAGCCAGAGGCTCTAATAGGTTTGAACAAAGGGTGGGCTCGGGGCACAGAGCACTGCTCCCTGAGCCCTGAGCCCACCCAGTTGTGTGACAATAGCGAATTAATATTCGCTATTGTCACATTGATTCTCCTCCCGGCCAATCAGGAAGCGGGTTCTGAAACCCTTTTCCCGATTGGCTGAACTGAGAAGCGATCCTGTTGGCCTAGGAGGAGGAGAGAGGAGAAGGCCATGATGCAGAGGAGGAGAGGGGGGCCCTGGGGGTGCATTGTTTGCCACTACCCCCCCAAAACATATACCGCCAGTTGCCACTGGTGAACACATTTTTTGCGCTACATGCAGTAGGCAGCTCTTTCATTTCATTTCAATGGGCTGCCCTATATGGGACAAACGAGCCAAAGCAGCTCATGTACCTTTGTGGTCATTGAGCTTCATGTGTTTGCTGACTGCGTTAGGGGTGCCATTAACAATGAATAGTACTACAAGAGCGATTCACGCTTTCCGCACATTTTGTGTGCAAAAACACGCGCCTTTTCACGCGTTCACGAAACGCTCAGATGTGAATGCAGTCTAATCATCACCATAACAGAGCCTCTGAAACCTGACAGGAGTTCTAATCCTTCCCCAAACTGACTTTTAGATAATATATTAATATAGTTATATTTAAAGTTCAACTCAGGAATGTTAGCTCAATTCTCTGCTGGTGTTAAAAAAAAAATCGATATACTTAAATACTTTCCTGAAGCAATAGTCACATGACGACAATTTAGCTCTCTTCTTCTGTTTACTTCCTGGGGTCCTTCTTCAGGTGCCCTCATCACTGCCTGCGTGTGAACACCTCCTATTGGTGGAGGCCACACTTCCAGCAGCCTGGCTCCAGAGGCAAGAGACCTCGCGGTGCGGTGAGGAGAGCAGCGCCCAAGATGGTATTGAGAGAGGAATAATGTCTGGTCCCCAGGGTAGAAAATGAGCTTGGCTCATAGAGAAAACTATGACTTTAATCCATTACACTACAGGAGTGCTTTAGAATCAAGACTGAGGAATAAGGTCATTGATTCACTATTTACATTTCATTTTTCCTGGATTTGGGCTTTAACCACTTCAGCCCCGGAAGGATTTCCCACTTTAGGACCAGAGCACTTTTTGCGATTCGGCGCTGCGTCGCTTTAACTGACAATTGCGCGGTCATGCGACGTTGTACCCAAACGAAATTTGCATCCTTTTTTCCCCACAAATAGAGCTTTCTTTTGGTGGTATTTGATCACCTCTGCGGCATTTCTGATCGCCGCTATAAACAAAAGAGCAGCGACAATTTTGCAAAAAAAAAAAACAAATTTCTTACTTTTTGCTAAAATACAAATCCCAAAAAAAATATAAAAAAACATTTTTTTCCATCGGTTTTGGCCGATTTATATTCTTCCTCATATTTTTGGTAAAAAAATCGCAATCATCATTTATTGATTGGTTTGCGCAAAACTTGCCGTGTTTACAGATGATGAGAATTCATTTCTGGGGTTTTTATTTTTTTTATTATTTACTAGTAATGGCGGCGATCTGCGATTTTTAGCGGTACTGCGATATTGCAGCGAACTATTCGGGCCATTTTGACATTTTTTTGGGACCATTGGCATTTATACAGCGATCGGTACTATAAAAATGCACTGATTACTGTGTAAATGCCATTGGCAGTGAAGGGGTTAACCTGCAGGGGGTGCTCAAAGGGTTAACTGTGTTCCCTGGGCGTGTTCTAACTGTGTGTGGGCTGGCCTGGCTGGGGGAAGGAAGTGATCACGGCTTCCATATAGAGGAAGCCTGTGATCACAGCCCTTCCCCCTCTAACAGAACGGAGATCTGTGTTTACTTACACGGACCTCCGTTCTTTCACTGCGGGGGGGGGGGCATCGTGGGTAGCCGGCGGCGATCGAGTCCGCCCTACCCGCTCCCTGGCCCCCCAAACACAGTGAGCAGGCGAGCAGGTCTCCAGTAAGAGATAACGCAGCCACCATCATGTGACGGCGGTTTGCGATATCGAGCCACTTTGTCGCCGTCAGACTGCGGTCGGCAAGTGGTTAATCATATTGATTTGTATCTGTTACAGACAATGTGTTAAATTAGGCATTTTATAGAATTCCTAGGAAAACTATGGAATACCTAAGTTCACACATTGTCTGTGACATTAAAGGGGTTGTAAACCCTTCTGGTTATGCAAAAAAGGTGGAAAACCTTTTTTGTTGCCGCTGCCCCCCCCCCCCCCCCCCC
>BLSH010358025.1:572292-582789 GCA_018402905.1 Glandirana rugosa
GGCCCCCCCCCCCCGTCGCCGTTGTTTTTGCAAAAAAGTGGAATAAACGTATTGGTCTTCCCAAATGTTGGGGAAATTACAGTGTCCGTTACACACTTGAATCCATAAGGTATCTAAAGGATCCTTAAGAGATTTTACGGATTAAAGTGTGTAACAGACATTGTCTATGTTTAGTTATACTAATTGGTGAAAGGCTGGCGTCAGACTGCCGCTGTTTCACAGAGCTATAGCGTTTGGTGACAGTATACTGCCGCCGACGCTATAGAGAATGACCTCTGGGCGAGCACACGAGTGACACAAGCCCCCCGGTCCCTCGCCCATCCCGCCTGAGCTAGCGGCGGCCGATGGGTGCTACGGGGGGGGCGTCACTTTCTTGCCTCCATGCACATTCATTTGTGCCTAGAGGCAAGACACCTTCTGGTTATGCAAATAAGGTGAAAAAACGTTTTTGTTGCCGCTGCCCCCCCCCCCCGGACACCCCCGTTTACTACTTACCTGAGCCTGATCGTTTCTGCGCCGGGGACAAGCACACCCATTCCAGCCGGTGTCTCAGGTCCTGATTGGCTGGATTGATAGCAGTGCAGCCATTGACTCCCGCTGCTGTCAATTAAGTCCAGTGACATGGGAACCGGGGGGCAGGGGCGGGGCCGAGTCCTGCTGTGTCAATGGATGCAGCAACAGGACACGGGAGTGCGCCCGCACGAGTGACCCCAGGGAAAGAGCTTCCCTAATGGGTCACTTGAGAAGAAGAGGAGCCAGGAGCGCCGCTGGGGGACCCCAGAAAAGGATGATCGAGGGCCATTCTGTGCAAAACCCTTGCACTGAGGAGGTAAGTATAACATGTTTGTTATTTAAAAAAAAAAAACAAACGTAGCTTTACAATCACTTTAATATATATATAAGTAATCATAGGTGTGCACAGCCTACTGCATTAGGGTGTGAACCCCAAAGCTCAAACATATTTGTGTGTGTGTGCATGTGTATATATAGTATACTGATGGTGTCAGCAGAGCGATGGACAGTGAGAGTAGGGCAGAGACTGGTGGCAGTAGGGCAGTGTAGTTTTTATTTTTATTATTTTTTTTTTTTTACTATTTTTTTTTGGAGCCCAATTAGGGGGCTTTATTGAAATATCAGGGGTCTAAACAGGGGAATCTGCACCACACAGGGTGTGCCTAGCATCTAGCGCACCCTGATTGCACGCCTATGACAGTTATATATACACAAAAATATATATTTCAACCATAGGCGTGTGCCAGGTGTGCTTGGGCACACCCTTATCACTATGTGTGGTGCCGCTTCCCCCTACTGTCCAGGCTTCCCCCTGTGTTGGCCCCCTCGCCCCACAGTGCTGCTGGCTTCCCTCCTCTCCCCCCAGCTACTGCAGGGGATGTTTCAGGATGGAGAATGGGGCAAGCACATTCCTTTTCTAAATGAACACACTCACTGTGTTCATTCATAACTGAAGCATAGGAAACTGGTTTCCTATGCTTCAGTTTGTGAATGAACAGGAAACCACTCAGCACAGAGCACTTCCCATTCATTCACTCTCCTGTGCAGCTGGCTTAGGCTGCATAGAAAGACATATATGTGTTTGAGCTTTGGGGTGCACACCTTAATGCAATAGGCTGCGCACACCTATGGTTTCAACCGTGTATTTGAGGTCCCATACATACTTGGCGATTCTCCCTGCGATTCCAAATTGAGTGGCAATCCCTGCAAAATGCGCAACACGTGTTTTGGGTGCCATTCAATCTAAACAGCACCTCAAGCATGGCGCAATTATGCTGTGATTGTCGTGCGGCAATCGCAGGAAAAGCGCACCTTTGAAAATCATGCGAAGCTTGTCGCCCAAAAAGGAGCAAGAGCTTTTTTTTGGGTGACCGACACATATAGGGCTGCCCTATGCGCAACACGTGGAATCACATGAAAATCGTCCACACAATATCATGAGAGGAAGCGCGAGTTCCCGATATGTGAAGTGTTAAACCTCAGCCAGGGCATTGAAAACGGGTTGTGGATGGGTATTCCAGCATGACAATGACCCAAAACACACGGCCAAGGCAACAAAGGAGTGGCTCAAGAAGACCTGAAGTGGCCTAACCAGTCTCCGGACCTTTTATCCCATAGAAAATATGTGGAGGGAGCTGAAGATTTGAGTTGCCCAATGTCAACCTGGAAACCTTAATGACTTGGAGAGGATCTGTAAAAGGAGTTGGACAAAATCCCTCCTGAGATGTGTGCCAACCTGGTGGCCAACTACAAGAAATGTCTGACCTCTGTAATTGCCAACAAGGGTTTTGCCACCAAGTACTAAGTTATGTAATGCAAAGGGGTCAAATACTCATTTCACTCATTAAAATGCAACTCCATTTATAACTTTTTTGAAATACATTTTTCTGGATATTTTAGTTGTTATTCTGTCTCTCACTGTTAAAATAAACCGACCATTAAAATTAAAGACTGATCATTTCTTTGTCAGTGGACAAATGTACAAAATCAGCAGGGAATCACACTGGGGCCGCCTGAGCATCAACAGTAAAGTGCTGATAGTTTAACGACGCTTTACCGCTGTTATAGCAGCGCTTCAGCACCACTATTCCGGAGGCAGCGGGGCGCTTTTAAACCCCCTAAGAAAGAATCAATAAGGGGTTAAAAGCGCTGGCGTGCGGCGCTTCCGAAGCGGTGTTCAGCAGCTTCAGAAGCGCTGCCCATTCATTTAAACGGGCAGGGGCGGTGGAGGGGTGCTCCCACACCACCCCAAAGATACGGCTTGCAGGATTTTCCCGTCCTGCAAGCGCACTGACCCAGTGTGAAAGCACTCAGGCTTTCACACTGAGGTGGATTGGGGGGGGGGGGTGGTAGTTTTTCAGGCGCTTTACAAGCGCTAGCGCCTGAAAAACGTTCCGTTGTGAAAGTGGTCTAACTGTTTGCCTGGAGTTCAGCTGCCTAAACTTAGCTGTAAGAAGACTCACTTGCCCCCACATGGGGAGTTTGGTGGCATGAGGCTGCAGTGGATTACAAAGAGCTGCCACTAAGGTTCTTTGAGTTGTGCGTTTAGCACAGCTGCTGTGTTTGCTGGATAGCCTGGAATAGAAAATGGAGTTGAAGTTTTAGGCCTCATACACACGGACGTTTTTTGACGCCGGCGTTTTCTGGCGTTCTTTGCAGCTCTCCATGTTAGTCAATGGCCCCATAAAAACGTTGGCGTTTTTGAGCTGTAGATAGCGTTGGCGTTAGTGAGATGAAAGTAGAACCCACGGCCATCGCGTTCTGAGGCTGTAACGTTTTGCCATTTTTTGACGCCGACGCCGCAAAACGCCAACAAACGCCAACTAATATTGTACCGCGTTTTCCGGCGTTTTTTTACGCCAACGTTTTTAGGTTGAAAAATAGCAGAGGGATGATTTTTTTTTAAAAAACGCCTATTGACGCCGACGCTCACTAACGCCGATGCATAACGCCGAAAAACGCTGATTTTTTTTTTCCTTGACGTCGGGCCCGACGGTTTGTTTATTTTTAAAGATACGCCCGTGTGTATGAGGCCTTAAAGTCAACAGTTCACAGAAAACTATTTTGCTCGTCTTAAAAAAAAAAAAAAGTTATGTAGCAGTGCAGTAGTAGTTCCTTTCCTAGAATGGTTAACTGTATAAAATTCTTTACTTTTATTAACCTTTCTCACTGGCAAAATGATGTTATTTTTTATTTTCCTCTGAGCTGTTCTCATTAAGTAAGGTGCTGAAAAGGCTTTCATTCAATCTTCTAGTTGGTGTTAAAGCAGCTTTTACTGCCCTGATTTCTTTATCTGTGCCCACAGTCATGACAAAGCGCGCTGACATTTCCTTGCTCAGCTCATAACGGTCTCTTCTCAGGGATGAGATGTTTATGTTATCTGGTCTCTTCAGCACCGGTTTATGGGACGCCATGACTGAGTGGTCCTTATGTCCCATAATAACCTTTTTGATTTGACCTTGAGGCTAGGTTCACACTGGTGCGATGCGAGAACCAAAGCAATTCCTGTGCGGGTTTCCGCATCGCTTCTGAATCACAGTCAGTTCACACTGCTCTCTGTGAACCTCTGTGGGTGTCAATGTAAAGTTGATGACACCAAATCGTTACGCAGTGCGAACTGTGGAATTGGATCACATGGGTCTGAACATCCATGCGATCCGATTCCAGTGCGGACCAAAAAGAAGGGTCCTGCACCATTGTGGTGCGAATGCAATGCGATTTCAGCCATACAAACTTTATGGCTGAATTTGCATCGCACAGACAGCACATGTGATGTGCACAGGCATGCGGTGCGAATCACATGCGATGTCTGGCATCACACCAGTGTGAACCCAGAGGGCACAATGGCCATAGCTTGCACTCTGCTTAAATTCTTCAATGGAGCTGGGGCAAGGCCCTCTCCCAGCTAGGTAAGAGTTTATGTCCATTGGGGGCAAAAAACCACCTTCCATGACCCCTCTATTAACAAACATATGGTACAGTACATACAGGAGTGGCAGCATAGCTACACATTAAAATACCTGCTTAGTGCAGTGTTTAAGAAGAGCAATGCAAAAGACTCTTAGCAACCTTTAAAAGTTCCCAACCCAAGGGCAGTGATACGCGGTAAAAAAGGCATACCGCTTGGAAAAAAAAAAACGCAACTCACTCGCTTCACATTAAATTTGTAATACCAATGGAGGCAAGCACTTAAGGCTTGTACACATGGGCCGAATATTGGGTGGTATTGGCCAGTTCAATAGAAACCGGCCGATATTCGGCCCGTATGTACGGCAGAAGCCGGCCGAACCTCTGGCTTCTGTTGAAGGGACATGACCGAAAAAGGTCTGCCGATGGGCATCTGAAAAAAACTGATAATGTATACTAGACTTTAAAGTGTATGTAAACCAGTGGCGGCGGCCCCATTAGGGGCACAGGGGTGCTGCTGCCCTAATTGTTGCACCCGGTCTCCAATCAACATGCAGGGCGCCGGACGCATGGATTTTTAATGGGTTTTTTTTTTTGAAGCATATGATTAGAGCCTGAGGACTGCATTCTGAGCCCACCCAGTTGTGTGACAATAGCGAATTAATATTCACTATTGTCTTCCTGCTTCTCCTTCTGGCCAATCAGGAAACGGGTCTTAAGACCCAGTTGGCCGAGAGGAGAAGTGACCGTATTGGCCAGGAGCAGGGGGAGGCCCTGAGAAGGAGTCGCAGAAGGAAGCCACCGAAGCTGCCCACGACCAGGATGGGGTAAGGACGGGGCTGATGGGCGGATGGGGGGGTTAGTTCGCCAATTAATTGAGCGACTGGGGGGGGTTGGGGGTTTTGACTGAACGAACAGGGGGTCTGTCACCCCCCCAAAATATAGAGCACCAGTCGCCACTGATGTAACTATGGGCTGCTTACTTGCTTCCATTAGTGTGTTAAACATACAATTGGAAACATTTTGTTATATTGGTTTGATAAGCACAACACCTGTCAATCCTGCCAGATATATAGTGAGTTGATAACATCCTGCGCGTTCTGCCTGTGCCACACTCTTATTAGCATTGTTCACAGTTCCCTCTGTGGATTACAGAACCCCATCCACCATATTACGGAGAATAAATGTTCCGGTGCCCAATTAGCAGGTGATGGCGCGTTCACAAGGGAGTGGCTGGACCAGAAAGGCTTTGGTCTTTGGAGACAGTTCACAAGGGCTGCATATCTGGGTCCAGGCAGGGGTTGAGAAAAGTGGCAGATGAAGGGCTAACCAGGTTCAAGCAGAGGTCTAGGCAGGCAGCAAGCAAGAGCATTGTCAAGTCCAAGCAGAGGTCTAGGCAGGCAGCAAATAGGGGTGTAGCCAGGTCTGGACAGAGGTTTAGGCAGGCAGCAAGAGCATAGTCTAGTCTGAGCAGAGGTCTAGGCATGCAGAAAGTAAGAGAATAGTCAGGTCAATACAACAGGTAACTGGCAGGCAAGTTTTATAGCTCTTTATAGGTCAGGTAGCAGGGCAATAGGACACAACATCAGCCACTTCAAAGGGGTTCTATAGTCTCATGGTTTTTCACCTCAATGCATTCTATGCTACAGCTGCCCCCCCACACTTTTTCTTGCCTGAACCCAACCGTTCCAGCGATGTGCACAAGCCCAGTGGCTCCAGCCGCTGTCTCTGTCCTCATTGGATAGATTGATAGCAGCAGGAGCCATTGGCTCCAGCTACTGTCAATCAAATCCAGAGACAAGAGAGCCGGGGGCTGGGCAGAATCCTGTTGTCTGTGTCAATAGACGCAGCAGTGGGACGCAGGACCGCGCCCAGACGGGTGCCCCCATGGAAAGCAGCTCTCCATGGGAGCACCTGATGAGGAGGAGCCAATGGGGCACGCCAGAAGAGGAGGATCGGGGCCGATCTGTGCAAAACCCTTGCACAGAGCAGGTAAGTATAACATGTTTGTTATTTTTATTAAAAAAATGCAAACCTTTACAACCATTTTAGATACCCTTGTTGGTTAGACCACATGTCCAGTGTCATTACTGTGAACTCTGAAAATTGGTGGGAAGATTATTCTATTGTAATTGGTCACATCCCTTAAAGTTATAGAAAATAGGAATTTACCCTCACACAGTATCAGACTTTAAAGGCTCAAAGAGTGATCATAAAGTGTTAAAAATGTAATTTTACTGGTAGGGCACAAACATTAATTGTAAACTTAATAAAAGAATGCAAAAAGTCATGATGTCATAAAAATGGGGCACACAATTTGCTCATGGCAATAACATCCAAAAATATTGATACAATGCACGTTCAGGGGCTGCAAAAGCCAATTCCAATGTGTTTCAGAGTTCTAAGTAGGAGTCTTAGAACGTGTTGGAAATGGCTCTTGTAGCCCCAGAATGTGCATTGTATCAATATCATTGGACGTTATCGCCATGAGCAAATTACGTACCCCCATTTTTATGACGTTATGACTTTTGCATTCTTTTATTGTGTTTACAACTAATGTTTGTGTCCTACCAATAAAATTACAACATTTTTAACAATTTATGATCACTCTTTGAGCCTTTAAAGTCCCATACTGTGTGAGGGTAAATTCCTATTTTCTATTACTGTGAACTCTGGAAGTCCTGACAGAGATTCTGCAAGTATCTTGAAAGTCCTGGCAGAGATTCCTTGGAGTCATTCATTATTATTATTATTATTATTATTATACAGGATTTATATAGCGCCAGCAGTTTGCGCAGCGCTTTACAAAAATGAAGGCAGACAGTACAGTTACATCACAATTTGGTACAAGAGGAATCAGAGGGCCCTGCTCGTTAGAGCTTACAATCTAAGAATTCATAGAGTACTGTAACAAGGGGAGTCTGATTCGAGGAAATGCTGTAGTAGAAGTACATTCCCACTAACCCCCTGAGAGGCTCTCTGCAATCTGGCCTGAGCAGCACTCTTATCAGTTAGCATAGTTCACAGTTCTCTCTGTGGACTACACAAGACCCCCCCCCCCCCCGATATTGCGGTGCTTGGCAGGTGGTGCGGGTTTACTTGGGGCTTTGAATATAATCGTCAGTGGGCCTTCACCAGAGATCCTAATGGTGGAGATTTGCTGGCAAAATTACACCACGTCGTGACCCTCAGGATCGCCCCACCAATGGGGTGGCTGGAAAAGAAAGGCTTTGGTGTAGGGACACTTCACAAGAACTGCAGATGTGGGTCAGGTCCAGGCAGCGGTCGAGGACTCAGGTCCAAGCAGACGAGAGACTAGTCAGGTCCAAGTAGAGTTCTAGGAGTGCAACAAGAGCATAGTCAGCTCCAAGCAGATGTCTAGGCATGCAGCAAGCAAGAGTGTAGTCAGCTCTAAGCAGATGTCTAGGCATGCAGCAAGCAAGAGCGTAGTCAGCTCTAAGCAGATGTCTAGGCATGCAGCAAGCAAGAGTGTAGCCAGGTCTGACCAGAGGTTTAGGCAGGCAGCAAGAGCATGGTCAGGCATGCAGCAAGCAAAAGTGTAGTCAGGTCAATCAAACAGGTAACTAGCAGGCAAGTAGTATAGCTCTTTAGCTTTTAGGTGTCTGGGCAATGGGATACAGCACTTCAAAGCCTGGTGGTTAATTACCCTTATTGGTTGGACCACATGCCCAGTGTCGTTACTGTGAACTCTGGGAGTCCTGGCAGGGATTCCGCAGGTATCTTGGAAGTTCTGGTAGAGATTTTGAAAGTCTTTAAATGATTCTTAGAGTACTGTAACAAAAGGAGTCTGATTGGTTGAAGTTCTGTAGTACAGGTTACCGGAAGTACATTCCCACTAACCTTGTGAGGGGCTCTCGGTAGTCTGGCCGCAGTGGCATTATGCATAACCTATATTAAGGCAAACCAAGTGAACATTCTTATTTTATCACAGCTGAAGTTACACCGCACATATGAAGAGCTTTGTGATGTCTGCCTACAGTCAGCGGCTATAAATTTACTGGACTTTCTGTCTTTATCACCATTGTAGTGTACAGTAGTTATTTAGACTGAATTACAAAAGAAAATTACATTGATAGTCAGTGGCTTAATTTCAGCAGATATATCTGAATAATCAAATAACCATATTTCAAAGCAATAAAATAACTGTCTCTGTGTATTCCATGTAAAATTAGTTCTATATTTCAGTGCCTTAAAGGGGAGCCATTATTTTGTCTCATAAACATATGATGTAGTATCATTGCTTATTCAAAAAAGATCAATTGCAAGAAGATGATGATAATAAATTCAGAGGTTACAGTAAATTAAAAAGCATTGTGCACATTTTAAATCATTATACTCAAAATTCAATAGGATAGTTGGAGAGCAACTGTTAGCATACAGCGCTACCATCCCTTAGGAGAAGGCACTGCAAAAAATGAATGGTGAATAATGGCAATTTTTCATTTTTGGCCATGTGGTAATACATAATGGCGATGATTAATAAAAAAGTGTCTGTTACCCAAAGCAAATGATCAGATTCCCACTGTCATTTTCATGTTATAGAGCAAGCCAGAAATTGAACTTATCAATTGTGTTGACAGCTTTTTATTTTTATATTTGTGGGCCTATAGTTTGCTAGACAGAACCAAGTAGATTGCATTTAGGGGGTTGGCACCATGACATGCTACTGACCCCAAACTGGGTGAGTTCCCTTTGGGGACCTTTTTGGAGTCCTCTCCACGTAGTCCTGTTTGGCAAGGGAACCCCCACCAGAGACATAGATTTGAAAACAGCTTTGTAATTCTGCTCAGCATGTTTTGTGATCTATATATCTCAGTAATACTACATAGCCTGTAAAATAATCTACTTTTTCTCTATTCTTCCTAGCCTTCTTCTGTATCCCCTGCCCGTTCGCTGGACAGTAATTCAGCAGTGTGACAATAATTTATGGCCCAATGAGTATTTTGGAGTTTATAGACAAAACTTTTTTTTTCATTTTGGATAGAGCAATGAAGGGTTATAACCACTGCCAGATTTTTGTTTCATCATCTGTGTCCCATTGGGGAGATTTCCCTTCACTTCCTGTCTCTTAGCCAAACAGGAAGTGAGAGGAAATCCCTGTAAATCTAGGGAATTCCTTGGGGACCCCCAGGTCACCAGAACTAGTGTACCCATGAGAAGATTTCCCCTCTATTACTTTTCTGGGGACAACTCAAAATTTGGGTAATTTCTCTTACTTTCACTGTCAATGATAATGGTAAACAAGACCAATAAAGGGGGCAAATATCCTTAACAGGGGCACAGAACACAATGAAAACTGTCAGGTGTTCTAATTCCTCTCCACTCTATCCAAAGCAAAAAACAAAAAAGTTTTGCCTTTAGTTATACTTTAAGACATGTCAAGGAAATGTAAATCAGGAATCAGGTGACTGGCTGTGCAATGTGGTAGGCATTTGTGGATTACAAGACTGGCCGAACAGAATCCTCCATTAGTAGGTAAAACCTTACCTATTATGTATTTAACCACTTGCCGACCGCCGATCGGCATTTGACGGTGGCAAAGTGGCTCGTTCCCGCAAATCGCCGTCATACGACGGCGGCTGCGGGAACGTGTATAGTGAGCGCGCGCGCGCCGCCGGAGGCGCGCCCGCGCGCTCACTGTGTCCAGGGGGGGCAAGGGAGCAGGTGCGGCGGCTTCGATTGCCGCCGGCCACCCGCGATGCCCCCCCGGAGCGAATGAGCGGAGATCCGTGTATGTAAACACGGACCTCCGCTCTGTGTGAGGGGGAAGGGCTGTGATCACAGCCTTCCTTTACGTGAAGGCTGTGATAACCGGCCGCCGTTAGCTTCGGCGGCGTGGACGAGGGAACGGGGGGGACCTGTGTCACTCGCGCGCCCGCGCGGAGGCCGCCGCGCGCGCGCGAGTGATATGTGCAAGGGCGTCGGCGGCAGCATACTGCCGCTAAACGCCCTTGCTCGGTGAAACGGTGGCAGTTTACGGCTAGCCGCCAGCCGTTCACCAATTTATGTATTATCCATTCCAAAATGGATGATTACCTCCTAAGACAAGCCGGTCAG
>BLSH010358025.1:590849-613127 GCA_018402905.1 Glandirana rugosa
GGGGGGTGGGAGTAAACAATGACGCTTCTTTGGTATTAGGGGGAATATTAGTCCCCCATCATTGGTGTCAGTGGGAGACCTAGATATCCATTGTTGGTGGCAGTGGGAGAAATAGGTCTCAATCGTTGGTATCAACAGGAGGAATAGTGCCCCATCATTGGTGTCAGTGGGAGCAATAGTGCCCCTTCTTTGATGTCATTGGGAGCAATAGTGCCTTGTATCGGGGGGGGGGGGGATAGTGTCTCAAAGGCCTGATAAAGGTATGCAAAAGGCCACATTCAACTCCCGGGCTGCAGTTTGGAGGCCACTGGTCTAGAGGTTGCATCTCAGCATGGAACTTTCTGCATGTGATGGTGGGGCTTAGGCAGTTTAGTTTCACAGCTAGAGCCCTAATGTCTTAAGAATGTATACCTATGGGTTGTATTTTAGTGGTGTCCAAGTGTTGAAGGACCATATGACTGATGCTGTATTTTTTTTTTAATCCAATAAGTGTTTTTGTTAAAGAATTTGCATGGAAAATTTACAACAGCTTTCATTATCAGCAGTAATTTGTCGCAAACGTCACATCCAACAATGCCTTTTCAGTACTCAAGTATAACAATACAATAGGACCTGAGACCAGTACCTCTATGCTCACATTATCTTTGGTTTGGTGGATACTAATAATCAAGCACATATTAGTAAAGATCATATCCAAATCATCTCCCCCCTTAATATCTTATCTCGTATTCATTCACAGCAATCGGTCCATGACCAGATCCACTGGCGAAAGCCCCGGTACATCTAGCCATGGTGCCCAGAGCTTCTCAAACTTTTGTGGATTGCCCCTATGTTGATACACCAGTTTCTCCAGACGAAGCTGGTCCCCCACTTTTGCCACCCACTCTTTCACCATAGGTGGATCCTCATCCTTCCAGAGAATCATAATCAATTTGCATGCCTGGAATAGAACTCTCTGAATGGCTTCTTGAACACTGGCCTCCCAGTCATACTCCTCTAAGATACCTAATAGGCAGGCCTTAGGGTCTAGCGGACCATGTTAATCTTCTGCACTATTCCTGCCCAGTATTGATGAAGCTTTGGGCACCGCCACAGAAGGTGTATCAGGTCACCATCGTCCCTTTTGCACCTAGTACACGTCGCCTCGGTTCTCAGTCCTATCTGACAGAGCATGCTAGGGGTATAATAAACCCTCAAAACGATATATAGTTGTGTCAACCGTTGGGATACATTTAGAGAACAAGTAACTACTGCCTGGAAGGCCTCCTCCCATTGATCTCCGTCTATGAGACCCGCGTCCCATTCCCAGCGCTCCATCACTGTCAGGAGATGATGCTTCATGTGAGATTGGAGAAGTATGGCATAGCTCTGTGAAATAAAGCCCTTTGGATGAGACAACATCCCTAACAAGTTCAAACAGGGGGGCAGGAGACAGGTGCCACTCAAAGGAGCCACTCTGTGCTCGTACTGCATGTTGTAATTGCAGATAGCTGAAGTGCATACTTGAGGTTAAATTAAATTTTGCCTGAATATCCATAAATGACATGATAGCTCCATTTAGGAATATATGCTTGAGATGTGTCACTCCATACTTTATCCACCCAGGGCCAGTCTGTAATTTAGCTAGTTCTAGATATGTGCTGTTGTCCCAAGTAGGGCTGAATTCTGTTAACCCCGTCACCCTCTGAAGATACTTGACTTTGTTCCATAACTTTTTAGTCAGATTATATGTCGGGTATCTTTTGTGCGGTAGGCCAAAGACTTGCGCCTCTAGGCCCTGGAGAATCGAGTTCCTACCGATAGTATGTTTTATCACCGCAATAGAATATCCCATTTCCCCTCCCTTCCCCATGGCCCCTATGAGATGTTGCATTTGGGCTGCTAGATAATATAACCATGGATTGGGGAGAGCCAGTCCCCCCCCTCCCCCCGTCTTGGGCCTTTGCAAGTGTTCCACCTTAATTCTCGGGGTACCCTCCCTGCATATCAGAGCCCTGAAAATCAAGTTCACTATTCAAAATATTTTCAGTGGTATCATTATCAGGGTGTTATGGCGGAAATACAGTAGCTGTGGTATAAGAATCATTTTAATAAAGTTCACCCATCCAGCTACTGATAGTCGCAAAGAGCGCCAGGTCTTAACCCAGTCTCGGAACCCCTGGAGGAGGGGAGACACATTGATTTGGCAAAAGTCTCTGGGACTTCGCGTAATCTGAATCTCCACGTACTTGAAGGGGGATGTAAGAGCTATGGGACATGATGGTGCTATCACCTGGGACTTGTCTCCGTCCAGCAGCAGCAGGGCCGATTTTGACCAATTTATATGTGGGCCCGAGTAGGCCCCAAATTCCACTATATTGTTCATGACTTCCCGTAACGAAGTGTCAGTGTCACCCAACAGGAGAAGGGTATCATCAGCATATAACATCACCCAGGGCCGGATTAACATAGGGGCTATTGGAGCTGCAGCTCCAGGCCCCTTCCTTAAGATAGGCCCAGCCTAGTGGTGTAAGTGAGTCACTACTGCTGCCCAGCCCTGCTATGTGTGCATTATACTCATGATTGATACGTAAATTGTGACAGCATTGATATGTAAATTTTTCTCTCACCCCCCTCTCTCTCACCCTCCTCTCTCTCACCCCCTTTGTCCTATATTTCTCACCCCCTCTCTATTTAATTTAATTTGTTTCAATATTTAATTTGTTTAACAAAAATTGTTTGCATTTTCATTGTATTTATTTCCATAATAAGGGCCAACAAAATCCACAGCACCAGGCCCACGATGCTCTTAATCCGGCCTTGACATCACCTTCTCCTGTTGCCCTCCATATTGGAATCCTACAATCCCCGAATGAGCCCTGATCCTGATGGCCAGAGGCTCAATAGCCAAGGCAAACAGGAGGGATAAAAGTGGACACCCCTGCCTGGTGCCTATCTGCAGTTTAAAATTATGAGACAATTTCCCAAATATCCTGATCGCAGCTTGGGGTTGAGCATAAAGCAGTTTTACCCATGCAATGAATCTTGGGGCTAGGCCGAATTTCTCCAAGACTGCCCAGAGGGATCCTCAGTCCACATTGTGGAACGCTTTGGTGACGTTGAGCGATAGAAGGGCCCTGCTATCTATATTATCTGCTGGGGACTGTATATTTAAAAAAATGTCTGCAAAGGTTTACTGCTGTTGATTTATTGGGCATAAATCCTGCCTGGTCTGAGTGCACTACGGACGTTATGACCCCATTTAATCTAACTGCCAATGCCTTGGCTAAGATTTGTAAGAGCGAAATGGGCCTGTATGACCCAGGGTCTACCAGGTCCTTGCCTGGCTTTAAGAGTAAAATGATATTGGCTTTTGACATAGAGGAAGGCAGCTTCCCCATTTACAGCGACTCATTAAAGACCTGTAAAAGCCATGGGAGCAATATCTCTGAATATTGTTTAAAGATCTCCATGGGGAGGCCATCCTACCCTGGAGCCTTGCAGTTTGGAAAGGCTCCTACAACCTCTTGTAACTCCTCTATAGTAAATGGTGCCTCAAGCTGCCTGACCTGTGCGAGTGTAAGGTTGGGGAACTCTAGGTTGTTAAGGTATTCGTCCAGATCCCTGGGATCATAAGAAGTATCTGGTAGGTAAAGGTTCTCATAGAAACTGGCTGGTTCTTGAGTGATTTGCTCCGGGGAGCTAACTAACCCCCCAGTTCGAGTCTTAACCGCTCCCATCGCAGGGGACTTTGCTGAGAGGAAGCTATTTCCGCCAACATCCGGCCTGTCTTCTCCCCCTACTCAAGGAACGCCTGTCTAGCAAAAAATCTTTTTCTCGGCCGAGGAAGATAGCAGCGGCTCGTATGCCGCTTGGGCTGACTGCCAAGCCTCCCTGGCCGATTCACTCGGGTTGTCTATATATCGTTCAAGTTCCTGTGGTTGGGTTTCCACAACATCCCTAAGGCCCGATGATGCCTACTTAACCTTGTTAATTTCCACAATTAATAGGCCCCTTAAATATGCCTTAAAGGCCTCCCATTGCATGGCACTAGAGGTGGATGGATCCCGTGATGCAAAATACCCTTGCATACCCCGTTCAATCTCCACATGAGTATGAAATAATTTTAGCCAGAATGCATTACATTTCCAGGGCGTATGTACTAGATGGACCGGCTAGGAGGCCCGTATTTGTACCACTAATGGGGCATGATCTGATACGCTGCAAGGTCTGTACCCTAACTCAGAGATGAACGGGAGTATGCTCAAGCTGCCCACCGCAAGATCAATCCTGAACAAAGTTTCATGTGATTTGGAAAAGTATGAGAACTGTTTAGCATATGAATTCCTAATTCTCCAGATATCCACCCATCCCACCTCTTGCAACAACTGCGCCAGGGGAGTATCCCTGGAGAGGGCAGAGGGACTGGGTGTCTATCCAGATCAGGACTCAAACAGCAGTTAAAGTCATCCACCACAAGCAGTGGCATCTCAGGCGTCCCATCCAGATATGTGATGAGCAGCCGGAGCACCGCCGCCACAAAAGGCGGAGGGATGTATACACACGCCAAGACACATGTCAAGGCAACAATCCTGCAATGAAGGAAAACATTGCGCCCTTCAGGGTCAATAAGTTTGTCCAGTTTTTGAACATCCAAGGCAGCGTGCACCATAACACTGACTCCCCTGGAAAAGTTTGTGCACCCACCCGTATCTCAAACATTGTACAGAATCCGCAGTCAGATGAGTCTCCTGGAAATAAATAATTGCAGTAAAGAACTTTTTCAGGCACATATTAACCATGGTTCGTTTGAGAGGCAAATGAGCCCCCCTAATATTCCAGGAAATTACTGGTACAGTAGCCATTGGAAAGAAGGGTAGCGTAACAGTGATTGGTTTCCCCGATTGTAGGTAGTAGGCAACAATCCATCACCCCTTTGTTGCCGGGCAATTTCCCACAGTATTAGTTGGCTAGACAGTTCCATGGTGGAGGAGACAAAATGGGTAGAATAAGGTACTAGGCAAAGTATATAACTATGTAGCACAGAGATGACTGGTTCTTGAGCAGTACAGCTGACATTATTCCTCAGTTTAGATAGTTGACAATTATGGCTGAGCTGTATGTAGAAACACTGTAGTGGCGTGAACATTCCCAAAATGAACGATAGTGTCAATTAACAAAAAGTCATTAAGCTCTTGAATAGCACACATCGAAGCTACGGTGATGGTGTAGCTCACATCTGCAGCTGCAGTATAATGTCCCCCAGCCTGGGAACAGCATGTACTTACATTTGTGTATGCAGAGATAGATTCTCAAATAACATGTGCAGAAGATAAGAAACAGAACAGTACTTGGCCTACATACCTGTTATCCATATATCAGTCATCTCTCCTCTCTTCATTGCGCCATCAGATGGCTTCCTCATTGTGATCCAACCAGGTCATCCCATCCTTGGGGGATTCAAAGAACTGTACTCGCCCCTGTGCTGCTACTCTAAGTTTTGCTGGGTAAAGCATGGCGTATGGTAATTGCAGGATCCGTAGACGTCTCTTAACATCAGTGAACTTAGCATGGCATTTCTGCACCTCTGCAAAAAAGTCTGGGTAGAAAGAAACTCTTGCGCCATTGTAAAGGACATTTGCGCGTTCCCGCGCTTGACTTAGGACCACTTCCCGGTCACGGTAGTGTAGTAGTTTCGCCAACATAGATCTGGGGGGGCCCCCTGACGGAGGGGGCGGGATGGAACCCTGTGTGCTCTTTCCACTGCAAATTGAGGGGAGAAGGCCTCTTTTCCAAATAGGTCTTGGAGCCAATGTTCAATAAAAGCAGTGGGGTCTTTGCCCTCCGCCCTCTCTGGTAGGCCCACAATGCGGACGTTTTTCCTTCGGAGACGGTTCTCCATGTCCTCAGCACGATCATTAGCTTCCCTTGCCAGTTGCAAGGTCGACTTGGTGTCACAGATCACAGGGGGCAGGTGTTCCTTCATATCACTGACCCGACTTTCTACCGCCGTGGTCCGTTCCAGGATTTTCCTGAGGTCCTGACGCATAAACACTACCTCCTCACGTGGCCATCCAAATTGTTCCTTTAGAGTATTCACAGATGCAGTGCAGGTATATACTGCCTTGAGGATCAGCAAGAGTCGGTTGCTCTAGGTCAGTGTCTTCAGTGTCCTGCAATGGCTGCATGTGCATGTCTGCTTGTACTCTCAATGGGGCTGTGAAGGCCTGGGGAGCTGTGAGCTGCATGCCTGCAGTATTTTCTCTCTGCTCTGTCCCCGCTGCACCTCCCAGCTTCTGGGCATAATATAACATGTCCCTAGGGAGATCCTTACCGATAGTCGATGGCGGTTTAGGTGTTTTAGACCCCTGGTCTTTCATTTTGTCCGGGCCCTGTGGCGTACTCATGCACTGCTCCGTGGCGGTGCCATCTTGGAAGTCCGCGGCCGCAGTTTCCGAGCCCTTGTAGCGGGTCATGCTTCTGGTGCCGGTGGTGGGTCCACGGTGTGTTCCGGGCCGATGGCTATCAGGATGGCCTGCAATTTCAGCAATGTAACGGCTGGGGGAGGATCAATGTCGGATCACGGACAGGAGCTGTGGGAGATGCGTCCTCTAACATGCCTGACCTGGCCACGCCCTTTCCAACTAATGCTGTATAATTGGTGTTGTTATCACCCCATCCAAATACTTCAACACTGTATTATGCAACTGCTCTTCCAGTGCGGCCTGGAAGTGGAGTTATTTATATTACTTTTCAGATTTTCTCCAAGGAATACATGACAAGTAAATCAGCCTGTAATTCTAAACATGAACCTGTTCTCTATATCCCAGCACTGTGTATTGGCAGATCCCCCTGGCATGTATCCCTACACTGCAACATGTAATAGACCACTATAGTAATTGGATCCAGATAGTGCATCTATTGGCGTCAAGGTTTCTGTTGAAAATACCTCTGTGACTATGTAATGCTGCTGCCATATGAGAGGGAACTTTGGCCCAGTGCAGGGTTGAGTTCCGTCTACGTGTAAAACAGGAGCCTGTGATTTATACATAACCAACCCCATCAATGAATATATCATTTTTACAATGGTTTTTCTATTGCCAAACCTCCACTTTCTCCCACTGGGTCTACTTCCTGTTGTCCGTGGAAAGGAACACCGCCTGCCCTCTAGAGGCCACAAATGGTAATTCAGGGTGAATTAAGCAAACTGATGATTTTTTTTTGTTCTGTAAGGACTATGGTTAGGTTAAAATGTTGTTAATATTAAAATGCTTAAAGTGCAGATACAGTAAATCTGTTGTACAGCTTAAGGTGCAAGCAAACCCTAACAACAAGCTTCTTATATTTGCTCCCTGCTGGTCTGGTAAATATACAGTCAAAACCATTTTCTTATATCTGTCAATAAGTGCAAAAAAAATTTGTTAACCGGTTCCAGACCGGCTTGCATACATTTACTGCTGCAGAGTGACACGATCCCGCGAATCGCCGTCTATAAAGGACGGCTCGCTTGTGCGCGGCTAGCGGGCGGGAGCGCGCAGACGACGGCACGCTATCGTGCCCGCCGCACTCTCCAGCAGTATGTCCATGGGTCAGGCGGACTCAATGTCCTCAGGCTACCCGCGATTGCCTGACACAGAAGAAAAACGGGGAACCGCCAAAGTAAACAGGGTGGTTTCCTGCAGGTTAACCCCTTCACTGCCAATGACATTTACACAGTAATCAGTGGATATTTACATTTCTGATCGCTGTATAAATGTCATTGGTCCCAAAAATGTGCCAAACATGTTCGAATGTTTGCTGCAATAATGCAGTCCCGATAAAAATCGCAGATCGCCGCCATTACTAGTAAAAAAAAAAAAAAAAGTAAAAACGCCATAAATTAATTCTCATAGTTTGTAAACATGGCAAATATTGCACAAACCAATCAATAAACGCTGATCGTGATTTTTTTTTTTGTTTACCACAAATATGAAGAAGAATATATATCGGCCAAAACTGATGAATATATGTGTTTTTTTATATATATATTTTTGGATATGTATTATAGCAAAAGGTAAAAAATAATGTTTTTTTTTTTCAAAATTGTCGCTCTTTTTTAGTTAATAGCGGTGATCAGAAGTGACCCAGAGGGCACTTTGTGGGAAAAAAAGAGCATCAATTTAGTTTGGGTACAATGTTGCACGACCACGCAATTGTCAGTTAAAGCGATGCAGTGCCGAATCACAAAAATGCTCAGGTCCCACAGTGGGAAATCCTTCTGGTCCTTAAAGTGGATGTAAATCCGAAAAAAAATATAATTAATAATTCTGCCTGGTAGAGTATAGCATGTTATGTCATCTGTGCCCAGTCTTGCCACAAAGAGTTAATCCAACTGTGAGTAATGGGCTTATCTTTTTTCAGGAAGAGAAAGTCTGACTAACAGGGAAATACACAGTCGATCCACCCCTTACTCTGTGAATGACAAGCAATTTGCTTATCTCCTTCACACCGCAGAGAAAGTTTTGCACTCCCCCTCCCTCCTTCCTCAATGTCTCAGTATAGAGGTGGGTGGAGAGGCCTGGGACATCACAACTCCACCCACCAAACTCCAGCAAACACAGACACCCACTGATTTCAGAGTTTTACAGAGCTGCTAGTGCTTACAGGAAGGACATTTGCAAGGTAGGGATAGATGCAGGAGGCTTGCATGTATGTATAAATTAATACTGTGTCATTAGTTTATACTGGGTGGGTGGTGGGTTTACATCCACCTTAAGTGGTTAAAGCAGCGGTCCCCAACCTTATTGGCACCAGGGACTGGTTTTTGTATCCAATAAAAAAAATGAAAAAATTACATTTCATCAAAAATTTAGGTCAATATGTATTCTACTACATGTTTTTGGTAAAAAAAAAAAAAAAACCCAATAAGCATATTTTGATTGGTTTGCGCAAACGTTATAGCATCAACAAACTATTGGATATTTTTATTTATTTATTTATTTACTGCAATGGTCATTCTGATACTGACACTTTTGGGGACCAGTGCACTAATACAGTGATCAGTGCTAAAAAATATGCACCGTCACTGTACTAATGACATGGGCTGGGAAGGGGTTAACATCAGGGGCGATAAAAGGGTTAAATGTGTGCCTAGCCTGTGTTTGTCTAAGCTGTGTGAGGTGCTTCTGCTAGAGGAAAACATGAATATTAGTCCCTGCTTTGCAGAGACACAGCATCTATGCCTTCCCTCCTGTCAGAACAGCAATCTGCCTTGTTTACATGGGCAGACCACCGTTCTGCCTCTCTGCTCGATCATCGGCAGGTGACGGTGGACCTTGAGTCCACAGTACCCGCCGATGGGCTCCCACTGTGTGTGATCACAGCGGGAGCGAGCCGGCTGGAGCTAGCATGTACGCCCCCTACCTGGAAGAGCTGGATCACAAAAGTGAGAGACAGTTCTTACATTTTTGTAAATATTTTATTCTATCTTTTCATGTGACAACACAGAAGAAATAAAACTTTGCTAGAATGTAAAGTAGTGAGTGTACAGCTTGTATAACAGTGTAAATTTGCTCTCAAAACAACTCAACACTCAGCCATTAATCTCTAAATCGCTGTCAACAAAAGTGAGTATGCCCCTAAGTGAAAATGTCCAAATTGGACCCAATTATCTATTTTCCCTCCCTGGTGTCATGTGACCCATTAGTGTTACAAGGTCTCAGGTGTGAGGAGCAGGTGTGTTAAATTTGGTGTTCGCTCTCACTCTTTCATACTGGTCACTGGAAGTTCAACATGTCACCTCATGGCAAAGAACTCTCTGAAGATCTGAAAAAAAAGAGTTGTTGCTCTACATAAAGCTGGTTTAGTCTATAAGAAGATTGCCAAGACCTTGAAACTGAGCTGCAGCATGATGGCTAGGACCATACCATTGCTTAATAGGACAGGTTCCACTCAGAACAGGCCTTGCCATGGTCGACCGAAGAAGTTGAATGCACATGCTCAGCGTCATATCCAGAGGTTGTCTTTGGGAAATAGACGTATGAGTGCTGCCAGCATTGCTGCAGAGATTGAAGGGGTAGGGGGTCCGCCTATCAGTGCTCAGACCATATGCCGCACACTGCATCAAATTGGTCTGCATGGCTGTCATCCCAGAAGGAAGCCTCTTCTGAAGATGATGCACAAGAAAGCCTGCAAACGGTTTGCTGAAGGCAAGCGGACTAAGGACATGGATTACTGGAATCACATCCTGTGGTCTGATGAGACCAAGATAAACTAATTTGGTTTAGATGGTGTCATGCGTGTGTGGTGGCAACCAGGTGAGGAGTACAAAGACAAGTGTGTCTTGCCTACAATCAAGCATGGTGGTGGGAGTGTCATGGTCTGGGCCTGCAAAAGTGTTGCCAGCACTGGGGAGCAGTTCATTCAGGTAACCATGAATGCCAACAAGTACTGTGACATACTGAAATAGAGCATGATCCCCTCCTTTCAGAGACTGGGCCGCAGTGTGGTATTCCAGCATAATGACCCCCAAACACACCTCCAAGAAGACCACTGCCTTGCTAAAGAAGCTGAAGGTAAAGGTGATGGACTGGCCAAGCATGTCTCCAGACTTAAACCCTATTGAGCATCTGTGGGGCATCCTCAAATGGAAGATGGAGGAGTGCAAGTTCTCTGACATCTACCAGCTCCGTGATGTCGTCATGGAGGAGTGGAAGAGGACTCCATTGACAAGCTGTAAAAACTTTGGTCAACTCCATGCCCAAAAGGGTTAAGGCAGTGCTTGAAAATAATGGTGGCCACACAAAATATTGACACTTTGAGCCCAATTTGGACATTTTCACTTAGGGGTGTACTCACTTTTGAAAGCCTAAAAAAAGAAAACCAATGCAGCAACCACATCCAAGAACTGGTAAGCTGCAATATAATAAATGTTTGCTTTTGGGTTTATTACCTCTTCAACTTCTAACTTAACTTCTTCAGCTGACTAGAGTGCAACCTTAACTGTTTTTTTAATTTGCAATTTATGTTTACAGGTTGTTTAGTTTCCTTTTTCTTTTTTTTTTTTTAGCTGTTTCTTGTAACCCACCCCACATATAGTGCTGGTGATGCAGATGGTCACAGTGTATAAATTGTAATTTGTAATTCTCTCACCTTAGCTTAGGATGGCTGTAAATGCATTTCCGTCTCTCCTCCAACCTCCGCTGCCTGTTCACAGATCTTAGAAGAGGAAACTGCTTGGAGTGTATCAGTTTACAGGAATCAAGTTGTAGCACTTTATATTTAATGGGTTGTAATAAAAATGACATTTAAGAACATCTGACGCGTCTGAAGACAGGTAATAAATGACACTCAGAGAGTTCAGGAAAGTGTAACAGTATCAGCAAGAAAAAAAAAAAAAGTGTTTCTACTAGGTCTGCTGTGTGATATAGGCAAGAGTCGGACATACAGAACTTTTAGCTTCCTAGTTGTTGCAGAAAACAAATATAAAACAGATTGTGGCTGGATCTACACCTTTTTCGCACAGTAATGTGTTTTAAACCTGTGCATATGCACTATATATGAGCATTGTGCTGCATTGCTTAAAACATAAGAATATACCATTTCAACCAATGCACCTGAACTTCAGCGTAAAGAAGAGAACATTTATGCAGTTTGCATATTCCAGGTGCATTTTGCCTTATTTCTATACACGTTTTTGATCCATTGAAGTCTATGGGACCAAGAACCAGAAAAAAAGTCCCTTGCCCATTCTATAAAATGCATAGATGTGAACGTGTCTCAAAGGAAACCATGTTAAATGGACTGTAGTGTGTTTCTGCAAAACCGAAAATGCACTTAAAAATGTATAGGTGTGAACCAGGCCCTAGGCTGGGTTCACAACGCAGCACATAGTGGCTCAGAGCAGGGGTCTGGTGCATCCCCATTCACCATTTCATAGTCCATATTCCCACTGAACACATTTCTGGAGCAAGCTCTAAAGGTATCGGGTGCTGTAGCAACAGCCAGCTGGTTACTGATACCAATACGACATGTAGATATTCGCCAGCACACCAAGGATCCGTAGTTTCATCCAAACGTTTTTTATTGAAAGAGCGATCACATCGCAAACAGTGTGTTGCAACATTTTGGAGCCACGCAGGACCCCTTCATGCATGCGCGGAGCACATACCTGACAAAGTAGTCCTGTGTGGCTCCGAAACGTTGCAAGTTGTGAGATTGAGTCTCCATGGATCGCACTTGTTTTTCCAGCAGATCTCACAGATTGCGATCTGGAGAACTGGGAGAAAGTCAACATCACAAACTCTTTGTTTTGTTCCTCAAGGCATTCTTGAACCATTTTTGCAGTGTGGCAGGCATTATGCTGCTGAAAGAGTCCACTGCTATCAGAGAATACCGTTTCCTTGGAGGGTTGTACTTGGTCAACAACAATGTTTAGGTAGGTGGTTCATGTTAAAGTAACATCCACATGAATGGCAGGACCCAAGGTTTCCCAGCAGATCATTGCCCAAAGCATCACACTGCCTCCTCCAGCTTGCATTCCTCCCATACTGCAGCCTGTTGCTATCTCTTTCCCAGGAGAGCAATGCACATGCACCTGCCTGGCCATCCACATGATGTAAAAGAAAGTGTGATTTATCAGACCAGGGCACCTTCTTCCATTAAAAAAGAACTATATTCATATGGATAATAGTCCTCTATTTATATATATATTTTTTTTTCTTTTTTTCAAATATAATTTTTATTAACACCCGGGAAAGGGTGAGTGCCATTACAACACAACAAGATTAAAGAAGGCAACACTTAAAGTCAAAGGATCTGTACAGAAGGTAGACAGCATGCAGTCTGAACAAATTTCAAATCGGTGGCCTCTAGTGTTCCCAACCCACTGTCCTAGTTCAAATCTGGTTGCCATCTTTCCGTAAGTGCGAGTGATCTAGCACCTCTCCCCCTCCCGACCTTTTTCTAGTAGAACAAAACAAGGGAAAGGGAAAAGGACTGAATGAGTAGGTACACAAAATAACAAAGAGTAACAAAGAAAAAGAAGAAGAGAAGAAAGAAAAGAGAGAGGGGAGAGAGAAAGAGAAAAAAAAAAAGGGGGGGGGGATATGTGCGAGGTGGTGACGGCGGTCATTTAAGTCACTTGGGGGCCAACTCGGCAGGTGGGTATAAGGAAATCTACGGGGGAGTTGCAGTAAGTAATGCTTTGCCCTCTTCTGACAGGATACACATGTTCCACAACCCCCATATTTTATTGTAATTCTCCCGTTGTGCTGGGAGGTAAGGATTAGAGCCTCCATCTTATTGATCTGTTCCACCTTACGGAGCCAGCAGGTTATAGGAGGTGGGTCTTGCTTTTTCCAAAATAAGGGAATGCAAGATTTGGCCGCATTCAGCAGGTGGCGTAGGATGGATCTGTTATAAATTTTGGGGGGAATCTGGGATACATGGAGAAGAAAGAATGCCGGGTCCATCGGGATCTGGTGTTCCGTGAATTTTTGCATAGTATTATGTATTGTTGACCAAAAGTATTGTAATCTGGGACAGGACCAGAAGATGTGTAGTAAAGTTCCTCTACTCTCCCGGCATCTCCATCAGCGGTCCGTAGACTCCGGGAAGCATGCATGAAGTTTGACAGGCGTGTAGTACCCCCTGGTGAATAATTTGAAATTAGCTTCCTGAATCTTGGTGGATATAGATGATTTAAGGGTGAACCTGATCATAGACTGGACTTGAGTTGTCATGAAGGTGCGGTTAAGGTCTGTCTCCCATTTGATCAGGCACGGTAAGGGGGGTTGATCTTTCGGAGTGTTTAATAGGGAGTAAGACTTAGATAGAACTTGGGGGAGGTCCTCCGTGTCTGTGCAGTATTCCTCGTAGGTCATCAGGGGTCGGCGGAATCTAGTTGGATTAGGAAGAGATTGCAGGAAATGGTGCAATCTAAGAGCATGCCAAAACGATAGTAAGTACGGGCCTTCACTGTCTGTCAGGGTGGCAATCGATGGCCAGCGTCAGTCCCGTAGGAAGTCCGCGGCCCGGTCCAGGCCCACTTCTTGCAGATGTCTGTAATCCCGAGAAGAGAGGCCTGGAGAGAACAGAGGATTACCAAGGATAGGGTATAGTGGGGAGTCTGGTGTTGTCAACGGTGTCTGTATAAATAATTGGGAACATAAGCGAAGCGTCGTGCCGATAAGTGGATGTGTTTTGAGACCTGGTGGTAGTAGGCCGAAACACCAAAGTGCACTTTTCAAAGGAATGTGTGTCTGTTTCTGCTCTATCTGCGCCCATAGTTTTCTGTGGGCATGACGTCTCCAGTCAATGATCCTGCCTATATGTGCCGCCAGATAATATTTCTTAAGGTTCGGTACTACGAGGCCACCGCATTGTTTTGGTAGAGTCAAGTGGGCATAGGAAAGATGGGGTTTTTTATAAGCCCAGATAAAGCGAGTAAGTAAGGACTGCATTTGTCTAAGATATGTGGGAGGGATTTTGATCGGTAGGGCCTGAAATAGGAACAGAAATTTAGGTAGTATAACCATTTTGATAAGGTTACATTTCCCAAACCAGGTGTGAAGTCCTTTGTGCCATTTCTCCAATAGGGTACGAGTGGTAGTCGCCAGTGGTAGAAAGTTCAATGAAAACGTACGGGAGGGGTTCACCGGTATGTAGGTGCCCAAATACTTCAGCGCTGTATGGGTCCACTTGAATCTAAAGTTAGCTTGTAGACTTTGTTGGAGGCTATTGGGAAGGGCAATTCCCATTGCCTCCAATTTGTCGAAATTAATTCTAAGATTTGCTAATCGGCCATACACGTTAGATTCTTGCATAAGATTAGGGAGGGACATGGTAGGGTTGGTGAGCGTAAAAAGAAGATCATCCGCGTAAGCTGAGATCTTATGTTGCGTTTTATCAATAGTCAGACCCTGGATGTCGGTGTTAATCCTGATTTTGCAGAGAAAGGGTTCCAATGAAAGGGCAAACAGGAGCGGGGAGAGCAGACACCCCTGCCTCGTCCCATTGCTTATCGGGAAAGGATCAGAGAGGATGCCATTGTCTTTGACCTGGGCTGTGGGATGGGAGTATATGCCTGCTATCCAGCCAAGCATAGTCTTCCCTAGGCCTATATGATGAAGGACTGAGAGCATAAATCTCCAATCCACCCTGTCAAATGCCTTCTCAGCGTCGGTGCTGAGGAAGACGCAAGGTGTGCTGGTTGTGGAGGCAACATATATCAGGTTAAGGGCTTTGGTCGTATTATCTCGGGCTTCTCTAGTGGGGATGAAGCCCACTTGATCTAGGTGTATCAAGGACTGCAGGTGTTGTGCTAATCTAGACGCAATGATCTTCGTAAATAACCTCAGATCTATATTGAGAAGAGAAATAGATCTGTAGCTTCCACAATGCGCCAGGTCCTTACCTTCTTCAAGGATATCAGAAATATGTGCTCTTAACGACTCTTGGGGGAAGGGGTTATCCGTTTTGATATCATTAAACAGTCGTACCATCTGAGGGCCAAGGGTTGGTAGTAGCGTCTGATAATAAGCTATAGTCAAGCCATCAGGGCCAGGGGCTTTCCCATGTTTGGTCGATGTCACAGCTCTCTGTAGCTCTTCTAGTGTAATAGGTAGGTCAGGTTCTGTCCGTGTGTCCATGGGTAACATTGGGAGAAGTGAGGATCTGATGTAGTCCTCAATGTCAGTCTGAAGGGGTGTCTGTTCTTGGAGGTTATAGAGTTTTGAGTAGAAGTCTCTAAAGGTTTGCGAGATTTGTTTAGGAAGTACAACCCTGTTGCCCCCCCGGGGCAGTGATGTATGGGATGTATGAAGAGGATTTGCGGTCCCTGACCTGATTTGCTAGGAGTTTTCCACACTTATCCCCAAATTCATACCCTAACCTTTGGCATGTCTGCAATGTAGCTTTAGCTCTAAAGTGCAGTATGTCAGAGATTTGTTTACAAAGGAGCATTATGTCCGCATCTAACATTGGCGTGGCGGCATGTTTATGTCTAGCTTCTAAGTTGTGCAGTTTGTCCAACAGGGATGTTAGGTGTATGCTACGTTCTTTTTTAATGTGTGCTCCGTGTTTTATAAACACTCCTCGGATCACTGCCTTATGTACTTCCCATAGCAGTCTGAGGTCGCATCCCTCATGGTCATTAGTGTGGAAAAAATGGCGTAGTTTCTTTTGGACGTCCCACAGGACTTCTGGCGTTTGCAGGAGACTGTCGTTGAGGTGCCAGAATCAGGATCTGGAGTAGAGCGTATTGGAGAGAGCGTATGTCAAGGTGACCGCAGCATGATCATACCACGTTATATGGTCAATTTGTGTCTCCCGTACTGCATGTAATTGGCCATGGGGAATCAAGAAGAAATCAATTCTGGAATACAATTTGTGAGACGGGGAGTAGTATGAATAGTCTCTTTCTCCCGGGTGTGACAGTCTCCAAACATCGACTAATTGGATCCTATGAAGAGACTGTGCAATGTTCTTTCTAACCTGAGGGGGGACCAAGGAGGAGCCCGAAGACGTATCGATTGAGGGAATCAAAGGGTTGTTAGAGTATCCGCCGAGGAGTAATTGGCCTTCCCGGAAGTCAGCAAGTAACCTAAGTGTGGACATAAGAAAAGCGTCTTGATGAGCATTTGGTGCATATATTGTGGCTAGTGTCACAGTGTGTTCGCCTATTTTTCCCTTCAGGAATAGGTATCGTCCATGGGGGTCTTTAGACACCTCTGTGCATGACCAAGGAAGGGTGCCTGACAGAAGTATCGACACTCCTTTAGATTTAGCTTCGTTATTGGCAGAGTGGTAGGCCAGAGGATAGTACCTATTCCTAAGGATAGGGAGTTTGTCATCTCTAAAATGTGTTTCCTGGATAAACGCAACGTCGATGTGAGCGCTTCAGGTCAGTAAGGAGAATACGTCTCTTCTCAGGGGTGTTGAGGCCCCGTGCGTTCAGTGAGAGCAATTTAAGACTGGCCATCACCATGTCGCACGACAGAACAGGGAGAAAACAAAAATACCAATAGAAAAGAAAAGAATAGAGAAGAAAAAGAGAGTAGGAAAAAGTAAGGTAGTAGAGGTAAAAAGTGATAACAGGAAGGTGAGATACTGCTCAGGTTACCGAAAGCTTTGGACCGGGGCAGTATGCACCGACTACTATGACAAGTATACAACTTGTATAATTGCTTGCATTGGCCAACTAGGGCAGCGCGTAGCAGGCCTAATTGGGAGAGGGATGAAACCCAACGTCTGCTGATGTCTATGTGTTCCAGACTTCAGGCTGTAATTGACTGCAAAGGATTTGCAACCAAGTATTAAAAAGTGAAAGTTTGATTTATGATTGTTAATCTGACCCATTACTTTTGGTCCCTTAAAAAATGGGAGGCACATATACAAACTGTTGTAATTCCTACACCGTTCACCTGATTTGGATGTAAATACCCTCAAATTAAAGCTGAAAGTCTGCAGCTAAAGCACATCTTGTTCGTTTCATTCCAAATCCATTGTTGTGGTGTATAGAGCCAAAAAGATTAGAATTGTGTCAATGTCCCAATATTTATGGACCTGACTGTGTATATGTATATATATATATATATATATATATATATATATATACACAACGTCCTCAGGCCGCCTGTGTTGATTGTGCAAAGTGGGTCCCAGGGCCCTATGGATCCGGTCGAATTCCAAGCCATTTGGAAGTGAGTCCCCGGATATGCGATGGAAGACCTCAGTCACCGTAGCGATCAGATCCTCTGCGCCCGTCGCCTACGGGATGCCCAGGAGCCGAAGGTTGTTCCAACGGCTCCGGTCTTCAAATTCTTCCAGTTGCAGCTGCTGAAGGATGGAAGTCTCTGCTTGGCTGCGTTGTGTCTCTTCCAGCTGGATGAGGCGGCATTCAATGGCAGTTAAGGAGCTCTCCCCCACCGTTATCCTTTCAGAGAGAGATTTAATGTCAGTTTTCACTGCTTGCAGTTCTTTGCCTCCACGCGGCCTATAAGGCCCTCAATGTCTGCTTTGGTAGGCAGTGCACGCAGCAGGGCCCGTAGTTCCTCATCCGCCTGTAGGCCGGGTAGAGGAGATTGTGAATCCCGTGTAGTCTGGCGGAGGTCCGGTGGGATGTCCCCAAATGGATCAGAACTCAGTGAGGCAGAGGGTGATGCGGGGCCCGCTTGTGTCTCTCGCTGTGAGCCACATGTAGCCGCCATTATAGTGCCGCTAGTGGAAGTCGGCTTAGCAGGGAAGTATTTCCTCAGTTCTCCACCAGATTTAGAGGAGCCGGTCACCTGTGAGTTACACTTCGTTTTCTTCTTTCTGGTAGCGGGCATATCTTACAAGAAAGGGTCAGATAGATAGGGATGCCGGGGAGACGGTCAGGAGCTCAAGGAAAACACGTCTCTACCTGGCCATGTCCAGACCACGCCCATATTTATATATTTTTAAGTGTCAAAATGTTTTTATTTTTATATTTATTCATAGATATATGCTATCCCTTTTCACTTAAGGACAGCGTTTTTTGGTTATTGCAACTCAGCCTTTAGGGTGAACATCAGCAATGTGATTTCCCTCAGTTGGTGTAATTTATATATATATTTAATGCAGTTATTTGTTCTGTTCGTTTTACAATAGATGTTTTTAATTCTTATCCAGCCTTGCCTTTTTACATATTGCAATTATTGTAAACCGCGCTGGAATTATTATGTATCACATGGATGTCTATGGAGAATTTTACTTCTGGGTATTGGAGCGCATAGAGGGTCACGTGATGCGCTCCAAATACCTGAAATTCCGAGTGTCGCGTCCTTTTGCATCATCCTTTTTTTAAAATTTAGATTCTGTGCCTGTTCAGTGTAGCCATGCCTTTGACGATGTCCGATTGGACGAAACCGGCCAGGCGGTTTTACCAAATACAGGCTCGCTGACAAGCCGCAGTTTCTAGGATTTACAAAGAAACTGTTCATTTTATCTTCATTCCTGTAAGTGCACTTTTAATACATTTTTTAAATTAATTGTGCGGGCTTCACTATGGCCATTCCTTACTGCTTTTATCTAATGGCATCCATCTAAGTAGGGAAACAGCATCTGGCTCACTGCAAGACAGTCTGGTGTACTATCACATGTCAGTGGAAAGGAGAAAGTCTATCCATTGGTGTCCCTTTATGCGGTTTCTTACCGGAAACAATGGGAGCTGTGATGATTTAAACATATGCCTACCTTTATCATTTATCTGGTAAGGAGATTGTAGTGCCACTGTGGTGCAGTGTGTTTCAACCTTTGCATGAAGCTGGTGTGGACTCTTTCTGTCCTCTCTCCAATGAAAAGACTGTGCTGATTCTCTTGTATAAGCACCACATGTGGACTTTATCACCTTCTTCCATTGCTTTGTGGTCCAATTCTGATGATCACATGCCCATTGTAGGTACTTTTGTCTGGGACACGGGTCGGCATGTGCACCCTGACCAGTCTGCGGATACGCAGCCCCATGCATAACAAACTGTGATGCCCATTTTTTCTGCTTTCAACAAATCAACTTGATGAATAAAAGAGCAAAAAAATAATACTCACACTAGGGCAATCTATAAATAAGTAAAAACAGCTGCCACAATTTGCAGACAAGAAATTAAAACCAGTAAGTGGTGAGTGATGTAAATCAGGCCGGTAGAGTCCACTAACCACTAATGAAAAAGTGATCATATAGCACAGTTATACTCATTGGTTAAAGCCAGACTCCAGTTCACACTACTTGTTCCACTCCCTTCAGTGGCAGGATCAATTCTCCTCTAAACTGTAGTATCACTCCCAAACATGCAGGTCATAGAGAACGCAGAGCCATCTCATAGTGTAGTAAACTCCAGAAATCCCATTTATTCAAAGTATTGCACTTACATGGAAAAAAGGGAAATCAGCATATCAATACAATGTTGTTTCAAATCAACAAGATGGCTGCCGTTCGCTTTGGTGTGAGATGACGTCACATGCCATGGGTCCACCCAACGCATTTCCTCACCATGAGACCGATATGCTGGTTTCCTTTTGTTTCATGTAAGTGCAATACTTTGAATAAATCAGTTTTCTGGAGTTTACTACACTATGAGATTGTTTTGCTTTCTATATGACCTGCATGTATGGGAATGATACCACTGTTTAGTGGAGAATCAATCCTGACAAGGGAGGGAGAAGAGAACTGACTGAATAAACACTATATTACCAAAAGTATTGATAACGCCTGCCTTTTCATGCACATTTAATTTAATGGCATCCCAGTCTTAGTCTGTAGGGTTCAATATTGAGTTGGCCCAACCTTTGCAGCTATAACAGCTTCAACTCTTCTGGGAAGGCTGCCCACAAGGTTTAGGAGTGTGTCTATGGGAATGTTCGGCCATTTCTTTCAGAAGGGCATTTGTGAGGTCAGGCACTGATGTGAATGAGAAGGCCTGGCTCTCAGTCTCTGCTCTAATTCATCCCAAAGGTGTTCTACCGGGTTGAAATTAGGACTCTGTGCAGGCCAGTCAAGTTCCTCCACCCCAAACTCACTCATCCATGTCTTTATGGACCTTGCTTTGTGCACTGGTGCGCAGTCATGTTGGAACTGGAAGGGGCCATCCCCAAAATGTTCCCACAAAGTTGGGAGCATAAAATTGTCCAAAATGTCTTGGTATGCTGATGCCTTAAAGGGGGATGTTTGCCTTGAAAAAAAATGCAGGTGGAATATCTCCTAAACCGTGCAGGTTTAGGAGATATTAATTTTACCTACAGGTAAGCCTTATTATAGGCTTACCTGTAGGTAAAAATCACAAAGCGAACAATACAGCCGCTTTAAGAGTTCCTGAAAAACACCCCCACACCATAATCTCCCCTCCACCAAATATGGATGAGCAAGTTTGAGGTGGAGGAACTTGGCTGGCCTGCACAAAGTCCTGACCTCAACCCGATAGAACACCTTTGGGATGAATTAGAGCGGAGACTAAAAGCCAGGCCTTCTCGCCCAACATCAGCGCCTGACCTCTACAGACTAAGACTGGGATGCCTTTAAAGTTAATGTGCGTGTAAAGGCAGGTGTCCCAATACTTTTGGTAATATAGTGTACCTGCCGTCTGGCTTAAACCATTGAGTACAGCTGCACTTTGTGACTACTTTTTCTTTAGTTGTCATGGATATCTGGTAAGCAGCTATGTTCACTGATGGAGGACTATTCTGGCTTGATTTACATCACTTACCACTTAACAGTTTTATATGAGAACTGTGAATCAATTGGATAAGATCCTTTTTGGTGTTTGCACACTTTTAGCCCACTCTGGTGTGGTTTAATTGTACTATTTATGTCTATGGTAAAGTAGCTTTGCACCTTTTTATTAAATCAACTTAATGGACAACATGTTTACTTGCGGCCTAATATATCCCACTGACTTTCAGATGCCATTGTAACAAGATAATCAATGTTATTCACTTACCTGTCAGTGGTCAAAAAATTATGGCTGATTGGTGTATGTCTACTTAAGGGGCCTATTCAAAATAAATATGCCCTCTAGCGCACATGTGATATTGCACATGAAAACTCACACAGATCTGTGAACTGACACCTAAAACTTATTCAACCAAAATCTGTATAATAAATAATGGAAGTACTCAAAAGGTGCTTAGGAAACAAAAGCCAGAATCATCATTGTTGTATGTCTTCCCTTTTTTCCGATTCTACAAGAATCACATGTCCATTTACTGCAGATAAAACAGAATTCAATGTGATAAAGCTTCCAGCAGTGACCCAGCCTGAGAATATTTGTTTTGTCCTTTCCCGGTGTCTAGTATTCCCAGTATTGGTAAATGCTGCAGCCCCCTTCCAGTTAGCTCATGTCAGATCCCAGTGATAAGATGAGATCTGTAATGTTAGTAGCTGGCTTTTATAGTGGAGCAGAGAGAGCAGACAGCTTGGCTGCAGTCATCAGCAGTGATCAGTCGAATCCTTGGAGCTAAAGAATGCAGAGGTTTGCTTACAAAGATGCCACAATTTGGAGACGTAAGAAATCGAGGTTCCTAAGCTGACTAGTGACGACTACTGACGTCGGTTCGACAGACGAGAGAGACGAGGTGATATTTTCGGTCGATGATTGTAATGTCTAGAGTAGAATAGTGACCCTAGACTGTACTCGATTGACCTTCCCCCGACGTCGTAAATGGTTATGACCCTTATGATCTGTGGCCCTTTCCTGTTTTGTTTATAAGAGTCCGACCCAGTGACGACCTTCGAAATAGTGTAACTTAAGACAAAATAGACGTCATTTACCTGTACACTAAGAACATCTTAGCCTTTTTTCCCTTCTG
>BLSH010358025.1:614919-629609 GCA_018402905.1 Glandirana rugosa
AAATTGACTGTTAACGCGCCAGCACGCCGCAACATGGGTTTGCTTTAAACGCAGGAAAAAAAGGGTGTTTATCTCGAAAGAAAACCACCATAAACTAGTGGAGACGCAGTAAAGCAAAAAATCGCAGATCGCCGCCATTTTTAGTAAAAAATAAAAAAAAAATAAAAACCCCAGAAATGAATTCTCACCATCCGTAAACGCGACCACTTTTGCGCAAACCAATCAATAAACGCCGATTGTGATTTTTTTTATCGCAAATATGAGGAAGAATATAAATAGGCCAAAAACGGTGAAAAAAAATGTTTTTTTATATTTTTTTTTTGGATTTGTATTTTAGCAAAAAGTAAGAAATTTGGGTTTTTTTGCAAAATTGTCGCTCTTCTTTTGTTTATAGCGGCGATCAGAAATGACGCAGAGGTGATCAAATACCACCAAAAGAAAGCTCTATTTGTGGGAAAAAAAGGACGCAAATTTCGTTTGGGTACAACGCCGCACGACCGCGCAATTGTCAGTTAAAGCGACGCAGTGCCGAATCGCAAAAAGGGCTCCGGTCCTAAAGCTGGAAATCCTTCCGGGGCTGAAGTGGTTAAAAAATGGGAGGCACATATACAAACTGTTGTAATTCCTACACCGTTCACCTGATTTGGATGTAAATACCCTCAAATTAAAGCTGAAAGTCTGCAGCTAAAGCACATCTTGTTAGTTTCATTCCAAATCCATTGTTGTGGTGTATAGAGCCAAAAAGATTAGAATTGTGTCAATGTCCCAATATTTATGGACCTGACTGTGTATATGTATATATATATATATATATATATATATATATATACACACACAACGTCCTCAGGCCGCCTGTGTTGATTGTGCAAAGTGGGGCCCAGGCCCCAGAATGCTCACTCCTCAGTGCCCATCAAATGCAGCCTGATCAGTGCCCATCAAATGCAGCTTTACCAGTGCCCAGCAATGCGGCCTCACCAGTGCCCAGCAATGCAACCTCATCAGTGCCTAGGAATGGGGCCCTACTAGTGCCCAGCAATGCAGCCTGAACAGTGTCCCCAGCAATGCAGCCTGATCAGTGTCCCCAGCAGTGCAGCCTGATCAGTATCCCAGCAGTGCAGCCTGATCAGTGTCCCCAGCAGTGCAGCCTGATCAGTGTCCCCAGCAGTGCAGCCTGATCAGTGTCCCCAGCAATACAGCCTGATCAGTGTCCCCAGCAGTGCAGCCTGCTCAGTGTCCCCAGCAGTGCAGCCTGATCAGTGTCCCCAGCAGTGCAGCCTGATCAGTGTCCCCAGCAATGCAGCCTGAACAGTGTCCCCAGCAATGCAGCCTGATCAGTGTCCCCAGCAGTGCAGCCTGATCAGTATCCCCAGCAGTGCAGCCTGACCAGTGTCCCCAACAATGCAGCCTGATCAGTGTCCCCAGCAATGCAGCCTGATCAGTGTCCCCAGCAATGCAGCCTGATCAGTGTCCCCAACAATGCAGCCTGATCAGTGTCCCCAGCGATGCAGCCTGATCAGTGTCCCCAGCAATGCAGCCTGATCAGTTTCCCCAGCAGTGCAGCCTGATCAGTGTCCCCAGCAATGCAGCCTGAACAGTGTCCCCAGCAATGCAGCCTGATCAGTGTCCCCAGCAGTGCAGCCTGATCAGTATCCCCAGCAGTGCAGCCTGACCAGTGTCCCCAGCAGTGCAGCCTGATCAGTGTCCCCAGCAGTGCAGCCTGATCAGTGTCCCCAGCAGTGCAGCTTATGTGTTTGTCTCCTTTTTTCAATATATTTCTGTGATTTATGTCACACAGTGTTTTTGTGAGTATTAATTGTTAGTGATGTTTGATAAATTGTTGTAGAGTGTTATCTTGTTTTAACATTTGTAGTCTTACATCAACTGTTTTTAATTTGCAATTAGTGTACTCGAACGGTGATGTTACTCACCTGTGTGGGTGGTGCTTTTTTGATGAGCACCTCCATAAGAGGTGGGGCACCAGCACTATGTTTTTTGTAATGATTAAGCTGGTTATGGACGAGTGAAATGCGTCTACCTATATATCTGTACCTGCATTGCCTGACCAATAAAACAGCAAGCTTTACTACAGTCCGTGGAGTGCTGTTTCACCTTGTTTTCTCCCCATCAGTGCAGCCTGATCAGTTTCCCCAGCATTGCAGCCTTACCAGTGCCAATGGGGGTCACACATTGTGGAGGGGGGTGTCATCCCAGGGCACCCGCCCTCCCCTCCCTCGATCCTCCTCCTCCAGCGGCCCTTGTAACAAGGCGCCGCCTCCTATAATACACGCCGGTGACACCGGCATTGTTCCGCCTATCACTGGACTGTAGGAGACGGGACCTTGTTACAGGGGCCGCTGGAGGAGGAGGAGGATCGAGGGAGGGGAGGACGGGCACGCTGGGATGACACTCCCTCCCTCCCCACTGTGTAGCACCCAGGGCAGACAGACCCCCGTTGGCACGGACGCCCTGCCCTTCAAGCACACCCACATAGGACACGGCTGCTAACGGGAACGACATTCCTGCTGTGAAAAAAGTGCAGAAATGTCATTCCCACGCGTTCTTGTAGGACTCGAGCCCTGGATTACCCGCTGAGCAAGTGGATTCCGTTAATTGGAAGCACCCGTGTGAAGGGGGCCTTAAAATTGCATTCTTTTCATTAAGCACTTTCCGCCCAAGCCTATTCTGGCACTCCTCCTACATGTGAAAATCATAATTTTTTTTTTGCTAGAAAAGCACTCAGAACCCCAAAACATCAGCGACAGCAATTTTTCAAACACGTTTTTTTTGGAAAAAAACAGTTTCATGAATTAAAAAAAAAAAGAAAACAGTAAAGTTGGCCCAAATTTTGTGTAATGTAAAAGGTGATGCTGCGCCGAGTAAATAGATACCTAACATGTCATGCTTAAAAATTGCGCACACTTGTGGAATGGCGACAAACCTTGGTACTTAAAAATCTCCATAGGCGTTACCAGTTTAGAGTTACAGAGGAGGTCTTGGGCTAGAATTGTTGCTCTCGCTCTAACATTTGTGGTGATACCTTACATGTGTGGTTTGACCACTGTTTACATATGTGGGCATGGCGTACGCTTCTGTGTGTGACCACGCAGGGATGGGGGTCCTTTAAAAAAAAAAATGTTTATTTTATTTGAATTTTTTTTATTTTTCTATTTTTACACTTTCCCTTTAAAATTTGTTTTTGATCACTTTTATTCCTATTACAATGAATGTAAACATCCCTTGTAATAGGAATAGAGCATGACAGGTCTATAAGTTCCCACATCTCTCATCTAGGCAGGAAAGACTGAGATAGAAAAAAAAAAAAACAATCTTGGCCTTACCAATTGAGTACTCGGCAATGATTTCTTCCGCCGGGCGAGACATGACATCAAAGGTCATAGAGACTGCTGGGGACCATCTGGTCACCATAAATCTCTATGGCAAACTTCCGGCACCAGGTGATTCCTTCTCTGGCTCGCCGTTCGCCTGTAAAAACAATCAACCAGCTAGAATTGTTTTTATGGTGCAGGGAATCGGAAGAAAGAAAAGAATACCTGGATGATGCCTGTAGCTCCAGGCATCATTCAGATATCACCACTCAAACCCTAGGACATCATAAGACGTACCTTGGGCGGAAAGTGGTTAAGGTAAGAAAAAAAACCCACCAATACTTACCTGAGCCCAATCTCGATCCAGTGCTGTGCCCGAGAGAAGGGCACTGCTTTCACTCTTCCTCCTCACTGGGCTCAGTGACAAAGGAGCGGGGGCAGGGCCAAGCCGCACTGTGTGTGTCAACAGACACACACACATAGTGTTGCTTAGGGTCTAATCCACATAAAAGCCCCTTTAGCAAGCAGCTTACTATGGGGGCACTCAGTAAGGGGGAGGAGCCAGGATCAGTGGTGGGGGACCACAGAAGCGTAGGATTGGGGCTGCTCTGTGCAAAACCATTGCAGAGAGCAGGTAAGTATAACATGTTTGCTATTTATTTTTATTTATTTCAGGTACTTATATAGCTCCATCAATTTACGCAGCGCTTTACGTATACATTGTACGTTCACATCATTCCTTTCCCTCAAGGAGCTTTCAATCTTAGGTCCCTAACTCACATTCATACATATTAGCTTGCTTCATGGTCCCCGGTCCCTCTCCATTTCTTAACCACTTCATTACCAGGCCATGCACATTCACATCAGTCCCTTCCCTCAAGGAGCTTACAATCTAAGGTCCCTAACTCACATTCATACATATACTAGGGCCAATTTAGACAGGATCTAATATACGCAATTTTTTTTTTTAAATAGACTTTACAATCACCTTAAAAACCTAATTTAACAAAAATAAAATAAACTCTGAATCTGCACCCTGCAGCAGTTTCAGGACTTTTGGATGTCTACACAAGGGAGGCTTTTACATAAATAACATGCATCAAATACGCTAAATGCACCTATAATACTACGGGAAAAACTCTTATTGAAATGAATGATCCAGTGACAGGGTCTCTTTAAAGATTAAAGTTTTTTTTTTTTTTTAATGGTTTAATGTCAGCAAAAGTTGACTTTCCAGGGTAAATATTTCTTGCGGCAAAGCCTAAGACGAAAGTGTAGACATTCGAGGGCCCTGGCGTACTGCCTTTATACTATTTCCCAGGCGTAGATTCGCAGTGCTCAGATTAATGTCTCCAGCGGCACTTCAAATGACACTGAAAAAATTCATTTTGAAATATTTATTTTGTAATCCACGGTTAAGGCTGGCTCTTTTCTCCTAAGATAACTAATGTTTAATTATGATGTAATATATTCATTGTCTAATGATAGAAGTGGAGATAATGCAACACAGCGCCAATAAAATCACATTGAATATATATTCTCCACAGCGCAGGCGAAAAAAGTTTTCTTCAGTCAATCTGTCTGTATTGACATAAGCAGTAAATTGGTTTCTATGTTCCAGTTGGGAGGTTGTAAATCTCGCCGTTTGCACAAGTGAGCTGGAACATTTTACTTACAGCATCCAGAGCTGGAATAGCAGGGAACCAGTGAAATGAATCTAATGTTACATTTCCTATCTGTATTTATTTTCACATTTCTCCATATCCAAGTATGAGTTGTAGGCATGCTGACGAGGGCAATCCATGATCTTGGTGTAGATTATGATTACAGTTCAAGCCAATTCCTTGTCAAAGGAACTCTCCAGTTAACTATAATGGTTTTGGGAGTGTTTTATTTTTCCAGTTTATAATATTTTAAAGCATTTCTACGTTACAAAACAAAAATGTAATCTATTGCAGTTAATCTCAACTTAGACATGGTGGCAGCGGCATTCGTTTTCTTGTTTCAGCCTTTCTTCTCATTATTTTGCATATTATTATTCCTGCAAATAACATCCTTTCTGTCCCCGTGTAGCTACCTACACTCAGACCTCAACTGTATTTAAAAGAGGAGTATGGGAATGTTTTTAAATCATACTTACCTAGGTGGATGCAGAATCGGTCCCCTGCCGGCTCTAAGACTGAGAACCGAACGATCAAACACCACTGATCGCTCAGTTCTCAGAGCTCCCTCAGCAGAGAGCTGGTGACTGTCAGTCCCCAGCACTCTGCTCTGCTCCCGCGCTCACAGGAGGCTGTGGAGGGGGTGGGAGCGGCCGGCTCAGGTTCTCAGCGGCTTGCTGAGAGGCTCAGCTGGGTGCCGGTCCAGGCATGTGGGCAGATCCCGACCTGGACCGGCTCTTTGATGTCAGCCGACACTGGGCTTCAACCCACTGTCTGCTGAAAACGGGTTACAGGAGTGCACAATGAACAAGCTTTGGCTGTACTTCTCCTTTAAAGAGGGAGGCATGGTTGCTACCCAGATGAACTTTATTCATGTCTGTCTTTGTTCATTTCCATGACATGGAGGGTGCAGAGATTACTAGAAGAAGACTAACTTTTTTTTTTTGCTTCCTCATCTCACAGAAAGCAAAAATAACTGCATTTCTTACCTAGCCTGAAAAAGAATAATCTAATGCAGCAACCACCAGTGGCGGCTGGTGGTTTTTTTTGGGGTTGGGGGGGTGGCAAAAAATCCACCTGCCTACACCCACCACCCCTGGGTCACGGACAGCACTTCAGCCCCCTCCCCCATTCGGCCGTTTGGCTGGGGGTCAGGGGCAGCACCCCCCCCGTCGCTCAGTCATTGCCTGCAATAACCTCACGGGCAGTGCTGCGGGCAGCGACAGCTTCTCTCCGGGCTGCGGGCAGGTCTCGGTTGCCCAGCGTCTCCTCCCTCCTCATCCTGGCGGCCAATTGAATAAGATCTCCTTCCGGCCAATCGGGTGACGGGTCTCTTGACCCGCTTCCTTATTGGCCCGGGAGGAAGATCAGTGTGAAAATAGTAAATATTCATTCTGCGCCCGAGCCCACCCTTTTTTTGAAGCCTATTTGAACCTCTGGCTTTAATCACGTGCTTCAAAAAAACACTCCCCCGCCATTGGAATCCATGTGCCCGGCACCCTGCATGCAGATTAGTGCATCCGTGCGCTCCTAATGGATGGGCCGCCACTGGCAACCATATTTAAAGTGGTTGTTAACTCTTACATATACCCAGTGAAGTGACCGGCCTCAGGTGAAAGCAAAAAAATGTCACCAGCGCACCAAGGATCTTCAAAGTGGGTCCAAAGAGATCCTTGGTGTGCCGGTGACATATTTTGCTTTGACTGTGATGCAGTTCCAGCCGTTGGTCGCTACAGCACCCACTTAGATGCACAGCCATTTCTACAGGAATGTGCGCATTGGGATTAGTGTGTTGGCCCGAGGTGAGACACTGAAAAGAAACACATCTTCTTACATATGTTGTACCTGTTTATCTGCATTATTTTCTACATCCATTCAAAGTCCAGAATTTATAAAGCTTGTCTGAGCTGTTCTATATACAAAGGGGGGGGGGCAATTGAAATGACACACTGCAGAACTCAGTGAGGAGAGCTCTGAAAGCTGATTGGAGGAAAAGGGCAAACATCCCTTCACACAGCACACAGGAACAGAGCCGAGGCTGTCAAACGGAAGTGGGAAGCAGGTACCTGTCAAAATCGGGCACCTGCTAACCCCCCCCCCGATTCTCAAAAGTGGCAATTGTGCAAGAGCAGCAGGGAACGAGTCCTTAAAATGGAACTTCCCCTTTTGGGTGGAGCGCCTCTTTAAATGTGATGGCTGCGTTTGTTTTCCTTTTTTTTTTAGGCTTTTGTTCCTTTATTTGCACCTGGTGATCCAGGCCAGTAGATCTGTTATTTTTCACCTTCATTTAACAGATAAAGCGTTATACATTCATGTGAAAAAACTTTATCCCAAAAAGACAGAAACAATTGCTATAACTGATTAAAAAGTGTTAGATAGAGTGCAGCTTTAATTTGTTGGTCAAGTCCATCTAAATGTGCAAGTGCATCAAACAATACCCTGTCCCAGACTGACAATGCTGCTGTCCAAGGATGGCTCTATTCCTTTTTCATTGAGTGAAACCTCCCATGGACAGGAAGGTTGTCACTAACAGGATCACCAGGTTAAGATAAAGGAAAAAAGCCTGAATAGGAAAACAAATGCAACCACTACATTCAAGGATTTGTAAAATGCTATCTAAAAGATTTCTGTTTTTGGGTTTAGATATGCTTTAGGACTGGTAAGCTGCAGTCTACAGTAGTACATTTTTGTTATTGGGTTTATTTATACTTTAAGAGATACTATATACGTACAGTACACAGTATTACTGTTTATGTAAACTCTTTTTACACCCATGACACCCAATTAATGCACCCATGACACAGTACTCAAGGAGCATTATTGCATTTAAATGAGTGAGGACATATTAGAAGCTGTTTAGCTTCAGACTCTCTCCCTCTGATTGAGAATTTATATTGCTCTTTTGAGGGAAGGAGGGGGTAAATTGGAGTGTGAGCTATTGAACTTTGTAAACAGGCTTTTTTTAACAGAGCAGCTAAAAATAGAGTGCTCCACATGCTGACTGTATATCGATATTTAAAATATTCCCATTCAATATTTCACATTTGCTGTGTATTTTCAAATGATTGTTATTGCATTTTTTTTAAAAAAATAACAAACAGTTTTATACTTACCTGCTCTGTGCAATGGAATTCAAACCCTTCTCTTCTGAGGTCCCCTGCCAGTATTTCTGATTGCTATAACTGGTCACTGCAGGAAGGAGAGAGGGTGGTGGGAAGCAGTGACCGCTTTGTTTGTACCGTGAATTATATTGGCCAGGCAACGCACTGAAACTTTTGCTGCCATAGTGCTATGTGGTGGATGTTCAGTGTGCCCTTGTACCTTTAACCTCCCTGGCGGTATGATTATTTCAGATTTTTGGTACTGAAAGCGGTACAATTATTTTGCATGAAAATTTGGCGTTTTATACTGTAGGCCTGTAATTCTTAGGAATAACTCACTTAAATCTGTCCAAACAAAAGTCTAGTAGACATCCCGGGTATGATAAAGTTTGAAACATGAAATCATAAATTATAATATAATACATAACTAAAAATAATTATCAAAAATAATAATATAATAATAAATAAAATTTATTCAATAATGTAATAAAACCAAAAACGCAGAAATTTGCTCATTTGCAGAATTGTCGCTGTCGTCACTTTCAGTTTCTGATGATAAATTTCCCCAAAAATCAGTATCACTCAATTCTGCAAATGATTCTTATTTACTATCGGTGTTTTCTAGCTGATCAAAAACCACTTTTGACGCAAAGGGACACTTTTTGGTTGCTATGGACATTCTCATGTTTCCAGGCAGAAAGAATGACATTTATTATATAAAAGTGCATGCAGGGCACTGGGCAAAGCAATAGGGACAAAGGGGATGTGAAATGTTTTTCATACAGTAATGTAATCTATAAGATTACAGTGTACTGTATGTGTGCTGTGTGTGTTTAACTTTTTGAATTTCCCACCGGTCTCCGTCCCCGTGCGACGCGACGCTCGCAGGGAACGGAGCCCAGCACACAGGAGTCATCTGGCGGTGGAGAGACACGCTGACACCGCAGGAGGACAGCGCTGGATCCAGGGGACAAGGTGAGTAGCGCTGCCTGGATCCAGCGATGCAATCCCGAGTGTGGCTCGGGGTTACCGCTCTTGGTACTGAAAATCCACCCCGAGCCACACTCGGGAATACCCCCAGGGGGGTTAAGGAGGGGTGAGCTCCCTCCAGGTTTACCTGCCCTCCACCTGTCCATTAAAATGCATGACTCACAGAAATTAGAGTTCGGTCCACAGAAAATGGGGTGCCTTGCCGGGGCTCTGTAGCTTACGCATGTATTTGCAAATGTGTGCAACTAAACCCCTGTTTTTAACGCATACTGTTGGACAGATCACTTCAGTTGGTCGCAGGCTGGTCGGTAAGTTGAGCATGGAAAGTTCCTTGGCTTTGTTTTATATGCATTGCCCTTCCAATGCTCCTTGCTGCAGTCAGTTATAGGTGGGGGGAGGGACCACTTGTTTGCATTTTTTGCCCTAATGCAAGGAATGCATTAAGGTAAAAAAAAGGTTTAGGCTTCATAACTACTTTACCTAAAAGTGTAATTATAAATTTCAGACATTTTTGTTAATTTTGATTGGAAAAGAGTTCATTTCTGTCAGGCTTTTATTTCTGCCTCATCGGAGATCTTTTTTCTCACTTCCTGCCCCTGCTTTACTCCATACATGATATATGCATGGGTGTGGAGAAGGGGGTAGCTGTTGTTTATTTATTTTTTATTACAGGTACTTATATAACCTCTTCAATTTATGCAGTGCTTTACATATATATTGGATGTTCACAGGGGAGGGCTGGCAGCCTTAGGCCTGGGGGGCAAGTCCAGTCAAGTGGCCCATTGAACCACCGAATCAGCTCATCATCCATGCCCACCTGATTTTAGAACGGCAATTAATATTATGAAGCAAGACAAATATGATATAATGTGGTAACATAATTTAATGTTAATAGCAACAAAGGAGGTTTAACAAAAATAATTCATCAATGCAGCTCATCAGTGCCCACCAATGCAGCTTCACCAGTGCCCATCATTGCAGCCTCACCAGTGCCTATCAAATGTAACCTGATCAGTGCCCATCATGCAGGCTCGCCAGTGCCCATCAGCACAGCCAGCCCTGGGTGCCCCCCCTTTGCCTGCAGTTAGTTGGTGGCTGCGCCCCTGGCCCCTGCTTCCTTCCTCCAAAAGAAGAAAAAAGTGTGAGCGGGCAACGGCCGTTGGCCATTTTGAATGTAAGTTAGGGTGGCCTGGGAGGCAATTGCCACCCTGCCCCCTGGCCCAGCCCTCCCCTGGATGTTCACATCAGTCCCTGCCTTCAAGGAGCTTACAATCTAAGGTCCCTAAGTCACATTTATACATGCACATACAAGGGCCAATTTAGACAGGAGCCAATTAACCCTACCAGCATGTCTTTGGAGTATAGGAGGAAACCAGAGTACCCGTATGAAACCCACGCAGGCACAGGGAGAACATGCAGACGCTGGTCAGGTAGTGCTGTGGTTGGGATTAAAACCAATGACCATAGTGCTGCCAGGAGGAAGTGCTAACCATGTCAGCCACTGTGCTGCCCTTGTTCTAACTCTTCCTCACTCTATAAAAGTGTAGGGGTACTGTCAGCTCAGGAAATGAGTGCCACAGAATGTTGAAGTAAATGGGGTAAAGCCTCGTACACAAGATGAGATGAGATCATTCGACGAATGATTGTCCTTTTTTTTGGGATGCTAGTCTCATATCTAAAATGAAGAGGTTATTTAAAGCAGAGTTCCACCCAAGAGTGCAACTTCCGCTGATCAGCTTCCACCCCCCTCAGATGTCACAGTTGACATCGAGGGGGACACCTTTTCCACACATCCGGGAGCCGGGCCGGTGGCCGCGGCCGCTGATGTCAGCAGCCCAGCTCCCTCCTCGCCTGCTACTGGCCGCCGGGCCAATAGCAGAGTGCAGTGGAGCCTTGTTCATGTGCAGTAGGGCGCCCGGCGTTAAGCTGTAATGCTACACTGCCGGGTTCCCTTACCCGCATTGGACGTGGCTGCACCAGACGAAGATCGGCGGCGGGTGCCGACATCGCTGGACTCCAGGACAGGTAAGTGTCCTATTATTAAAAGTCAGTAGCTACTGTATGTGTACTGTATGTGTAGCTGCTGACTTTTCATTTTTTTAGTTCTAAGCGGACCTGGCAAACCTCCGCTTTAAGTTACAAAAATTCTCGTATGACAGAATACAACTTTAGAAGTAATGTAAAGTGTTGTTTTGTATTGTAATGTATTCTGTCATTTCCAAGCACGTGCGGTCTTGGTATCGTACGAGAAAAGTGGGATCGTGTGTGCTAAGCTTTAGATTGGTATCGTGGCAAACGCTGCTTTTTTTGTCTTTATAGATGCAAGAGGCAGCATTTTTTGAAAATGAAGTCCTGGAGCTCTACTTTAAGAACCAACAACAGGCAGACTTGTACTAAGACTACAGCGTTTACTATTACCAGATGGTCTCACAGTATATTTATCAGCATACTTGAAACGCAGTTCAACTGACAGCCGCCAGCTCTGTCATTCATAAACCCTACAGCATAGTTTATACAAGGACGGCTCTTTATTGTGGAATGGTGGGGACCGCCACTATCTAAAGACAGAGGGCTTTTTCAGTTGGGTCACATTTGTTTTACGTTATGGGAATATTTCATTCATATTCTATGACTGCTCAATACAAAACAGCCCATATCAAATTATTCCTGATCTGACTATTTCATGGAGAAATAATAATGAAGATGTCAAATGGACGTGTTTGCTTGTACTGTTAGGCAAAGCGCAGACTGTTTTCTTGTCTGTTAATAGTTTTCAGATGGAACTGTGCAGCAGAAACATGAAGGCAATAATCCTCATCCCCAGCAAGTCCCCATCCTCTGGAGAAGCAGTCTGAGCCTCTCCGGCAGTCCAGGAATATGCCTGAACTTTACTGATGTCTACTGTGATATCACTGTCTCTGAAAACTTGGATTGCTCATTGGGAACAATTAAGCCAAGACTCTGTGTGGCGCAGCTGATTATATTATTTCTATTAGCCGACTGACATAGAAGATTGCGTTTCTGATTAGCTGCTGCCACCATGATTAAAGATTTTTTCCTTAACGAAACATCCAAAAAAAGAAGGCCACCCAACTGTAATTGTAGAGCAAAAATGTAGCATAATTTTATCTTGAAGATCAGTTGGATAAAATCCATCAAAAATATACAGACTGCATTAGAAATACAGTTTCTTCCAAGAAAGAGGTGAGAATTTTAGGTCTGGGACTGGTATTTCAAACTAAAAATTCAGGAAATATAAAAAGTAACTGCTGAATGCATCCATAACTATGTGTCAAAAGATGTTAGATGTTACAGTCAAGTCCATAAATATTGGGACATCGACACAATTCTAATCTTTTTGGCTCTATACACCAATATAATGGATTTGAAATGAAACAAACAAGATGTGCTTTAACTGCAGACTTTCAGCTTTAATTTCAGGGTATGTACATCCAAATCAGGTGAATGGTGTAGGAATTACAACGGTTTGTATATGTGCCTCCCACTTTTTAAGGGACCAAAAGTAATGGGACAGATTAACCATCATAAATCAAACTTTCACTTTTTAATACTTGGTTGCAAATCCTTTGCAGTCAATTGCAGCCTGAAATCTGGAACGTATAGACATCATCAGACGCTGGGTTTCATCCCTGGTGATACTCTACCAGGCCTCTACTGCAACTGTCTTCAGTTCCTGCTTGTTCTTGGGGCATTTTCCCTTCAGTTTCGTCTTCAGCAAGTGAAATGCATGCTCAATCGGATTCAGGTCAGGTGATTGATTTGGCCATTGCATAAAATTCCATTTCTTTCCCTTAAAAAACTCTTTGGTTGCTTTCACAGTATGCTTCGGGTCATTGTCCATCTGCACTGTGAAGCGCCGTCCAATGAGTTCTGAAGCATTTGGCTGAATATGAGCAGATAATATTGCCCGAAACACTTCAGAATTCATCCTGCTGCTTTTGTCAGCAGTCACATCATCAATAAATACAAGAGAACCAGTTCCATTGGCAGCCATACATGCCCACGCCATGGCACTACCACCACCATGCTTCACTGATGAGGCGGTATGCTTTGGATCATGAGCAGTTTCTTTCCTTCTCCATACTCTTCTCTTCCCATCACTCTGGTACAAGTTGATCTTGGTCTCATCTGTCCATAGGATGTTGTTCCAGAACTGTGAATACTTTTTTAGATGTTGTTTGGCAAACTCTAATCTGGCCTTTCTGTTTTTGAGGCTCACCGGTGGTTTACATGTTGTGGAGAACCCTCTGTATTCACTCTGGTGAAGTCTTCTCTTGCTTTTTGACTTTGACACACATACACCTACCTCCTGGAGAGTGTTCTTAATTTGGCCAACTGTTGTGAAGGGTGGGGAAAGAATTATTCGGTCATCTACCACAGTTGTTTTCCGTGGTCATCCGGGTCTTTTGGTGTTGCTGAGCTCACCGGTGCATTTTTTTCTTTTTAAGGATGTTCCAAACAGTTGATTTGGTCACACCTAAGGTTTTTAATATCTCTCTGATGGGTTTGTTTTGTTTTTTTCTGCCGAATGATGGCTTGCTTCACTGATAGTGACGGCTCATTGGATCTCATATTGAGAGTTGACAGCAACAGATTCCAAATGCAAATAGCACACTTGAAATGAACTCTGGACCTTTTATATGCTCCTTGTAAATGGGATAATGAGGGAATAACACACAACTGGCCATGGAACAGCTGAGCACCCAATTGTCCCATTACTTTTGGTCCCTTAAGTGGGAGGCACATATACAAACTGTTGTAATTCCTACACCGTTCACCTGATTTGGATGTAAATACCCTCAAATTAAAGCTGAAAGTCTGCAGTTAAAGCACATCTTTGTTTCATTTCAAATCCATTGTGGGGGTGTATAGAGCCAAAAAGATTAGAATTGTGTCAATGTCCCAATAATTATGGACCTGACTGTATTTTTTACATGGTTCTGGCAAAAGTACCACATCTGTCTTGATATCAGATTCCTGTACTCCCACCTATGGCAGCACTTAAGGCCCATAAACACGGTGCAACGGTCGTACAACAGCGGTCTTACAACAGCTTGTTGTACGATAATCGGGCCGTTAGTATGCACGATTACAACAGCTGACGTTCTACAGTCGTACAACAGGAGTTGGCTGAGCAAACTAGAAAACTTCTGTTTACTCGTGTGTAGTGTTGAGCGAACCCGGACTGTAACGTTCGGGTCCGTACCGAACTTTAGGGTGTCCGTGGCACGGACCCGGACCCGGACATTTCAAAAATCGTTCGGGTTTTATCGTCTTGGGGCCTGGCTTGGGCTTGCTAAAAACTTTACAGGCCCAGGCCCAGGCACGGTGCCTGTGGGATTTCAAGCCATGCCTGGGCTTGCAATGTCAGGCCCAAGCGAGTTGTGATGTGTGCTCATTTGTCTTCAAAAGATCAAACGAGTCGGTTGAGGACAACATGCTGACATCTTGCAGTCGACAACATTAGCACGTATGATTGCCGGGCTAATAGCATGTTGTTCGACAACATTCTGGCGACAACATGCTGGCAACGTGGCACAAATACCCGGAATTCACGACGGTATCCACCCTCATGTCCTTAGACTATAGTT
>BLSH010358025.1:634148-660221 GCA_018402905.1 Glandirana rugosa
TTGGGCTTGCTAGCGTGCCTGTTGCTTGGGGTAACTTTAGTTACCCCTGGGCTTGATTTTACTTGATTTTAATTTATTTTCCCTATCCCCATTTATTTGTAGGGCACTTGCCCTAGTTTGAAGATGATTTTAGAACAGTTATATGGCTTCTACCGTTAATTAATACTTTTCAGACACAGTTTGAAGATGATCCACATTCACCTCCATTTTTGCTTTTTTTATGTTTTTATTTTTTTAAAAATATTTACAGTTATTTCCCTGTCTCCATTTTTTGTAGGGCACTTGCCCTACCCTTACCCCCATTTTACTTCCTTTTGCAGCCCTCTAGGGCTTTCCAGGACTTTGTTACAGCCATTTTTGTGCATAAAAGTTCGGGTCCCCATTGATTTCAATGGGGTTCGTTGTCCGTGCGATCGTTCGGGTTCCGTCTGGACCCGGACCCGGACTTTGTCCCGAAGTTCGGACGGACCAGCAGAACCCGAACTTCCAGAGGTTCGCTCAACTCTACTCGTGTGTACAGAGAAGTTGGGCCAACAAAGATGTACGTGTAAAACACGCATGCTCAGAAGTCAGGAACGCCCGGAAGTGTCCATTCGTGTAAACCTACGTTCCTAATTCACAAATCACATGCACCTAAACTTCCTCTTTATTCGTTCCTAACACATCACTACGTTCGGCTTTGTTGAAAATTTGTTGAACGATTACTTGACTCCTATCAGTACACTAGACACAACAGCCAACAGACGATTTTGGGCAAAAGTTGAACGTGCGGCCGTGCGACTGTTGCACCGTGTGTATGAGGCGTTAGACCAAAGTTGGCCATACACTGTGCAAATTTCATCAAGAAGATTCGCTACATGGGAGGCACTGGCAGCTCCCTCCTGCCTTGCATCCATCAACTGAAAAAGCGATGGTTCTGGATGTAAAACTCTCCACTTAACATTGGCTGCATCCAATCAGATTTGGGTGATGTGATGGCTGCCTGCAGCGATTGTCAGGGTACAATAAGCACATCCGAAGATTTGTTGATTTGCACTGTATAGCATGGATGGATTTTTGTTTTGTTCACCCTAACAGATTTTCTCATCCGTGCTATACAGCGCAAACGAGCAAATCTGTAGTGCTGGCTTGTAGGCAGGTGCATGCTATTTTCTCTACTCTTGGTGGCGCTCAACCACAGTGGCATTGCACTTGGAACTTGGAGGTGTAGTCAAAAGGAACATGGTCCTTCTATAGTTTCATGGGTCACGAGGGAACCTATCCTATTGGATGCTGCCACCCCCTGTGACTGTGGTAGCCATCTTGGGTCAGGCAGAGGAGGACAAACCGGGTCAATCACAGGAATCAAGTACAGGTCAGACAGCAACCAACCAGTGCAGCTGCTGCACTTATATAGACCACTTGGCACCAATATCAGTGGTAAATGCACGCACGCATGTGCATATGCACACGCATGAGCACCGGAAAGTTCACGCCTGTACAATTGTGTGCGCCTCTGAGCTTCAGTTACACTATGCCCAGCACGTCCCTGACATTCGCTAAGTATATGGCCAGCTTAAGAGAGGGAGGGGCAACATTTTAAACCAGGCTCTATTTCACTTTGTGGTGCTATCAGTCTACCATTGGATGCTCCTTGGAAGGAAGAGAGACTATAGTGATGAAATCAGCCATATACTGCTGCTTCTTCATTGTCCAATCACAGACCATGCTGTTTTGGTCAACTTCAGTGTAGTCTGAAGAGAAGTCTAGTGCTGGTCAGCAGTTTCCAGCAGGTTCTATTATGAGTTATAGGCTGGAATGGGTTCTAAACCAGGCTGTATTGCTTAATTGCAGTGTAGTCTGTTGGGAGGTCTTGCTGCAGTCCCTCTGGGAAGTCTGGTGCTGGTCATACTGCAATTTTAAGGCACTTTAAAACACTTTCAACCAGGTTTTAATCACAAAAACTATGAAAACGATAAATACAGCCAACTGTTTCCAGTCACACTGTGAAATGATCTGAAGTGTTATTGCTAGTATTATGCCCTGATCCATTCTATTGTTATTGAACTTAAAGCTAGCTGAGAGGTTGAAAGTGGTTGAAATTGTCTAAAAATTGCCATGTATGATTAGCTTAAAGTATATGTCTGAGCAACAAAAGTACATATCTCCAATATATACACATTTCCCTCTTTTATCCCTCTAAAGTACAATCAACTACCCATTAATCCTGCTAGAAATCCAGCATGCTCTAAATTCTTGTTTCAGCTGACAACTCTGCCTCTGCTGCACTGAAATTTCAAGTGGTGTCATCGACCCTGCTGTCCTCTGCTGGACTATAGAACCTTCTCCTCTCCTCCATAACATAAGGGCTATGAGTTCTGTATTTAACAGTAAAAAATGGGCATGGATTTTATCACTGCTTGGGACCTCACTATACCAGTGGCAAAGGAAGGTATGGGTTTGCTGGACTTCTGGTAGGATCAACAAGTATTTTTCTGTTCTTGCAGCATTTTTTAAATTAATGTTAGAGAAACTTACTGCATATGCTCTTTTTTAATTTGTCAAAACAAAAACCACATGGTGCCACAGTTCCTTGTGTAGCACCCTCCTAAATAGGTTGGCAAATGGCAGCATGAATATTGATACAGCCCTGGCCTATCCCAGAGAATCAGAGTCTGATAGCATGCTGAGTAACTGTATATTTTTAGTGAGCACAATGAGCTCTGGGTCTTTTCCAAGAGTGGATTAGTCCAGCTTGGGGGGCATACTGTCCTCCCAGGTGGAAGCTGCTGTTGATAATGCCTCAGGTGGGCTACCTGAAGGGCTTGAATACTGAGACCCAGGAGCTAAACTGAGGGGAGCTGTCTGCTGAAGATCTGTCTGGTATCACAGGGAGGTTTCGCTCTGAAGTTGGATGAAGGATACTGGCTGTCTTTCAGCCTTATGAGTACAGGTGGTTGGAAACCTTTGTGCTTTAGCTACCCATGGTACTACATAGTCAGCCATGGGTGTATTTAACCACTTACCAACCGGAAGGTTTTCCAGCTTTAGGACCAGAGCACTTTTTGCGATTCGGCGCTGCGTCGCTTTAACTGACAATTGCGCGGTCGTGCGACGTTGTACCCAAACAATTTGCTTCCTTTTTTTCCCCACACATAGAGCTTTCTTTTGGTGGTATTTGATCACCTCTGCGTCATTTCTGATCGCCGCTATAAACAAAAGAGCGACCATTTTGCAAAAAAACCCAAATTTCTTACTTTTTGCTAAAATTCAAATCCAAAAAAAAAAAAATATAAAAAAACATTTTTTTTCACCGGTTTTGGCCGATTCATATTCCTCCTCATATTTGTGATAAAAAAAAATCACAATTGGCATTTATTGATTGGTTTGTGCAAAAGTGGCCGCGTTTACGGATGATGAGAATTCATTTCTGGGGTTTTTATTTTTTTTAAATATTTTACTAGTAACTACTAGCAGCAGACATGTCGGACATTTGTGACACTTTTTTGGGACCAATGACATGTATTCAGCGATCAGAAATTTAAATGTCCACTGATTACTGTATAAATGTCATTGGCAGTGAAGGGGTTAACCTGGGGGGGAGAGCTAGGGGTTAATAGTGTTCCCTGGGTGTGTTCTTACTGTGGGGGGGTTGGGCTACCATGGGCATGAGAGATCTAACTGATACCAGTGACAGGGATCAGTAGATCACCCATGCCTGCACTGTCAGAATGGGGAACCGCCGTGTTTACATCGGCGGTTCCCCGCTTTTTGCCTGTGGCCACTCATCGCAGCTCGCAGGCGGACATCGGGTCTTCCCGAGCCCCAGGCACACTCCTCAGGAGTGTGGCGGGCGCGCGCCCCCCTAGCGGCCGTTCGCAGATCGCCGTGTTTTTACGGTGATTCGCGAACAGCAACCCGACTGCTGCCGTGAACACACGGCAGGCGGTGGGGAAGTGGTTAAAGGGGACACCGGCTGGTGTCCTGAAGAGTTTTGTCCACTTAAACCCCTTCCTAAAAGGGACTCTGCTCTTGTGGTTCTAACTGCTACTACTAAGCTGCAGTCTACTGTTTGTTTCAAGTTAAGGTTTCTCCTCAGTTGCACACATTTCATGTTTTTGGAGTATCCCACCACTACCTTCAACCCTATCCAAGTTCTCCAAAAATAAAAAAAAAATACACAAAAACAACATCCCCTAGTGTGGTTATTGAAGAAGTGTGTGAATGAGCTTGTGTGCCTGGTTGTGGGGGAAAGCCTGTGGGGATCTGGCCTGTAATATCTTCGGCTCCTATGGGAGTAGAGTTACACTTGTTCTTAAAAAAAGAGTTGGGGACTTCTTTCCCTACATATCCCGTGGCTACATAAGCCCATTCAAATGAATGAGCTGCTGTACCCGTGACTTGCTTGTGCATGCACAGCCTTCACAAGCATAATGCTCAGTAAAAAATTTATATAATGCCAAAAAATGCACTGCAAACCTGCTGCAAACGCAATACAAATACATGCAAACTCACATGTGGAACCACACACTCAATGTGGGATTGGGTAAACTGACGTTTAGGGGCAGTTGGGCGTTTTTTTCAGCTGCCCCTGAACTCTTCTCTACCTTATCCTATCAGTACATGTACACAGGGCCAGGGTCGTTTCTAGGCAATTGAGTTTAGAGGCATTTGTTGGAAAGCAAAAAAATGCCTTCGGGACGGATGTTCAGAGGCATTTGAAACGCCAAATACCTGTAACAACTTGTAAACGCAGTAACTCGCGTCTAGGAGTGTTTCGTCTAAAGACTTTTTTTTTTAGAAAAGAACGCTTCTAGACGCAAACACGGCTAAACGCGGCATGTAAACACGGCTAAACAGACGTTTTTAAATGTCGGTCTCTAGCTGTCAAGTTGAGTTGTTCAGGGGAGGTTGAAAAACGTCCCGTGTACATAATGCCACTGCTTCGGTAGGCAGTAGAGCTTTTGGCATTTCACAGTCAAGTGACAAGTGGTGGGACTTAATCTCAGCTTGGGTAGAAGTCAAGGTCCTATGTACAACTTAGGAACTAGCAAACAGAACAACAAAATACAGTTCCTACACTTTAGTATTGTTGCTACGTTAGAAACATTTTAGGCAGGGTTCACTTTTAGGCTCCAAGCACACTGGACGCTATAGGGCTGTTTCAGCGTCGGGTAGGAGACGCTGCTCACAAAACGTTCTATTTGCAGTGTTTTGTAAGCAGCGTTTTTACTTCATTGGCTTCCATTGACTGCAAAAAACGCCAGACGCCGATATACCGGCGTTTAGCGGCGTTTACCGGCGTCTGGCGTTTTTTGTGGTCAGGAGAACGACTTTTGAATGCCAATTCAGGGCGTTCAGATAACAGCCCAAAAACGCCACTGCTGATAATAGACAATAAACGACCATGTGTGCATGGACACATAGGATAAAATAAAGTGGCGTTTTTGGGCTGTTAAAAAAACGCCAAAACGACCAAAAACGGTTGTTTTTGAGATACAGTGTGCATGGAGACTAAAGCCTGAGTGAACATTCAGTTTAAATTCTAACCGCATCAAAATAAAGTCTAAAAGTTTTTTTTTAGCTATCAGCAGCTGTAGAGTGTCTCTCTGTTGGGAAACAGCTGTCTCACTGCAGAGGTCCAACACATTCCTTACTGAGTCTGACCTATAGCTTTCCGCACGAAAAAGCTCATGTTCTGGCTGAACAGGGAACCTCTGGAAAGAGATCACTGCTTCCACATAGAGAGCAAGGGTCCCACTTTGCAACATGCTGGCAGGGGAGAGGCTTTTCAACTCAGGCTGTGACTGATTTTTTTAAAGAAAAGACTTTGCACAGCTTAGCCCAAACAAACTTTTGAAAGTGAGCAAAAACATGGAGTTAGGCTTTGAACTGAAAGATCGATTACGATTTTAAAGATGTACCAATTTTCCAGGCATTATCTCTTTTTTTCTAATCCATATGGGTCAATTATATAATATTTTGAATACAGACATTGCAAATATGTGAATAAAATGGTTATCAATTTCACACAGCTTTGAAAAGTTGCTAAAATCATGCACGCTTTGCTTGTGGCCTTTCAAAGAAAGGTATGAAATTGCTGTAACAGAGTCACCAGGCTGATGAAGGCATAATTCACACATAGTGTAGATGCCCTGAGGTTGTTAATAAATGAAGCATGTGCAGAACTGGTTACTGTTAATGCTAATTCACATTATGGTCTAATTAGAATTGAAATTATGGGCAAAATAAAAAGTGAATAACTGTATATGATGCAGTCTATAACTTTTATTAACACAGCAGTTTTTGTTTTTCAGGGCCCACCCCATAACATGGATTTATTACATGTTGATACCAGTAGCTCTATTCTTTTCAAATTCCTGTAACAGGGTGACAACGCTGTTTTTCCTGCAGTGAAACTGCACAGCAGCATTGTCACCCTATAAACGGGGTGGTCAGAGATGGACATATAGTTTCAAATGGACGGCTAACATGTTTAAGCAATTACACTAAAAGGTCATTTTTCCTTTGGAAAAGAAGTTTAAGTCGTATGAATAAAGTTGTATGACCTCTCAGTGATACATGGCTTATTCCAAACCCTGTAGCTGAACATTTTACTGGAAAGCTTTGCCTATTAAAAGAAGTGGAAAAATAACTGACTTACTGGCAGGTCCAACAGGCAATTAAAAAAAGAATTATTGCTAGTGATGGATCATCAGCATCATATAACTCCGTTTTGATTTTATACAAAGTTACATAAAATAACTGTAGCCCTCCATAATGACTGTGTAGGTTCTGGCCACACAATGATTTGGAGCTTATAACAAATTTAAATCCCCCCCCCCCCCTCCATCATGCTCAGGGCTGGTGCAAGGATTTTTGACACCCAAGGCGAAACCTCATTTTGCCACCCCCCCCCCCCCCCCTTTGGCTCTGCCCCTGACTCCAGCCCCTTTGCCCTGTCAATTTATATGATGGAGGTGGCAGAGGTAGAATTTTTTTGCAGAGCCTCTCTACCCATTTCTTTAGCCGTGGTCCACAGGCCCGCACCTGTGCCCCTGGATCCGCCTCATTTTACCGCCCCAGGGTGCTGCCAGCTGCGGCTCTCCAGTGACATGAGTGATTGATGCAGAGCAGTGACGGATCAACAGCCGGATGGGCGCCCCTGGTGGTAGTGGCGCCCTAGGCGACCACCTACTCCGCCTAGTGGTAGAGCGGGCCCTGATCATGCTAGAGGGTTTGGCAACTTAAAATACTGTATATGGCAGAAGACAATGCTACATTTTTCCCATACCAGGAGGAACTGGACTGTCCTTAGTTGTCCTTACCATGCACACCCATTAGAATGTGGGTTGTGGCAGAAACCTTCAATTTCACTCAGTGAGCTGCTTAGGTGATATTTGTTCTACAGTTTTTTATATATATATATATATATTTGGAATGTGTGTGTTTGGGGGGTAGTTTTGTTTTTTCAACCACTTCAGCCCCGGAAGGATTTCCCACTTTAGGACCAGAGCACTTTTTGCAATTCGGCACTGCGTTGCTTTAACTGACAATTGCGCGGTCGTGCGATGTTGAACCCAAACTGAATTTGCATCCTTTTATTCCCACAAATAGAGCTTTTTTTTGGTTGTATTTGATCCCCTCTGCGTCATTTGTGATCGCCGCTATAAACAAAAGAAGAGCGACAATTTTGCAAAAAAGAACAAATTTCTTACTTTCTGCTAAAATACAAATAAAAAAAAAAAAAATAAATAAAAAAACATTTTTTCCATCGGTTTTGGGTGAATTATATTCTTCCTCATATTTTTGGTAAAAAAATCGCAATCAGCGTTTATTGATTGGTTTGCGCAAAAGTTGCCGCGTTTACGGATGATGAGAATTCAATTCTGTTTTTTTTATTTTTTACTAGTAATGGCGGCGATCTGCGATTTTTAGCGGTACAGCAATATTGCAGCGGACATGTTGGACCATTTTGACACTTTTTTGGGACCATTGGCATTTATACAGCAAACAGTGCTATGAAAATGCACTTTGGCAGTGAAGGGGTTAACCTGCAGGGGGCGCTCTAAGGGTTAACTGTGTTCCCTGAGCGTGTTCTAACTGTGTGTGGGCTGCCCTGGCTGGGGAAAGGGGATGATCACGGCTTCCATATAGAGGAAGCCTGTGATCACCGCCCTTCCCCCTCTAACAGAACGGAGATCTGTGTTTACTTACACGGACCTCCGTTCTTTCAGTGCGGGGGGGGGCCATCGCGGGTAGCCGGTGGCGATCGAGTCCGCCCTACCCGCTCCCTGGCCCCCGCCGGACACAGTGAGCGCGCGAGCGTGGCTCCGGCGGTGCGCGCATGCTCACAACGCTAGTTATCGCGGCCGCCGTCCTGTGACGGCGTTTCGCGATAATGAGCCACCTTGCCGCCATCACGCTGCGGCGGCCGGTCGGCATGCGGTTAATGTAATATTCTTTTTGTATTTTATTTCCTATTATGGCTTCCTTTTTCATCATACTATTTTTTTTTTTTTTTTTAAGTCTACAGGTAAATGGGAGCAAGATGAGTCTTAAATTGTTCAGGTTGGTGGGGTCCAGTGAGAGCTTTTTAGGTATGAGGGTGATCAATGCATCCTTTAGGGGGAAGGAGAAGGTCCCGGTAGAGAGGGAGAAATTGAAGATGCGAGTGAGGGAGCATAGGGGAGAGAAAGAGGGTGACTTTAGTAGTGAGGGAACAGGGTCCAGCGGACAAGTGGTATGGTGGGCTACTGAGAAAAGTTTGACAACCTCTTCTGTAGTAACAAGGTCAAAAGAGGAAAGTATTGAATGTGGTTTTGTACAGGGTGTATAAAAAAAATCACTGATATGATTTGATGTCAGGTGATAAGTCGTCGAAGCGCCAGGGGGCTCTTTTCAGTAAAACAACTGTCTGCGCATGTTCAATTTGTACCCAAAATTTGGTATTTGAGTCACAGTTCCAGTCTATAAGCTGTCCCAGATGCACTGCTTGATGGTATCTCAGGACATCAGGGAGTGCTATACCTCCGTAATATTTACTTAAGGACAGATGACACGGGGGATGCGAGGGTGTTTCTGTGCCCAAATAAACTTAATAAATAGAGTGAACCTGCCTAAAATAGCGGGCAGGAATCTTAATTGGTAAGGTTTGGAAGACGTGTAAATATTTGGGCAGACTACACATTTTTAGAAGATTACATCTACTGAATCAAGAATGCAGCCCCCGGTGCCAGGTCTCCAAGAGTAAGCGTGTCCTGGTCAGAAGGGGAGGGAAGTTGAGTTAAAAAATCAGTGATGGGTCAGAGGGAATATAAGTCCCCAAGTATTTTCGAGCTACATCCATCCATTTGAATTTGAAGACTAACTTGAGGGTCTGAAGAAGAGAAGGGGGGATTCTCACACCCAGAGCTTCTGATTTATTAAAGTTAATTTTCAAATTGGAAAGTCAGCCGTAGGTGTCGAATTCGCGAAGTAGATTTGGAAGAGACACTGACGGATTAGTGAGGGAAAAAAGCAGGTCATCAGTGTATGCTGATATTTTATGTTGTATGTCTCCAGCCATAACTCCTGTTATATCCGGGTTCATACGGACCCTGCAGAGAAAGGGCTCTAGAGAGAGGGCGAAGAGCAGTGGGGATAGCTGGCACCCCTGTCTCGTCCCATTCCAAATGGGAAAGGGGTCTGATAAAATCCTGTTAGTTTTAACTTGAGCTGTCGGGTTTGAGTATAGCTTGGCGATCCAACTGAGCATATGATCTCCCATTCCTATATAAAGGAAACTAATTTTGCAGTATTGCAAAATTTGGGAAGAGAGGAATAGGACTGAAGCACATGAGGGATACACAATAGACTGATGGAGATGTTCACAGAAATGTAATTTGTGGATATGAATATACTGATGCATATAGTCACAAACATTACATGATAAAATATCAATCATAAAAACAATACAAATTCATAACAATGGATACAAATGTGTTAAGCTCAGTACATTGCCCCCATCCATCAGGTGTTTAATATACAGACTGGAAAAAATATATACACAGACAGGTAAAAATATATAGACAGACACAGTGCTGCCCGTTATTGGCCTATGGTACCTCCCCTAGAGTAACTGTTCATATTGCCAATGTTTTTACTGGAGTTATATGTACATAACCTATCCTTTCCACTGCTATCTGTTGCTGCTCTTGCACCTCAGTGGTGTGAGCTGTTGGGGCCTTTGGGCGCGCCTTGGATTTTGTTGGTCCGGGAGCTGCGATGCGCACTGGCGGCTCCCTCCACCTCCGTGCACCGGATGCTGCACGGGGGGGCGGGTCCATCGTCACTCCGCATCGGCGCCACGTCACCCATGCTGTCTGTTCGGCGTCCTCATTGTGATGCTGTACCGGCTGGGTCAACCATGCTCGCGGATGCTGTGGGCGGGTGGGATGCTGTGCGCCGGGCGGTCCACCGATTGGCACCTCCCCGCCCGACTCTTTGCTTCCGCGTGCGTGACATTGGTGGGTGGGCAGTTAGCGACGCCTATTTAGGCGCCCCCCTTGCTGGATCTTGGCGTCCTGCACACAATACACCGGCATGCATGTGTTATCATAGATGACCATGCCTCACGTTTATAGGTAACATTCACATTCATTTTACTGTCACTTCCTAATTGATCATCCATTGGTCTGGTGGTCTATCTATCTTTCATCTATTTTTTTCCTCCCTAGCCCTTACCCACCTTCTTTCACTCCTTTTCCTCTCCATCCCTCCTCCATTCATCTGGTTTCTTGGATCTTATTCACCTCTCCACTTCACAGGTTTCTGTTACATATCTTGTCTTTTCTTCAGCTCCCTTCCCCTGATTCAGCTCCACTTCCTTCTTTTCCTTTTTGATCTCCCATGCACACACCCACTCAACAGTTGCTCATTTAATCCAACGCTCCCATAGCACACAGTTATCCCATACTTCAACCATGGGTCTTCATATCACCAGGACACCCTCATCCACCTGGGGTGATGCCAACTGTGGGTTGCTGCCATCATGCCCCCTGCCACAGCTCCTGGCCCTGATGGCCCTGGACGGGCCCTTGGCTCCGACTGTGCATCACCATCATATGAGTGTTGAAAGTTGCATGCACAGTTTGTGGAGGGATTCATACCCCCAATGTTTTTACATTGTCAATTGCTGATCCTATATTCATTTTTTTAGACACACCATGAGCCTGCTCCTGACGAGTGGCTCCAAGCCACAAAATGTACGTCGAGCTAAAAGCTGCCGTGGGTTTAACCTATAAACTCCAAAGGAGGAAGGTCCTCAACCTTTCATCTACTGTCACTTATAAGGACTATACCATTGAGTCCTTTATCACTTGTAGAACCACCCATGTAGTTTATCTACTACAGTGCCCATGTGGCCTCCAATATGTGGGCAGGACTATGAGGCCCCTGAGCATCAGACTCAGGGAACATCGAGCCAATATACGCAAAGGGTACAAAAACCATAGCGTATCCAGACATTATGACCAGGTCCATGCATGGGATCCCACAGGGACCTTGTTCGTGGGTATAGACTGTTTTGTCTCACATTGGAGGGGTAGTCTTAGGGTGAGGGAACTATCCAAAATGGAGACCAAGTGGATCTTTCTCCTTAAGAGCTACTCCCCGTCTGGTTTAAACATAGATCTAGATGTAAACTGTTTTATTGACAACTCCTGATCCACACATATATTTCTTTGGCACATCACCTTCTCCCCTTTTTTTCTGAACATGTTATGGCATATATTTACAGACTTAGTGGATGTATATCAAGGGGTTTCATCATTGACACATCCACGTAGTTGCCTCATTACATAGTTGGCCTTCATAGTGTGCTTTTTGCCACCTATGTATACAATGTACTGTGCGCATTTTTATATAATTTTATGCATGTTATTTAGTTGTTTGGTACAACATATGCCGGGTATTTCCTAAGTGGAAGTTTGGGAAATCCCCTTCCCATGTCCAGATGGCCCTCTCTTTTGGGTATCTCCATCTGTTATTCTCCATTCCCTTCCTCCCTTATGCCTTAATGAGTTTTTTCTCTTTTATCCAATATTTTTTATGATCGGATGCGATCACATCGTATATTTTTTCTAATTTTTATATTTTATATTTTTCATCTTTTCACCATTCTAGGGTTTTAATTTTTTCTTTATTTTAAATTTTTTTATTTTTTGACTTATAGGTCTGGTTCTTAGTAAAGTTTTAGATTTCTCTGATTGGACTACTAGGAACTGCAATTATCCATTCCTTTTTTCCCGGTCGTTCACTCTGAAACGCAAACAAGCCAAGTTCCGGTTTGTTATACGTTCGTCGCACGTCTATGAGATCACGAGGCACGTTCGGACGTGCCTACGCATTCATCCATCATGAGAGACATGGGAGGGATTTATTTCCCAGAACGAACGCTGGGATTGGCCCACAGAGATGTATTGTTGTGTATGTAAAGCGGTGTGACGAGACAGCCTTCATGCCCCGGTAGACGTCCTCTTTGTGATGAAATCGATAGGGCGGAAGTGCTGTCTCGTGGTCACCGCTGATTGAAGGAACGGCTTTTGTCTGTATGCAGCGAGATTTTATCTAACACTTGTAAGTGCAATATTTCATTCAACGTTGTGGTTTTAAATGATATGACACTATTACGGCTTCTTTACTTTTATTGAGTTACACGGATGCTCCTTGGAGGATAAGACTCTGGAAGTTGATCAGTGTGGCCCAGTGGAGGTCTATATCCACACAGGCGTCTCCTGACTCCCTATAACAAGGGGTCCAGGAGTTCGGGTAAGGATACATCTGTATTGGTGGAGGATTGTGTTTCACTGAAATGGTGGTGTGGTGGATGCTCACACACTTATGAACACTTGGATAAGATTATCACATATTTCTTTGCACAAGATTGAATTCATTTGGACTCATCTTGCATCTTGTTTTATCTATTCTTCATTACACGATTCAATACATTTGGACTTTTTATGATTGGTTTGCATGTTTTTGACACTGCTGATTTATTTATGTTATAGATATATGTGTCACATAGCGCAACTTTTTTTTTATTTTAACATTTTGCAGGTGTAGAATTCACACTTTTTAAGTTGCAGCTGTGGTAGGGGTTTCTAAAATTGGAGGGTAGCGCAGTCTTTCTTTACCTTTAACCACTTCAGCCCCGGAAGGATTTCCAGCTTTAGGACCGGAGCCCTTTTTGCGATTCGGCACTGCGTCGCTTTAACTGACAATTGCGCGGTCGTGCGACGTTGTATCCAAACGAAATTTGCGTCCTTTTTTTCACACAAATAGAGCTTTCTTTTGGTGGTATTTGATCACCGCTGCGTCATTTCTGATCGCCGCTATAAACAAAAGAAGAGCGACAATTTTGCAAAAAAACCCAAATTTCTTACTTTTTGCTAAAATACAAATCCAAAAAAAAAATATAAAAAAAATGTTTTTTCATCGGTTTTGGCCGATTTATATTCTTCCTCATATTTGTGATAAAAAAAATCGCAATCTGCGTTTATTGATTGGTTTGCGCAAAAGTGGTCGCATTTACGGATGATGAGAATTCATTTTTGGGGTTTTTATTTATTTATTTTTTTTACTAGTAATGGCGGCGATCTGCGATTTTTAGCGGTACTGCGATATTTCAGCGGACATGTCGGACCATTTTGATACTTTTTTGGGACCATTGGCATTTATACAGCGATCAGTGCTATAAAAAATGCACTGATTACTGTGTAAATGCCATTGGCAGTGAAGGGGTTAACCTGCAGGGGGCGCTCTAAAGGGTTAACTATGTTCCCTGGGCGTGTTCTAACTGTATGGGGACTGCCCTAGCTGGGGAAGGGAAGTGGTCACAGCCTCCGTATACAGGAAGGCTGTGATCACAGCCCTTCCCCTTCACAGAACGGAGGTCCGTGTTTACATACAGGGACCTCCGTTCCTTCGCTCCGGGGGGGCCATCGCGGGTAGCCGGCGGCAATCGAAGCCGCCGCACCCGCTCCCTGGCCCTCCCCGAACACAGTGAGCGCGTGGGAGCGCCTCCGGTGGCGCGAGCACGCTCACTAGGCTCATGAGCGCGGCTGCCGTCGTATGACGGCGATTTGCACTCACCAGCCACCTTGTCGCCGTCAGATGCCGATCGGCGGTCGGCAAGGGGTTAATCTCCTGAGCAGTCAGTAAGTTATTGGGTGTAGGTGGTGGTGGACAAAGTTGAGAATTGAATCCAGAGAAGAGTCCATGTGGACTGCATTACAGGGTATTAATGAGAGTATTAGTATTAGTATTAATGACGAGTGATGAAGTAGGCTTGTTTGGCAGCATGGAGGGAGGAATTGTATTTTAGGAAGGCAGATTTATGTAAGGTAAAGGCTTACAGGGATTTGCTTTATGCCACAATCACTCTAGTGCTATGTCTTTCGAGATTTCTGGTGTTGTCAGTCTGCCAAAGTTGTAATGGTCAGGGCCTGACTCTGCATGTAGTGAGAGGAACAAGTGTATTCAGTGAGGATGAGCGTTAACTGTTGTAGACAGAAGTAATAACTGTGCCTTCCTCCTATCTGCATCCAGATATGTCATTAGTCCTTTTCTGCAACAACAGACTGAAGACTGTAAGGGCTCGTTCAGATGTGTGGCCAGGGAGCAGTAAAAGCATGTGGCTGAGCCGCTAAACCAAGACATGCAGCCGCTTAGGACTGTACACATGCTGCGACTGTGGCAAAAATGAAAGCCCCTGTTGCGTTTAGCAGGCAGTACCACCACTGAGTGCCATTTAAGTGGGGGTCTCACCGTAACTGCCCTGCAACCACGTGCAATGCAGTTGCAGCACGGTGGATTGGCATTGTCAGGGTTTTAATGGGCATATGAAATATCACCTTTCAGCCGCCAGTCAACCGCCCTCTGAAAAGTATTCCACCGTGAATCACTTTTGTGAGGGGTAGTAAGGGCTGTCATGCATCAGAACAAACCTTAAGAAGCCTATAACTATACCATTTGCAGTTAATGGAAAGACTCTTAGGAGGTACTTGATAGCTATACAAGGCTGGATGCACTGTCTACATTTTACAACGTAAGATTAACTATGTCTATTCAGCTAAAGCACTAAATTAATTGCAACTGATACTGTGTGGAGATCAGACAGTCCCCCAACTGCCCCCTGAGAGCTTTCCCTCCTGACCGCCCAGGTGCTAACACACCCTGCTGGGAAACGGCCTTGGAAAAACAGATAGAGCGAAACTAAACATAACAAGAAGTAATTGGGGGACTCCTGAAATATGTTGCGACCTGGATTTTCACTCAAGTCCACTGTTTTGAAATAAGCAGCAGATCCAGGCTAGAGTAGAGTTACAAAAACAAGAACAAAAGGCACACATGACTATAATAGATAAGAACAAATGTAAAAAAAAACCTATAAAGCAGTTTATTCTTCTTCTTTTTTAAATAGAGACTGCAAGTTTTTTATGCTGTTTTTGCACAATTGGGTGCCCCCACTAAAAAAGCCCCTGGATGCTGCATCTAAATGGGGCTACACTGTGGGCGTGTGGCCCTAGAAGCTTGTCAGCGCTAATAAGTGCTTCAGCTCGAAAATTGAATTTGTATTAAAGTTTTGTCCTCCAAGGTATTCTGGGGCATTAACAGAAAGGGAAATAACCATTCTCTACATAGTGCTGTTGCTAGCTTATTGGACTACATCTAATATGACTGTCAAGTGCAGCAGAAGTACATTTGCTGTCGTACATTGGTTATTTTTGCCACCCTCCCCATCCCACATTAATTGCTAGAAAGCAGGAAGCCAGGTCTCACAGCATCATTGGTTGATCAGACGTAGGCAGCTGGGTTGCTTAGCACCATTGGTTCTTATGCTGCAAATGGCTGCCTTCACTATAACAACCAATGATGCTGTGTGGCCAGGGTGCTGAACATTCACAGGGCTGCCCCTCATGGCTGAAACACGTTGACGTTTGCTGGCTGTACTTCACCGTTTTATGTAATAAAGCCCATGTCCTGCTGAATTATACCGGGGTGTCAACTCTTTTTAAGGACTTCGTATTGATAAGACTTCAGAAACCTATGCCCGACCACTGGTACTACAGCCACTGGTGCATTTTGTAAGGTTGTAGCGTTGCATTTTCTACCTGCCCCTCACCGCGCCTCTAAAAATGCTCCTGATGAGGCCACCTCGATTGGCGTCATGAATGGCATGGCCCAGCCAACAGTATTTCTTCTTTGCAACAAGCTGTCTTCAACCTTCTGGACTGAATGATGCCCAGAAAGTCAGAGGAAAGACTACGAGTGCAGGATGTTATTGCTCAGCCTCCTGAGCAGGACACCCTGCATTCATTGTTGAAGAGAATGGTGCTGATGTCATCACATTATCTTCACTGCTTTCTGCTCTGTCTTGGTCCTTTTCCAACGCCCACCGTAAAGGGGACACAGTGGGGTTGATTTACTAAAACTAGAGAGTGCAAATTCTGGTAGCTCTATAGAAACCAGCACCCACCGTGATTGGCTTCATAAATGGCATGGCCCAGCCAACAGTACCTCTTCTTCGCAAAAAAAAACTGTCTTCAACCTTCTGGGCTGAATGATGCCCAGGAAGTCAGAGGTAAGCCTGCGAGTGCAGGATGTTATTGCTCAGCCCCCTGAGCAGGACACCCTGCATTCATTGTTGAAGAGAATGGTGCTGATGTCATCACATTATCTTCACTGCTTTCTGCTCTGTCTTGGTCCTTTTCCAACGCCCACCGTAAAGGGGACACAGTGGGGTTGATTTACTAAAACTAGAGGGTGCAAATTCTGGTGGCTCTATAGAAACCAATCAGCTTCCAGTTTTTTTTCTCAAAGCTTAATTGAATAAGCTGAAGTTAGAAGCTGATTGGCTACCATGAACATCTGCAGCAGGTTTGCACAGGCAGAAGTCATATTAGTCAACTGAGACTTTAGCTAGCTGATGGTGGTGGTGGTGGTACCCTTATAGACAGTTGGGGAGCTGCCATTTCTATGGATACTTTAAGGTCTGACATGCAGGAAGTAGGGGTGTCTTGGTAATACAGGCAGTAGAGAAAAATATTTTTGGAGCTATGATTCTTTGTTCACTCGTTATCTTGAGTCTATTGCTAACTAGAATATGGTCAAAATTCTAAAAAGCAGATTGTGTCTTATTCTAACATGAAATAACAGAAAAAGTGTTGGGAACTGTCAAGTTGGTTATCATAGTCATATGTTTAAAGGTTTTGCTTCATCTGTAAGCAATTTTTTAGAGACTGAGTAATAGACAAGTTACAGGAAGCCTTGACCTTCAGAGCAGGATCGCACAAATTTTAACTGGTGCTGTTTAAGTATTTGTTTGTGTGTTGGTCATAAAATATGGCAGGTAATCAATCTTTATCTTCTTTCATATGAACAGCCCTTGAAGGGGGACTGTAGTCTTTTTAACCACTTCAGCTCTCACAGCTGTACACCCCCTCTATAGACCTGAGCAATTATTACATTAATAACTTTGTCATTACTTAAGATAACAAAGTGATATATATATAATTTTTTTAGGACAAACAAAGTTTTATTTTGGTGATATTTTCTTGCAAAAATGATTATTTAATTTATGCAATCCATACAGAAAAGCTAAAAAAAATTATTTTTTTTTTTACTTTGATCAGTGTCAAAAAATAGATTGTCTTAATGTAGATAAAATTATACATTTATTCTACTATTTGTCCAATTTAAAATGACACAGAAAATAAAGATTATGCTAGAGAGCATTTCAAAGTTATTTACAAAATTACGCAGCATTTTTTTGGTTTTGTGCTTTTTTTAATGCAGATAATCAAAAAAATAATGAACAAAAGGAATGCAAATAAAAAAAGATGAAATATTATTTGTTAGAAAATATGAATGTTAAAAACTGTAGGAAAATAACAGGGGAGAAGGAGTAAATTGTGAATAATTAGGATAAAATAAGCGTTAATAAGTGGTTAAATTAAACAAATTTTATAAAAAAAATTTTTTTACTTGTTAAGTTAATATTACTTTGTATCTATTTCTCTTTTAAATAGTGTTTATAAACATTGTGCCAGGCAGTCTGCTTTTTAACAACAGCAGCCATTAGGCCCTGTTCATATTTCACCTAGCGGGAATTCCTGCTCGCAATTTTTTAAAATTGTTTCACACACATGGCACTGTTTCCTGCTTAGTAGTTGTGCACAGTGACTACACTTTGCTGGTTTCTTCTCAGTGGGAGTTTACAAGACTGGGCTTGTTCATCTAAAAATGACTATGCAGTCCCTGAAACAACCACTATATTCCTGAGATCTTTGTCTGGGCTTTACGTCACACAAGGAGCCTATGTTCAATATCTTTTACTCATGACAAGAAATAATAATGCAAATTAGTAATTCTAACAAATACTCTTCTGTTCCATGTGAAATGCAGAAATTAATAATTGGTTTGCTTAGTCATTATGGAAGTTTAAAGGATAACTAAACCCAAGAAAAAAATGTAATATATTGCAGTTTACCAGTCCTTAAAAGTGGTGGTTGCATTGGTTTTCTTTTTCAGGCTAAGAACACCTTAATCAAGTACAGAAAATACCTGTTGATCTAGCTAGAACTGCAGTGTTCTCATCACTTTCTATGAGTAGGACAGAAAAGAAAACAGTCATATCTTTCTTATATAAACTACTAATTCCATCATCCCCTATGTCATAAAGATGGAGTGCAGCTGGGTGGAACCATGGCTGCCTCCACAAATACAGTAGAGAAAGGAGTGTAGCTACCAATGGACAGAATCAGTGGCGGCTCGCTCATCAGGTGCTACCCCCCTAATCCATGCGCACGGCCCCTAATCTCCTTGCAGGGCTCCAGCCACATGGATTTAAATGTTTTTGTTTTGTTTTAGAAGTACAGCTGGAGGCTCTAATTGGCTTCAAAATGGATGGGCTCGGGGCGCCGGGGGGTTACAGTGTGAGTGGGGGGGGGCAGGTTTGTTTGTCGCCCCCCCCCCAAAAAAAAAATGTCTTCCGAGCACCAGCCATCACTGGACAGAATATGTGTTATCCACAGGACTACCAGGTAAAAATAAATTCAAAAAGCATAAAAAAGAAAACGAATGCACCTCATCTAAGGACTGGCAAGCTGCAATATACCTGCCTGGAGTTTGCATGTTCTCCCTGTGCCTGCGTGGGTTTCCTCCGGGTACTCCAGTTTCCCCCCACACTCCAAAGACATACTGGTAGGTTAATTAGATCCTGTCTAAATTAGCCCTAGTATGTGTATGTATGAATGTGAGTTAGGGACCTTAGATTGTGAGCTCCTTGAGGGTAGGGACTAATGTGAATGTACAATATATATGTAAAGCGCTGCGTAAATTGACGGCGCTATATAAGCTATATACCTAAAATAAATAAAATAAAATAAATATATTTCATTTTGTTTTGGGGTTTAGATATGCTTAAAAAACTACCAAAAACATATTAATTTTCCTTTCCCTATTGATTTCAATGATTTTCACCAAATGGCAATATTTCTTCTAATTTCGCTCATCCCTTATATGAATGCTCAATGGTTCCAAGATTAACAGGTGAAAGAAAATAAAGGAAAAAACCCTGAAAATAGGAAACCAATGCAGGCACTTCACCTCAAGGGCTGGTAAGCTGCAATATATTACAATCTCTTTTTTGGGATTTAGATACCATATGTTCTAGGAGGAACCCTCAGGATTCCTACAGAAATTTTTTAAGGGTTCCTTCAGCAATGTCAGATTTGTCTTCCACCAATGATGACCTCCATTGGTAATTTTCCATTAGCATACAATGTAAAGGGGTCACTTCACTGACTGGCCGTGTAGGGAGATGGTTCATCCGTGACCACCCATCTAAGTGACACTACAATTTACACAGTCTGTGTTTCAGATATGGCCATTATTAATAATCTTAAATTAAGATTATCATTGTCTTATATAGCAGGGGTAAAATGTACAGTGATCTGCTCTGGGTTTCAAATATTCTAGCCCACAGACACCGCCACATTCTTCCTTCACTTTCTACAAGTTACTGATCATGCTAATGAGCCATGAGATGTAGACATAATCATTTTCAGCAGGGGTTCCTTGAGACCTAAAAATATTTTAAGGGTTCCTCCAGGGTAAAGCCTGCTTTAAAGTGCTATCCATTATTGGTCAATGTAAGTTATTAAAATTGCAAGCTTTGAAGACTTTGGTTCCTTCCTCAGGATTTATACAATTGCAAAATGCCCAAGGAAAGGACCCAAGGCCTGCATCCTAAACTTAAGTTAGCATATAAAGAGTGAACCTCCATCTCCCTGTATGTACTGCGAGGGAGAGGTTTTTTATTTTTTTAAGGTTCAAACAGATTTACATAATTAGCAATAAATGTCAATGAGGAGAAACTCCTTTTATTTAACAATAAATAAAACTCTAGTATTGTGATTCACCGTCTGGTCAACCAACTGAAACACTAAAACTCCAAACCCATGCGTCATAATGTCCCCTACCCTAGTAACCGTGAACTGCAGAGATAAAATCAGTAGAGATGGCCTGAGTCCACAAAATCTCTCCCACATCCTTCTATACATACATAAATAAATAGAAATTCAAACTAAACTCAGCTGCAGAGATGACTATGAACTTTTCAGTGCAGGCAAAGCAATGAGTTTGCAATATTTGGTTATTGCCAGTTATGAAATGAAATAAGCTGAATTAGTTAAAATGGTAATAGAGCAAAGTGCAAATCCTAAAGTTTTCAAACATACGTATTTTTAAATAGTTAAAGTGTTACTAAACCCACAAAAGTAAAATCAGTCTGTATATGCAGGAAAGCATGCTGGTTATACTCACTGTGCAACCTAAAGGGTTAATCCTTTGCATGGTGTATAAAGGCTGCTTGATCCTGTCTTCTCTGAGCCTCCTCTACTTCCACTGTCTCCAAAAAATATGCAGATATTTACAGAGCCAGGGGATGGGCTGCACATGCTCAGTTTGGTGTGTATTGCTGGAGAGTTTTTTTTATTTTCTTGGGAGAGTGCATGTGATCAGCACAGGGCCAATCAGCACAGTCCAGACAGAGGGTCAGGGGAGAATGAAAACTCCTCCTGCAATCTTTACTAGGAACTGAAAGAAGTTACAAGACTGCTATATACTGCTGATGAGAAAAGGCATTTAGCAGTTTATATTTACTAAAATGATTGCATTTCCATGCTCTGTGTACTGTGGAAGACCAGATATGGGGAATACAGGTTCTGGGTTTAGTAACACTTTAACTTTTCAAATATCCTGCTTGTTCTACAGTTAATACCGACTGGAAAAATCAAATGGCAATTTAAAGCTGGACTCTGGGCAGATATAAAATAATACTAATTAATGCTGTTGTATATTTCTTTAACCAATTGCCGCCTGCCCATCGTCAAATGATGGCGGGGCGGTGCGGCTCGCGCTCTGGGAAGACATCATATGACGTCACCTAGAACGCGCGCTATTGAGGGCCCGTGGGATCGCGCAGCACGGCGATCATGGCTGCGCTGTGTTGCTAGGACACAGTACAACCCCGATCTGTGTAAAGAGCAGCGGCTGCGGCTCTTTAGACATGTGATCGGCTGTGTCCAATCACAGCCGGTTACATGCATACAAGGAAGTGCCGGTAATCGTCTCTCCTCGCCTCACACTGACAAAGTGTGTGGCAAGGAGTGCCGATCAGCGGCATCTCCCCTCACAGAAGACATGGGCATGTAATCAGGGCACTGATCATCAGTGCCCTGATTACAGCAAAGCCCTAGCAGTGCCACCAACCAGTGCATATCAGTGCCACCAATCAGTGCATATCAGTGCCCATAAGTGCCACCAATCAGTGCCCATAAGTGATGCCAGTCAATGCCTCCCATCAGTGCCCATCAGTGCCTGCTTATCAGTGCTGCCCGTCAATGCCCATCAGTACCCACCAGCGTCACCCATCAGTGCCCATCAGTGCTGCCTATCCATGCTGCCTATCAGTGCCCACCACTGCCGCCTATCAGTGCCCACCAGTGCCACCTATCAGTGCCCACCAGTGCTACCTATCAGTGCCCATCAGTGTGGCATATTAGTGCCTCCTCAGCAGTGTCCCCTAATCAGTGCCCATAAATGTTACCTAATAAGTCCCCATAAGTGCCACCTCATCAGTGCCCATCAGTGCAGCCTATCAGTGTCCATTAGTGCAGCCTCATCAGCGCACATCATTGAAGGAGAAAAAATACTTATTTATAGAATTTACTGACAAATTTTTGGTCTTTTTTTTTTTTTTAGTAAAAAATAAAATCCCAACAGTGATTAAATACCACCAAAAGAAAGCTCTATTTGTGTGAAGAAAAAGCTAAAAAATGAATTTGGGTACAGTGTTGCATGACCGTGCAATTGTCATTCAAAGTGCAACAGTGCTGAAAGCTAAAAAATGTCCTGGAAGGGGGTGAAAGTGCCCAGTATTGAGGTGGTTAAAATCTAAGTGTAGCTGATGTATAAAACAGGAAAAATCAGCACAAGGGACATAACTTAGTCAGTCGGTAGGATGTGCCCCTTGGGCTGATTCCTTTTCTGTTAGTAGAAATCTTCCTGCCATAGCCTTCCGGTGTAATGAAGGTTAACCGCTTCACCCCCGGAAGGATTTCCCACTGTAGGACCAGAGCACTTTTTGTGATTCGTCTGCGTTGCTTTAACTGACAATTGCGTGGTCGTGCGACGTTGTACCCAAACTAAATTTGTGTCCTTTTTTCCCACAAATAGAGCTTTCTTTTGGTGGTAAAAAGTGGTTTAAAGGAGTGTTTGAGAGCAAAAAAACAGATGTGTCCAATCCATCTGATTAGTGAAAAAAGAGAAATGGTGCTGTGAGGCACCTAATACGCCATTGAAGGATTGTTACGGACACATCTGATATAGAGTAAAATATTATTTTATTGATACACTTTTTTCAATAAAAAGGAAGGATGAATAGTACAAATACGTATAAAAACCATACAAAAAATGAGTAGCCACAAGGTTCTATTCTTTGTGAACTGTACATCATGTGCTATAACACAGAACATATCAATGTATAAATACCCAACAACCAGTTGTAGTACATATAGGCATATTGGTAACAGTCAATGATTATCTCATATTCATGGCATATATGATGTGAAGGAGTTGATTAGTATACTCACATAGTATTCCAGATATAAGTTGAGTTACACCCAAGACCACTGTATTCCCCATGATCCCCACACAGATGGCATACTGGTCTTAATATAGAGATTCTGGAAGGGTGTATTGACCCATGCAGGTAACGAAGCGCTAAATAGACTCTGGGTTTGGAGGAAAGGAAACATAGATGAAGGCAAGGCAGCCAAAAGTCCCACAGACAAGAATCCTTCAAGCTTGTGGAGCTAGGATGCTCCTGCCTGGAAGCCTCAGTGCAGCAGAAACAATGGTAGTGAAATGGAACTGTGTATAAAAAAAGGTATCAAAGGAAGGAATTACCATCCATGCAAGGTAAACATAATTTTTTTTATAACAATAAAAGGGGAATAATAAATGCATCTTAGGAAAGGTATATGCAGTGATTTAGTAAATTTTACTGGATCCGTATAATCAGCCAGAAATATGAAAGCTTGTATTTAAATAAATATCTGAATTTTTTCAATCCCCTTCCTTTATTTGTATGGGAATAGCCATCCCTATATTCAATAAAAAAAGCTTTGCTTACACCCATAGCTGATAATCAACATCTTATAGGCCAAGGGGAATCAATCCCATATAAAGGGCATTGTAAGCGGAGCGATGGAGTAAAAAATATATATGTAAGACACATACCTTTCACAAGAAATGGTGTAGGAGTGACCGAGTAGTTGCTGTATCGGGCAGGAGTGTCAACCAAAAATGGCGACCTGGCGTTCCTCCTGCCTGACCTCCTCTATATGTGCCCACTCACCAAATTGCGAGTGGACACAGCTGAGTGCACTGAGGGTACGCCTGGCCAGGATGCCGCTGATGCTGACACCTGGACCAGACGTAACGATCCCCCGATGACGCGGTGCGTGGCCCCGTATTGCGACGTTGCTGGCGCGCGTAGGGTCTGCCTCCCTGCACTCCATGTTGAAGCGCAAGCAGGGAGGAAGTTGTGTGTGCCCTTGCAACCTTGGACTCCAAGAGGTGCCCGACTGGAGCCCCGTCAAACGGCGGGTTCCCTTGACGGGCCCGCGTGCGCCAGGCTGTGGTGTGAGGACAACCTCACCCCATCTGCCCCTGACCTCTGGCGGTCTCCAGAGTCCAAAAAGGGAGGGACCTTACTGTAAACAAGGTGCTTAAAGGCACAGGTGTAAGTCTAGAAAGATTGGCTAAAATGGAATAAAAATGCAGCGGATGAAAGGAACCGTGGCCAAGGGGGTCCCAACCTAAATATCTAGAAAACGGCATAACAAAAATACAGCATTAAAACAAACCAGTAATGATATGAAATACTAGCACAAAAAAAAGGGGGAGGGGAAGGGGGGGAGAGGGGGACAAGGAACATTCATAACCCAGGGGAGCATAAGATGCCAGATGTAAAACCTGGAAGGAACGAGACAAAATTGATCGTCTTGTTAAGCCCAGGGGATATGGTGGCCTGTAGACGATGAACCCACTTAAGTTCATGCTGCAAAAGTAGTTTATTATAGTCCCCTCCTCTAGGATTGACTGGTGGATGTTCAAGAGCCAAGAACCTGACCCTGGGTGTGCAGCTCCCATGCACTAGAGAACTGTGTCTACCCAGTGGGAGGTCCAGGTCTTTTTTGATGATACTATTAAAATGCTGATATATATGTCGCCAGAATTCAACCTTAGTCTTACCAACGTAAAACGAGCTGCATTCACATGTCATAAGATATATGACACCCGATGTGCGGCAATTCACAAAATGTTGTGCTGCAAATTTCTCTCCATTGGGGAGGACAACCTCCTTACAAGCGTCCATAACTTGCAGTACCCACATTTGCCACAGGGAATGTCCCCACTGCTGGGGGCTTACATTTTTTGAGCCTTTTGAACTCACTCTGTACTAATTTATCACGCAGGGAAGGGGCCTTTCTGTAAGTAACAAGGGGATGGTCCGTGACAAAGGGGGCCAATTTGGGGTCCATTATTAGGAGATGCCAATACTTAGTATAGATATCTCGGATTTGTTGGTGCTGTTTACTAAATGTAGTAATGATTCTGATGTATTATCAGATTTAGTTTTTTGTGAGAATAGAAGGTCCTGCCTGGGTTTGGCCTTCACTTTATTATATGCCTTTATATACGTCTGGCCCGAATATCCTGGCCGTAAGGAATGGACCTTTTGAGGGATGAAGGATGAAAACTGGAGGCTTCTAGAATCATATTGCCTGCAGTTGCCTTTCTAAAAAGGCTACTAGATAGTTGGCCATTCTCCTCTGCGGAGGGTGAGATCCAGGAAAGTAACTTCCGTGGAATGGAAGTTCATAGTGAATTTCATATTAAAGGAATTGTGTGTATTAATGTAGTTGATAAACTCACCCAGCAGAGAGGGAGGGCCATCCCATAGAACGAGGACGTCGTTGATGTACCGATGCCACGCAAGGGCATGGTGTGTGTACATCGACACGTCCTCACTCAAAAAAAACAGTCTCTCCCACTCCCCCAGGTACAGGTTTGCTTAAGAGGGCATGCAGCATGTGCTCATAGCCCCTGCACCTGGAGGTAGTGGGAGCCACATAAACAAAAATAATTGTGGTGCCTCCAAAATGAACATCCCAAGATCCCTTGTAAGGTGGTCCTTTGTCCGAACAATACTTGCAATCACTTCAAAGCCTCTTTGATGAGGGATGTAGCTGTATAGGGCCTCCATGTCAATGGCCACAAGTAAAGTGGACTCATTGACATGGAGGCTTTCCATCGTCTGCAGGAGGTGGATAGTACTCGATATCAGATGTGTCCGTAACAATTCTTCAATGGGGTATTTGGTGCCTCATAGCACCATTTCTATTTTTTCTTTTTTATCTTTACCACGATACTCCGTGGTTTATGGGGTAACTTCTTAACAATGCCTGTGTAGACTATAGC
>BLSH010358025.1:660231-688174 GCA_018402905.1 Glandirana rugosa
CGATATCAGATGTGTCCGTAACAATTCTTCAATGGGGTATTTGGTGCCTCATAGCACCATTTCTATTTTTTTTTTTGGTGGTATTTGATTACCTCTGTGTCATTTCTGATCAACGCTATAAACAAAAAAAAGCGACAATTTTGCAAAAAAAAAAAAAAAAAAACAATACTTACTTTTTGCTAAAATACAAATCCAAAAAAAAATTATAAAAAAACAAATGTATTCATCGGTTTTGGCCGATTTATATTGTTCCTCATATTTTTGGTAAAAAAACCCTCAATCTGCGTTTATTGATTGGTTTGCACAAAAGTTGCCACGTTTATAGACCACGAGAATTAATTTCTAGTGTTTTTTACTTTTTTTTTTTTTACTGGCAATGGCGTTGATCTGTGATTTTTATCGGGACCATGATATTGGGGCGGACATATCGGACATTTATGACACGTTTTTGGGACCAATGACATTTATACAGCGATCAGAAATGTAAATATCCACCGATTACTGTATAAATGTCATTGGCAGGGAAGGGGTTAACCTGCAGGGGGCAGGGAAGGGGTTAACTGTGTTCCCTAGGCGTGTTATAACTGTGAGGAGGCTGGGCTACCATGGCCATAAGAGATCTAACTGATCCCAGTGACAGGGATCAGTAGATCTCATACATGCCCACTGACATAGCGGGGAACTGCCATGTTTACATCGGCGGTTCCCCGTTCTATCCCACTGGCAGGTGATCGGGTCCGCCCGAGCCACGGACCCCTCCCCCCAGAGTGTGGCAGGCACAAGAGCGCGCCGGTGGCGCCACGCTCCCGCCCGCTAGCTGAGCACGCGCGCATCGCTGCTTATATACGGCGATTTGCGGAATGCAACCACACCGCTGCCGTACATATACAGTACGCGGTCGGGAAGAGTTATCAATCATCCACTCATCCATTCTGCTTTCCATTCATAGAAGCTATACTATGGCTTCTATGAATGGATTAGCTTGGAGAAGGGGATCACATAGTCAGGCTCTCTTGATGAGAACCTGTGCCAGCCCCTTAGATCTATTAACCCCCATAACCCTGGAAAGTTAGAGGTAGGGGTGGGGGAGGGCATGAAAGGAGTACGATTTCTATTAACAGAAGGGGAATCAGCGCAAGGCACAGATCCTACTGACTATAAGTTATGTCCCTTATGCTGATGTTTGTGTTTTTTACTTTAGCTACACTTAAGCCAGCCATAGATGGAGCGTTTTTCTTTTATGCAACCAGTCAGTTTTGATGGGGGAGTGCCTCCCATGGAGCCATTGTGTTCTCCCAGTGGGGGATTGGTAAGCTGGGAGAACCCAGAGATATTATTGCTAACGGCTATAATTATTGCCGCTAGCAATAATCGCATGTATAATTCAACAAGCCGGTGTACATTCAGCCTGCCCATACATGGTTCGAATCTCAGCCAGTCCCTGCTGAACCGGTCGAGATCGAAACCATCTATGATCGGCTTTAGGCTTTAATAAGCATTACTTTATTTGTTCAAACAGGAGGCTGATATCAGATTTCTATTATCCCCTACACAGCAACTTCAGCCTGGAAGAGGAGGGGATCACTAGGATCCAATTAGGCTCTGCAGCATGCACATTTGCTAACTGTGGGAGAGAACAGTGCAAACAACATTGATGACCTATTGCTAGAAGTGTGGCATTTCTAAATCCTTGCTAAAATATAAACAGAAGGGTGAGTATTCTGAAGTGGATTTGTGGGCTTGTATTTTTTTTATACTTTCTTGGACATGTCATCTGTTGCTGAGATCCAATAAAGGTTACACTTTTTGAAACTGTAATTTATTTATTACAGTTACTTAAATAGCACAATCAATTAACACATTACTTTACATATATTGTGCATTCACATCAGCCCCTGCCCTCAAGGAGCTCACAATCTAAGGTCCCTAACTCACATTTATAAACATACCAGCGACGATTTAGACCTGAGACAATTAACCTACCAGCATGTGATTGAAGCGTGGAAGGAAAGCGGAATTCCCACTGGAAACCCACGCAGGCACAGGGAGAACATGCAAACTCCAGGCAGGTAGTGTCGTGATTGGGATTCGAACAAATGACCCTAGCGCTGCCGTTTCCTGGAATTTGCTTTACGAAAGTTTTGTTCTACAACTGTTTCCTATTTCCAATTCGTATTAATTATAATTTCTAACATTAGCATCCATTTGTCAGGCTGTGAGTGGGGGATTGACATAAGTGTATGCTTTTATTCTAACAGAGGAAGTGGAATCAAGTTGCTAATTACAATTTCTGCTTGCATGAGTCACAAAAATGGCTGAACAGAATTGCAAATCCTTAGTAGAAAAGTCAGTTTATATATGTGTCTTTCAATATGTGTATTTATGAGTTTTCCTGGAGTTCTAAAGTTGAACTCTGAGAATTAGACAAAATCTGCCATTGCAGTGCACTGCAAGGGTAAATGCTTATTTAGTCTAGGGGTGCAGGGTAAAGGTGCATCACTTACCCTATCCTTTGGTCTGACAAACTTCGGCACTGTTCTCTTCTTTGGTCTGGCAGGCTCCAGCACTGCTCTCTTCTAACTGAAGCTCCAGGTGGTCCTTCATTATCATCATCACATACAGTGCAGGGCAGTGGCGGTCGGTGCTCGATAATTCGCGGGGAGGCGTCAAACCAACTCCACCCCTGTCCGATTTGAGACAGACACCGGGAACACCATCCTTCATTCGCTATTATCACACAACTGGGTGGGATCACAGTGCTCTGTGCCTCGAGCCCACCCTTTTTTGAGGCCCTATTGGAGCCTCTGACTCTAAGCACGTGCTTCAAAAAAACACCCCCCCATTGGAATTTATAGGCCTGTATATAGATCAGGGGGCCAGAAGCATGGATGGGGGGGTGCCCCTAATGGATGGGCCGCCACTGGTGCAGGGATAATAACCCTGCCTTGTACATTGAGGAGGTAAGCATGCGGTAGTGGCCTGAAGCACCTTAGAAAGGTGACAGTGCTGGATGGGTTGCATGGATGGAGGCTGAAACTAGGAATAAATTAAGTATTACATCTTATTTATGTACCCTAGGCTAAATTTAACCCTTGCAGTACTAGGGACACTACAAGGGTAGATTTTGTCTAATTCCCAGAGTTCAGTTTAAATTTTTCTTCAAATAATGACACTTTATAATCAGGATTTTGAAATAGCCCTTCAGTACATATTACCATTTGCCCACAGCTGACTTAGTCAATCTTCACTGTTACCTTTTCTTTTTACCAGGACTCTTCTCTAACAATCCCACTATATGGCAGATCTGCAAATCGGGATGTAAAAATTCTATATTTAAAGATTTTCTAATATCAGAAAAAAACACAAGGTTTTTTTGGAGCTCCATCTGCATATTTCAGCTTTAGACTAGCAAACAGTTATATCTTCTTAATTCCTTTCTTACTATAAGTAGAACCATCTGTGGGCTTCCTGCTGGTATATTGCCATGTTAATCCACTCTCAGCAGGGGCCTGTGTACCCTGCAATGTTAGAGTTACTGATGTGCTGAAGAGATGGAAAAGCTCAACAGTGCGTTCTGCAAGCTGAAGTGAGGAAATATGTTTAATAGAGAGAGCCATGGGACTTGGGTGGAACTGGGAGTTTTGAGGGTTATAGCTCATCCAAGAGATAACGTGTGATTCTGCTTCCCATCAGCAGCATCAAACAGAAGCTTTAGTTTTTTTTTTATTTTCTAAGCTTTTACTGGAAAATCACAGCTAAAATCTTACTGGTTATTTCCCAGTCCAATGAGCGTGCCCTAAAAAAATAAAACCACTTTACATGATCTTCTGCAGATGGTGCAGAAGATTGTTTAGAGTAATTTCACACCTTGTTTTGTACGCTTGTAAGGCTAAGGTGCACGTCTTGTAATTGACAAGTGAATTCTCCTCCATGTGTTTTCCATTTAACTCATTGGGCGCCAAGTGTACGTTTCATACAGGAGGCCTACGCTGGGGTGGGTAATTCTGGGCTATGCCAGGCGACCAAAATGGCCCTGAAAAGCATAACTAATCCATAAACACTCACCTATCATCCAGTGATGCAACATCCGCAAGCTCCCCACCAGTTCCAACATTTTTTCCCACTCTTCTTCTGGGTTTGGCATCTTCTGCCATCTTGTTTGGCCGGTCCAAGATGACATAATTCCTGCACATGCAAAGCAATGCGCTTACATATCCATAGTATAGACAGGCTTGTCATACATGTTCTCTACATGTATTATAGTATCCAGGGTATCCCAAGGGGAAAATGTCCTCTACCTTCTATACTCGATGGGAGTACAATATTAATTGTCATACAACTGGTCAAAGAAATAATGCTCTGTACAGTCCAGTGTGCTTTGTTTTTGTCTTTTAGTTTTCCTTATATTACCCTTGGATATCCAAAACTTGCATGGTTTGTTGTTGGAGGGGTGTGATACAATTTGACCTGGGAGAAAGCACTGTATACAATAAGTGTCCTTGCTGGCCACTGAAGTTCTCTCATTATATAAAGAATGACCGGGAAGCTTAGCACGAAATTTGGGAAAGCCAATGCAAATGAAAAAAATGTGAAACCTTTCTTTGGTGTCACTTACACTAGGGTGTATGCACTGTAATGTATGACCCTAAAGTCTAGTTTGTTTGACTAGTATGATCTCTCCATACCATGCTTGGGCATTGTTTAAAGTTCCGTGCCCTGGGCCAGCTTGAAAGAAGTGGAGTGGAGCATGGTTTAGTCAAACTCAGGTTTGTTACCCAATAGTGTGATCGGTAACTATGGGCAAGCACAGAAATCGAACAATGGAGCAGGTTAGATCCATTTGTGTCCACTCAGGTAATAAAGGTTCAGATGAGATTAGGTATGCTTTGGTCAGGCACAGTATAAGTGCGTGCAGTAAGTGATCTTGGGACTGGAAGAACAGGGTTGTGATGCGAGGGGACAACTGTGTTTAGGCACGATATAAGGCTACCATGTCAAGTGTGGCTACACCTTTAGTAAGATACTGGCTAAGCGAGCAAAGCCGACATTCAGACATCCATCTGATCCTTGGGCTACAGAAACATTTTGGGATTCTTCCCCATTTATTTTCATACAGGAACAGCCCTGAAGAAGGGGGAGTCTTTGTTCCCCCAAAACTAGTGGTGCACCGAATGGAAATTTCGGTACCCAAACCGAAAATGAAGGATGCACTAGGCCGAAATATTTATATTTTTATATATAATTGTAATATATTTGACTTTTTAATTAATATCAACAATTTAAATTGATATGAATTTATTGCTGGCCATTATTGGCACCTTTAGTGCAAGAAAATCTCAAGAGAAATGCAGTCTCTAACTATCTCTTGTATCATGTCTGCAGTCTCTGACCATCTCTTGTATCATGTCTGCAGTCTCTGATCATCTCTTGTATCATTTCTGCAGTCTCTTACTTAAACACACTGCTAATAGTATTAACAAAATTTCCATTTGGTGCACCTCTAGCAGGCATGATACAAGAGATGGTCAGAGACTGCAGACATGATACAGGGGATGGTCAGAGACTGCAGACATGATACAGGAGACTGTCAGAGACTGCAGACATAGTAGAGATGGTCAGAGACTGCAGACATGGTACAGTAGATGGTCAGAGACTGCAGACATGGTACAGGAGATGGTCAGAGACTGAAGACTTAGTACTGGAGATGGTCAGAGACTGCAGACATAGTATAAGAGATGGTCTGAGATTGCAGACATACTACAGGAGATGGTCAGAGACGGCAGACATAGTACAGGAATTGGTCAGAGATTGCAGTCATGGTACGGGAGATGGTCAGAGACTGCAGACATAGTACAGGAGATGGTCAGAGACTGCAGACATGATACAAGAGATCAGCCTCACCAGTGCATGTCAAATGTAGCCTCATCAGTGCCTGTAGATGCAGCCTGTGTCCATAAGATGCAGCCTGCATGTGCCCACAAGATGCAGCCTCACCCGTGCATTTGGATGCAGCCTGTCTGTGCCCACAAGATACAGCCTGCCTGTCCGGGGAACAGAGCGGCGATCTCCCTGTGTCACGGAGCTGGATTTGAATTGCCTGGGCCGCAGTAACAATGTCCCACCTCCTGCGATCATGTCACACTAATTCATTGTCCCGGCATTGGATCAGTGTGCAGTCTATTACAGAAGGCATAACATTGTTACTGTGGCTCGGGCAATTCAACTCCCTGACACAGGGAGATCGCCGCTCTGCAGGGAGAGGAGGAGGGAGGGGCGGAGGAGGGAGGGGAGGACAGGACCTTGAGCAGAATGGCAACCTGATATGGGCAGCACCCGGCGGCGTGGCCACCGCTACTGCACATGCGCGAATATCGGCGTGACTATCGTCAATTTTTTTCTTACGGCAATGTGCCAAGAACACAATTTTTGGCTGATACGTTTCGGTTGCCGAAATTTCGGTGCATCCCTACCCAAAACAAATTGGATTGTGATACTTGCTACAATCTCTAATAAACACCTTCAAACTCACCTTCCAACTTGTATTTATTGGACATGGGGCGCTCCTTTCTACCTTCTCTACCTAGTTCACATGTGGAAACTACCATAAGGCTGTACCCACAGGTAGCAGCCCAGGCCCCGTAAAAAAAAAGTACTGACCACCTTCTTTCAAGTTGTGCACAAACTATTAGAAGCAAAACTTTCCCCCTCGCCCACTCCATCACCCACCCACGATCTGTGGCTGATTGAGTCAGTCCAGCATGATCTCCAAACCCAATGAGCTGGGCCAGCTTGAAATTAATAGACTGGGACAAGGTTCAACCGGACTCAGGTTTGTTACGCAATGGTGTGATCTTTGATTATGAGCAATCACAGAACTCAAACACTAGAGTAGGTTAGATCTATTTAATCTACAATAGCTATCACTGATGCCAGGGGAAGCTAATATTGAATTAAGATTGATAGATTTTTTTGTAAATAACAAGGGTAGAGCATCCCCTGTGATTATATGGGATACTATGAAAGCATACTTAAGAGGAATTTTGATTAAAGAGATATCTAAGATTAAAAAATGCTCTGGACAGTGGGAGAAAGAGATAATGCAAATAGTGAAGCAGGCAGAAGAAGAATTCATTAGAGCTCCAACTGAAGAGAGCCAATGTGCCTGGCAGGAGGCTCAGAAATTATATAGTAAGCTATCCTTAACTAAAGCGGAAAATAAAAGATACTTTCAGAACCAAAAATATTATGAAGCCGGGAAACAGACAGGACATATACTTGCAGCAATTGTTCGGGCTCAACAACATCAGGCAGCAATCACATCAATAAAAGACAAAGATGGGAAAGTAGTATATGATGGGAATAGTATCTTAGAGTCATCTGCTGCGTTCTATGCGTCACTCTATGAAGCTCAGGTAGGGGATATGACGGAACAAACGAAGGAGTCCTTGGATAATCTTGACATCCCTAAATTAAAACATTCAGAAAGAGAACTTCTAGATTCTCATCTGACTTTGGAGGAATTGAAAAAAGCAGTCTCTCAAACCCACAATAATAAAAGCCCTGGTTCCGATGGTTTACCATCTGAAATTTACAAAAAATACGGCCAGGTATTATTGCCAGAGCTATTAGAAACATTAAGAAGTGCTTTTGAACACCAAAAAACTCCCAGACTCTATGAGAGAAGCTACCATAATAGTAATTCCAAAACAAGATAAAGACCTATCACTGCCCGAATCTTATCACCCTATCTCCCTCCTTACCACAGATGTTAAAATCCTAGCCAGGGCCCTAGCAAATAGACTTTCAAGATGCATAACATCATTGGTCCATGTAAACCAATCAGGCTTTATTCCAAATACATCAACAGCTATAAATATTCATCGCTTATTTCTGAATTTACAACTACTTATGGAGAATATGGGGTCCAGGGCAATTTTTTCCCTGGACGCCCAGAAAGCGTTTGTTAGCGTCAAATGGAAATACCTGTGGTCTGTGGTCTGTCATCGTTTCGGCATAGGACCTAGATATATAGCATGGATACGCTTTCTGTATGATAAGCCCAGGCCAAAATAAGGATTAATAATGCTCTCTCTTCCTCATTCTCACTGTCTCTAGAGGAACAAGACAGGGATGCCCCCTGTCACCCCTTTTGTTTGCTTTAGCAATAGAACCTCTGGCTATAGCTATTGGACAGGAGAAAGGGATTGTTGGCTTTCGCAGGAGCATGGGAGAGGGAAAATTTGCATTATATGTGGATGACACCCTTATATTCTTGGGGGATACATATGAATCACTGATGAATCTTATGGACCTTATTTCAAGATTCAGGAAATTTTCAGGCTTTCAAATCAACTGGAGCAAATCTGTGCTACTACCACTTGACAATCCCCAAACACCACGTTCGGATACAATTTCTCAAATTCAAATTAGACATCATATTATATATCTCGGTATAACAGTATCCAAACAAGTAAAGAATTGTATTCTACTAAACGTTAAACCGCTCTTAGATAGATTTTCAGATAAAGGTAAAAGTTGGTGTAAACTCTCGCTTTCGGTAATGGGAAGAGTAGGTCTTATAAATATGATATGTACACCACAAATGCTTTATATCTTACATTACTCCCCCATTTGGATTACATCCATTTGGTTTAAAAAGATAGAATCCTTTTTCAGAGAACTTGTCTGGAGAAAAAAAGAGCCACATATTAAATCAGATACCTGTGGATGAGGGGGGCTTGTCAATTCCATATCCAAAAAATGAATTTCTAGCCTCTCAATTGCAACATTTATCAGGTTGAACTGAAAGATATAAGCTAGACCCAATACAGGGCTTGTTATTATCCAAGTATGAGGATTATCCTTTGATATCACTACTTGAGACAAGCAACCTATCCCATGATTGGAAGATAACCACCGAGAGGCTGCTTGAAAAAATCTGGCAGGAGATGAAATCAATAATGGGAGCTAGTGGCTTTAATAAAAATACACCGATATGGATTAACTCCAAGTATGGGGAATTGGAAAAGCTTAGAGGTTTTGATCTATGGAAAACTAAAGGGATATTGTATATTTATCAGCTATTTGTAAATAATAATTTAAAGACATTTGAACTCATTAGTCAAGAGTTAGAAATCCTTAACCAGAGGCTCTTTCAGTGCCTACAGTTATGCCATGCTGTACAAACACAGGCTCGCTTCCAGTTACTAAAATATAACAATATAGCACCTATTACGAGATTGTTTAACGATAAGAAAAAAAAGGACTCGTTTCCAAAATGTATGGTATCCTGCAGGGTAAACGTCTGGATGCATATACTATACCAGTGTTCCTCAACTCCAGTCCTCACGGCCCACCAATAAGTCATGTTTTCAGGATTTCCATTATTTTGCACAGGTGATTTGATCAGTTTTACTGCCTTAGTAATTACCACAGCCAATTCATCTGAGGGAAATCCTGTTGATGTTGAGTTGAGGAACACTGTACTATACCATCAAGAACTCACTGGGAGCGAGAGTTAGGTCATATAACAGATGACCAATGAAATATGGCGTTGGCCACTCTTCCAGTGGTCTCTTTATCCCCAAAACAAAGACTGACCCAATTGTTTATCCTACATAGAATATATCACACCCCTGAGAAACTATTCAAGTGGCACCGCAGGGAGTCACCTTTCTACTCTAGATGCAACAAGGGCCCGCCTAATTTGATCCATATGCTCTGGAGATGTCCTAAACTACATCGCTACTGGCTTGATGTTTGCAAGGAGGTGAGAAACATATTCGAGGCAGATTTGTCCGAAAACCCGGGCATGTGTCTTTTGGGCATAGCGGATGGCACATTGCGGTTATCCCAGGCCCGGAAACGTATAGCCCAAAAATGGATGTCCCCACATCCACCTATAAGGGCAGAATAGAAACAACAAATGGATATTATTCTGATTAGAGAAAAGTACGCATACTTTCATCGAGAATGTCCAGAAAAGTTTAAGAAAATTTTGAAAAAATGTCTGGCAACATCGGAGACCTTAGATTAATTAAAGACAACCCTTTGGGTAATAGGGTCTGATGTCTTTTTTTTATACAGGATTGAGGAGCTAGTAGCTATCGAATGAGGGAGAGAGGAGGAGAGGAAGTGGTAGGGTGAATCATTGTGTTTTTTTTGGGGGGGGGGGGAGTGGGGGGGTTGTATGGGTATGAAGGTATGATGTATGTTGATTTGTAAATTGCATAACAAAATAAAAAAGTTATATGATTCAAAAAAAGAAGCAAAACTTTCCCCCTCGCCCACTCCATCACCCACCCATGATTTGTGGCTGATTGAGTCAGTCCAGTATGATCTCCAACCCAATGAGCTGGGCCAGCTTGAAATTAGTAGACTGGGGCATGGTTCAATTGGACTCAGGTTTGGTACGCAATGGTGTGATCTTTAATTATGGGCAAGCACAGAACTCAAACACTGGAGTAGGTTAGATCTATTTGTGTCCACTCAGGTAGTAAGGGTACACATGAGGTAGGCATGCTCTGGCCAGGCACAAGATAAGCTCAGGAAGTGATCTTGGCTCTGGAAGACCAGTGGGTTGTGGGGTAGGGGGACAATTATGTTTGGGCACGATATAAGGCTACCATGTCTAGTGTGTTACACCTTTAGCAAGGACTTTACTGTTAAATGTTGAAAATGGTTGACAAGTTCACATTAAGCAAACCTGCCATTCCTGTATTGTGGTAAAACTAATGTAAGCCATTTGTAGCAGGCCCTCCAAAGGCTTCGTTCACACCTCAATGTGAAATGTATCATGTACAGTGTTTCTGATTAATTGAGAGGTGTGAATTGCATTGACTGTAGGTTATGACTTTGAAGTCAGGAGCTGATAGCTGCAGATGACAGAGCTAAGACCTTGCAATGGGCCATTCAGCCTGAGCACTGCATTGTGGAGAGGCAGGGGAAGTGTCAGGTGTTCCCCCATATTTGAAATTGCAGTGTAATTTATGGGACTCCAGAAGTGGATCAAGGCAATAGGGGAATATGGGCAAAGTAAGTTTAGTCACCCTGTAGTGCTTCCTTTGCAACAAACCTGTTGGGTAAAGAACAGAGCACAGGTTCTCTTTACAGCTTATGCTAGCTTTACTACCATAGGCAAATGATAGGGTCACTTTAAAGTAACTCTAAACTCTGGTTTAAAAAAAATTAAAATCTATTCATGCATGTATTCTTAACTCAAAAAAGTGACATCTATTGCTCTAAACCTTCTCCAAATCTCTAAATTCATTTTTATTTTTTGCTGCTGTGATCCACCTTCCTGTTAAAGGGTGGCTAGTTTCATTCTCCCTTGATTGGTCCCACTGTATGTAGGAACATAATCAGCCTCCCTTTTTCTCTCCTGAGATGGACTATGGTATTTGTAGTGTGCATAGAGTAGTGTACATGATCACAAATAACACGCACTGCTCATTCCAAACAAAAAGAAATGAAGGGGGAAAGGACAGGTTCAGGAGCTCATGGAGGATGTCACAAGAAGGCAGAAATACATAGTAAAAAACGATTTCATGAAAATTGGATTGCAGGGCCATTACCTCCCTGGTGATATTCCTGAATGTGGCTCAGGGTTAATTTTCACTGCCAAAAGCGGTAACCCCGTGCCATACACGGGGTTGCATCGCAGGATCACAGGCAAAAGTTACTTACCTTGTCCCCAGGATCCTGTTTCTGCAGGCTGTGTCCTCCGCCCGATGTACTATGTACTGGGCACCGTTCCCTGCGAGCGGCGCGTCACATGGGGACGGAGCCCGGGGGAAAATTCAAAAAGTGAAACACACATAACACATACAATACACTGTAATCTGTAAGATGACATTGCTGTATGAAATCATTTCACATCCCTTTTATCCCTAGTGGTTTGCCCAGTGCCCTGCATGCACTTTTATATTATATATGTCATTCTTTCTGCCTGGAAACCTGAGAATGTTCATGGCATCCAAAAACCTCCCTTTACGTCAAAAGTGGTTTTTGATCAGCTAGAAAACACCGATAGTAAATAAGAATCATTTGCAGAATTGAGTGATACTGATTTTTGGGGAAATTTATCATCAGACACTGAAAGTGACGACAGCGACAATTCTGCAAATGAGCAAATTTCAGTGTTTTTGACTTGATTACAGTATTGAATACATTTTATTATTATTATATTATTATTTTTTATAATTATTTCTAGTTATATATTATATTATAATTTATAATTTCATGTTTCAAACTTTATCATACCCGGGATGTCTACTAGACTCTTGTTTGGACAGATTTAAGTGAGTTATTGCTAAGAATTACAGGCCTACAATATAAAACGCCAAATTTCTATGCAAAATAATCGTACCGCTTTCAGCACCAAAACTCTGAAATAATCATACCGCCAGGGAGGTTAAGTAGTGGATGTATATGTAGGATTTTTGGAGAATAAGGATATTGTCACTATAATCATTTTTTTCAGTTTTAGCATTGTCAGCAATCTATTATATATTCATTTTTTTTCTTTTGCAGAGGAATGAACATGGAAGCATTATTGTCAGCATTCTGGATGGATTTTTACAGAAAATACTATTATACCCCTGACTGTTTTTTTTTTTTTCTGTCGCAGTTCAATGTCAAATGAGGACCTGTACCACTTAAAATGGATTGCTGGAATGTTTCTAAAGAGATGGCATTGATAAAGTAATCCACCTTCAAACACAAACCCCACTTAATCAATCAAATATTTAGATCGATTTCATGAAAAATGCCTATTTTTTTTTCCACGGCGCACTTTAGAACTAATTTTCGACATTTGGTTTCATTTCCCTTTCTTCGCTGTTTAAACAATCTCTTTTCTGACACTGAGTGAAAACACGACCTGTTTATTATTTCAGAGGGAAATGTTTTCTTATTGAGGGGGAAGCCTATAGTACAATATTTGCTAACAGCATGCGTCTATTTAGACTGGTATCGCAATACTTGCATCACCCTAGGATCTATTCCCAGAAGCATTTGTGATTATGAAGACCTTTTATTGAGATGCTGGGTCTCCAGCCTAAATAAAGCGTTAGTCCACTGAACATTAAAGTTTATGTCCAACCAAAACTTTTTTCTTAGTTTTGAATAGAGTGTGGAAAGGTTAGAACCCCTTTCAGGTTTTTACCTCTGTTAAGGTTGAATCATGCATGCTTTGATCTCTGAAGCTACACCCTATGATGAGGGTGTAACTATATAGGAATCCTTTGGCAGTAATACATATAAGAATATTTCCCCAAAGTTTTCCAGCTGCTCCTTTGGTCTTTGTGGTTGCATGTTGTCTTGGGGTGGGCTTGGTTTCACTTTGGCGGACGGTGCGAGTTGAGGATCTTCTGCATCTTCCCCTATGAGGACTTTCTCTGGGTATTTCTGTGACGTGCTTTATATTGCTTAATCATCAGTACTTGCAGAAATACCATATCTCATGCTTTAATGAGTTGTAACCCAGATCTGTAAATAAAGTTTTTATATTTTTTTTATTATACAGATTATGACTGCCTTAAATGTCCCATGGGGATTGTATGTCTGTTTTGGGGGAGGGATGTGAACAGTGTAGGTAGTTATACAACTATATTAAAGTGTTATTACTGTAAATCCAGGACTCTGCATTCACTATATCTGGTCTCCTACAGGACACAGAACATGGAAATACAATTATTTTAGTAAATATAAACTGCTAAATACCTTTTCTCATCAGCAGGATATAGCAGCCTTGTGACTTCTATCAGTGCCTGGTTAAAGCTTGTAGGAGGAGTTTTCATACTGCACTGAGCTGTCCTATGAGGCTGCAGGGCTCCTGACCCTCTGTATGGACAGTGCTGATTGGCCCTCTGCTGATCACATGCATTCTCTCAAGGAAAAAAAACCCTCTCTAGCAATACACACCAAACTGAGCATGCACAGCTTGCCCCCAAGGTTCTGTTCTATCAGCAGATCGATTGGGGACTGTGGAAGAAGGGGAGGATCAGAGAAGACAGGATCAAACAGCCTTTTAACACAGTGCAGAGGATTAACCCCTTAGGTTCCACAGTTCCTAGAGCTCCCCCTTACATCAGGGTCCCCAGAGATACCCACTTTATATCAAGATTCCCAAAGCCACCCTCATTACAGCATGGACAGGGTCCGTAGAGTCAACACCCTTTACATCAGGGTTCCCAGAGTCTCCTCCTTACATCAGGGTACCAACTGCCCCCACTTCCCCCTTTCATCAGGGCCCTCAGAGCCCCCCCCCTTACATCAGGGCCCCTAGATTCCTCCTCCTTACATTAGTGTCTCCAGAGTCACCACCTTACATTAAGGTCCCCAGAGATACCCATCCCCTTACATCAGGGGCCTCAAAACCACCCCCTTCACATCAGGGTTTCCAGAGCCCCTCTCATATCAGGGTCCCCAGAGTCATTCTCCTTACATCAGGGTCCCCAGATCCGCTCCCTTTACAATAGGGTCTTTGGAGTCCCCTCCTCACATCAGGGTCCCAAAGCCCACCCATTACATCAAGGTCACCAGAGTCACTCCCTTAAATGGTCTACAGAGTTCCCTAGTTACATGAGGGGCCCCAGAGTGCTTGCCTTTCATCAGGGTCTCCTGAGCCCCCCCCCTTACATAAGGGTCCTTAGAGTCCCCTATCTTGCATCAGGGTCCCTATAGCTCCTCCTTATATCAGGGTCCCCAGAGCCTCCATCCTTATATCTGGTTCCCCGGAGTTACCCACTTTACACCAAGATTCCCAAAGCCACCCTCATTACAGCATGGTCTGGGTCCCTAAAGTCAACACCCTTTACATCAGGGTTCCCAGAGTCCCCTCCTTACATTAGGGTCCCAAAAGTCACTTTCTTACATCAGGGTTCCCAGAGCTCTCTCCTTACATCAGGGTCCCTGCCCTTACATCAGGGTCCTCAGAGTCACCCTCCTTACATCAGTGTTCTCAGATCCCCCCTACTTACATCAGGGTCCCCAGAGCCACCTCCTGCCACATTAAAACAGGGTCTCCAGAGTTCCTTTACCCCCCTTGCATCACTCAATTCTGTCTCAGTTCAGTATAGGGTAAAGCTGGGAGGCAGGGCACAAGAAGCAGGTCTGGAGCAGGAAGTTCTGTCCTCCTCCTCTGAATTATGGGGGTGGAGCAAGCATGTAACTGATTGGTAGGATGCTGGGCGCCATTGGATCGCACTAATGTCAATCACAGCCAGTGAGGAGAAGTGGGGGCAGGGACGAGCTGTGCTCTGTGTGTCAATGGACACAAAAGCACCAGCAGGGGACCCAAGAAGAGGAGGACAGAACTATGACACGTTTGTTATTTAAAAATGATGGGTTTACAATCCACGTTAAATAAACAAATGAAACTAAAATTAATGAAGTTTTACTTGGAGTGCATTTGTAATCAGCATGATATATGTTCAAACAATAGAAATTACTTCTATAAAACAAAGAAATGTCAAATAAAGTTAAGCCCATCAGAGCCCCCCCCTCCCCTTCCCCCCCTCAGTACATCAGAGTCCATATCAAAGACCCCCCTTACATTGGAGTCCCCCTTGCATCTGGGTCTCCACCAGAGTCCCTTCTATGATCAGAGGGCCAGATAAAATCTTGCAGCGGGCTGGATTTGACCTGTAGTTTGAGACCCCTGAGATAATCCATTTGGTGCTCCACTAAATAACGTTTTCAGGCACGTCTTTCAAAGAAATATCTCTGTTCAGTTATAACATCATTTTCTATAAATGCATCACACATATGGCAACTTCTACTCTAGGTAATTATGTGGAATATTCAAGTATGCTCTGAGCAGATGTCTTTTTTCATATGTTTGCTGTATACTTACAAAAAGAAATCATTAAACACCCTTGATTATGTTTTCAATTTTTCTCTTAAGCTGAACTCAGATATAAAATACTCAAGTGAATGCAGATCTGTAATCATTAACACATCATTAAATGTAGTTTTTAATGCAAATAGTCTAAGTACCTGAATTTGACTTGGTATTAGCCGCTTGCAGTCTCTGTACAGCAAAGGTCAGAATAGAGGAGGGAAAAACAGCACAAGGAGCCAATCAGTTATAATATAGAACATGCTAATAGGAGGAGAGAGCAGAGTGACAGAGAAATGAGCTCACCAGCCTACTGCTTCTCCTTTCACTGTCCAGTCACAGGCTGAAGAAGGGACAAAACCTGCCAGTGTTATTTAACCACCTAAAGACTGCCTACCGCAGATGTACTGTGGCAGGGCGGCTCTATTGGGGGAAATGATGCACCTGTATGTCATTTTTTGCAATAGGTACTGGGGGCGCACATGCGCCGATTGGACAGGGGGTGAGCCAATCAGCGGGCCCGACGGACAGTGGAGTCACCCATTATCGTTCCCCACAGAGGCAGAACAGTGATCTGCCTTTGTAAACTAGGCAGATCGCCATTCTGACAGGGAAGAAGATAGAGGTCTTGTGTTCCTGCTAAGTAGGAGCACCAATCTCTGTCTTCATCCAGTCAGACCTTCTCCCACACAGTTGGCAAGCACCTCCTAGGGACACACTTAACCCTTTGATTGCCCCTGATGTTAACCCCTTCCCTGCCAGTGTCATTAGTACAGTGACAGTGCATATTTTTAGCACTTGTCACAGTAATAATGTCACTGGTTCCCAAAAAAGTGTCAGTTAGGTGTCTGATTTGTCTGCCGCAATGTCGCAGTCCCACTAAAAATTGCTGATCGCCGCCATTACAAGTAAAAAAAAACTAAAATAAATAAAAATGCCATAAATCTATCCCCTAGTTTGTAGACTCTATAACTTTTGTGCAAACCAATCAATATACGCATATTGGGATTTTTTTTACAGTGAATGGTATTAAATATATCAAATGCTAAATTATAGCTTTGAAAGTACTTTGATCCACTGTCTACATACCGGCTATTCTCATATCGGATATGAGAATAGCTGGTATGTAGACAGTGGATCAAAGTATTTTCAAAGCTATAATTTAGCATTTGATATATTTAATACCATTCACGGGGATGAATTAATTGCTTTGATCCCCGTAACGGCATATCAGTATGTCATATCGTTTTTTAAATTAAGCTGGTGTGAGCTTCTAGTGGTGAATGATCAATTATGGATCGTCCCGTTTCTTTCTGGTATATGATAGACATATAAGTTACGATCTCACACATGAAAATTTTTTAGGCCCTTTTCACACATACGGACCGTTTGTCTGTTTTTCATCCGTCCGTTGACGGATGAAAAACGGACATCAATGCAGCTCTATGGAAAAATGGATGACAACTGATGATCATTCATCAGCATCCATTTTTTTGAATGGATGAAAGCCCTATTTTTCATCCGTCGAAAAAACGGATCGGACAAAAAACGGATGTAAACTGACGAACGGTCAGTTTTTCATCCGTTTTTGCATTGGTAGTGGATGTAAAAAAAAACTGATGAAAAACTGATGACCACAGATGAAAAAACGGATGAAAAAACGGATGAAAAACGGATGAACTGATGAACTGATAAACTGATAAACTGATGAACTGATGAACTGATGAACTGATAAACGGATGAACTGATGAACGGTCCGTGTGTGTGCAAGGACCCTTAGTGTGGATGATAGCGTGAATGGTGGACGATTATGGAGACATCTAGTGGCTAATGACGAAACTACTATCCATTGACCAAGTGTGTATAAAGGTCCTCCCCACTGAGTCCGCCCTCGCTTTGAGAAAGTCCATGATTGGTCGGACGAAACGCGTCAGCGTACGCGTCATCTCGCTCGTATGGAACCCCTTGCCGACCACCCCCACCCCTCCCATGTGAGCCGGGATTGAATGAACAGGTGACTGCTACAGCCACTCCCCCGAACCAGCAGCACGGCAACCCGGCGTCCTCGTATGGTCGATACGGCTTTCACCAGTGACCAGTGAAGCGGCAGTGATCTCCCCAGGTGGACAGTGGCCGGTCGGCCCGGTGAAGATGGGTGAGACTGCTCTGTGCTTCTCTTACCAAGTGTGTGTCACGCTGGCTCATTTATAGCTGCTGTGTCCTTCACTGTCAGCCCTTGCTTATGTGCACTATTTATCTGGGAGTGCTTACTGCAGGGCCGTTTTGACACTCAGAAAGTGGCAATTGAACTCATTACTAGTCACCTGTTCCAACAACATTACTATTGTTTGCTCCCCAGCTCTGTGGAACACTTTTCTTGCACCCCCCCATGGACTAGGTGCTGTGCATATTCATGTCTGTAGATTTACCTCAGACCCATCTGCACAAGATACCTGATCAGTCCGTTAGTTGGTGTATGTATGAGGTGGTCATTGGATGTATGCAGCCGGCTTGTGGGTTCCTGTTGTGGGCTCCTGTTTACTTTTAGACAACGTTGTCTGTTTTAACTGTGCATGCGTGGTGGTGATTTTTTGCTTTTGTATTTTAATACTAATAAACATAATTTTTAATGGCCGGTGTGTCCCATTATGAGCTCTTGGGTGCTCTTACCGCATTGTTGTTTTCATCTAAGGAAGGCCACCTTTGCAGTCCTTAAGATAGAAGTATCAGGGATAGATTTAGGTACGTAAATGGGGTTTTACGTATGTTTTTATACCATTTTTAACTTCAGTTAATATAAAAGAGGTAGGTTGTGTGTGTGGGGGGATTGGTGGTACAACAAATCCCGACTTTCAGTTAGAGAGCTGGAGGAAGTTACCGATGTTCTACAGGTGTGGGTCTTGTGCTCCACTGAGATCTACAAGTACCTCTGCCTCAGTGACAGACAGGGGCGTTGCTAGGTCTCCAAAAGATCTGGGGCTAGAGTCCATAGCAGCGAAGTAAAGAAAGTCATATGCTTGAGTATATATATATGTATAAATATAAATATTGTTACATATCTGAGTGCGGATCCCCCTTACATCAGGGTCCCCAGAGAGCCCCCCACTTACATCAGGGTCCCCAGAGATCCTCCGCTTTGAATGTTGGGCAGGGAAGGAGTCATGGCTGTGACATCACTGGTTGCTAGACACTGGGCAACTCTAGCAACCAGTGACCAGGAGTAGAGTCAGGTGTAGGTGAGGGCGGCGCCAGAGCCAGCACTAGAGCGGCTCAGTCTGCCTCTGCCTCTTGCATTCCGGACTGGGACATACCTGCTAATTGCAGAACTGCACCCACCCGGTAAGAGACTCGGGGCTATGGGCCCCAGACTCGGGGCTATAGCCCCAATAGCCACCCCCTAGCAACGCCCCTGGTGACAGATGCATACTGCAGTATGTCTTGTCACAGATCTCTGCAAATGGATGATGTGACTGCTGCCACACACAGCCACACCGAACTTAATAATATGACAGGAGCCCACAGGGAGAAAATGTCTTGATTCAGCACTGAGCTGGGGCTGGGAACTGTGACCATGTTTCAAATGACATCATTAATATGGGTGTAAGATGAAGTATGGTCAGAAAAGTGGACTTAAGCCCCATACACACTATTAGATTTCCTGTAGACTTTTGTCTTCAGATTTACCAAAACCATATAATGTGAGGTCAAACCTTCAGACCCCTTTAACACCGAGGCGTTTTTCAGGCGGTTTTGCGCAAAAAATAGCATCTAAAAAGCGCCTGAAAAACGCCCCCCAATACACCCCAGTGTGAAAGCCAGAGTGCTTTCACACTGGGGCGGTGCGCTTGCGGGACAGAAAAAAAAGTCCTGCAAGCAGCATCTTTACAGTGGTGTGGGAGCAGTGTATTCACCGCTCCTATACCGCCCCTGCCCATTGAAAACAATGGGGCAGCGCTCCCAAAGCGCCTGAACACCGCTTTGGGAGTGCTGCAAACCGGCACTTTTAACTCCTGGTTAACCCGTTGTGGGGGGTTAAAAGGGCACCGCCGCCGCCCGAATAGCGGCGCAATAGCGCCGCTATAACGAGCGGTAAAACTCCACTAATTAGCGGTGTTTTACCGCTAACGCTCGGGCGGCTCTGGTGTGAAAGGAGCCTAAGAGTTTCAATATGCATGCAGTCAGGCAGGCCCTTACACTACATGGTTTTGATAAATCTGCAGAAAAAAGTCTACAGAACATTGAATAGTGTGTATGGGGTCTTAGTCTTATAGAGTCACAGAACCCTGGGGACATTGATGTTGGTATAGTAGAGAAACTTAAAGATGAATCTTTAATCTTGCCCAAAGCAGTCGGCCATAGTACTGTGCTATTGACAAGACATAGAAAAGTGGATTGGTTGTTGAGGAGAGTGCAGACAGTTCTTCTCTAGGACACTTAGAAAACTTAATTTGGATGAGGTCATCAAGTTAATTTCCACAAATAAATCACAAGCCGCCATCAACATATGTTCATTTATTTTTCCACTTTCACAGTCCCCATTATCTCACTGCCTTTGTGGTTTATATGAAAACGGCTCGACTTTTGTCTTAAAAAAATATACACAGAGCATATGGAAGTGGATTCTGTATGGTGTAATGGTCATCTGTCATCTGAAGCCCAAAATTCAGTTCTATTTCTAAGTGTCTTCTGGTGGGGCTGTTCAACTGCTTTCTATATCTATAACTGTAGCCATGTGCTCCCTTGAGAGTGGCTGGTATTGCATTAGGGTGTGCACCCAAAAGCTCAAACGCACATACCTTTCTAAAATGTATTAAAGAGGAAGTAAACTTCCTCTGCTGATATTTACCTATAGGTAAGCCTATAATAAGACTTACCTATAGGTAGTGAAAATATCTCCTAAATGTGCTCAGTTTAGGAGATGTTTACATTACATGCAGCCAGTGACATCACTGGCACATGAACTCTGAAGGATACAACCATGGGTGCCGTTCCTTTTGAGCCCCGTGCCGCGAACAGCGGCTCCCGCACGCGCATGTGCACATTAGGAAACAAAGCTGTCTAATGCATTTAGTATACCTGATTGTTATAGTGCTTCTTCAGAACTGAACAGTAGTAATAAGCAGGGGGGTATTGTTAGAATGGTGAAAGACCTAGAGCTCCCCTGGATACCCCCTAGTGAAAAATGATGTGGCACTCTTCAGCAAATAGTGGGTATTGTTGTAAAATGTCATTAGGATGTGTTAATTATGTATTGCAGCAGTGTCTCCCGCTGTGTATAGCGAATATGGCTTTAACCGATATTGAGGACAAGCCACTTACAATGGAAACCTTTCATTAATTCGTAACCATACACGACCGACCCATCTGATCATCTCATCCAGCAGGCGCTCTGAGTGTTTAACGCTGGAGCGAGCGCCGGTCCGGATCTTTGAGGTGCGATGTGCGTTCCGTGGTGCGGGTATATTACCGTCAACGTCCCTGTATTATGTGCAGATTGATCCGCTTGACAGGGATGTGCTTGCAGTATTGAATCAAGTATTGCCTTTTATGTAAGGATAATGGTCTGTAAGCTTTCTGTCATGTTTGATCCACATGACAGAAACCCGCAGATATTTTCCTTTGGCATAATGTACCCTTTAACGGAACAGTAGTATAATCACTATTAAATATAACTCTATGAACTATATTACGTAGGATTCATTGTAATGGTAGATTTGGCTTTGCATGCGTGGGGTTTTGGCAGGACAGCCTCTGTGAGGTAACGCGTTGGTTTCAATAAGAGCCATGTTTCCACATGGCTTTCATTGTTATCTGGGGTGTGTGCATCTCTGCCCACCCAACGGCTGGGACTCATAAAGTCGGCCCAGCCTTTCCACATGCATGCACGCCTCTTCTATTGTATTGTGTGAATATAAACAAGTGTGTCATTGGTTGTTTTGTATTGAGCTGCTGTCATGTGACTGTGCCTTGGAGGCTGATTGGCTGATTGTGAAGCCACCAAGCCCCTTTGTTACCCCTGTTCAATCCATATAAAAGAAAGACACTCCGACTATTTTGCAGGACTAATTTCGAAGTGACCATGTGAATACAGCTTAGTGTGTCTTTGTTATACTGGTTTAACATGAGTGCATTTGAAATGCATTATGTAAAAAAGCTGAAAAGTGCGCTTATTAGCGCAAGCGAAATATATTGCGCACAGCGTATTATATTTTCCATTACAGTATGGCCACACCGTGCTCACAGTGAGAGGAGCATAAGGGCTCATTTACCCCAGATGCAGTTGAATGCATTTTTAAACGCATACACACACATATATGTATACACACACATACACATAAATACATATGCAAACACACAAACACACACACAATCATACAAACACACCACACATACAAACACACAGTCACATGCATGCAATCACATACACACAATAGCATACACATAATCACATGCACACAATCACACACACACAAACACACACAATAACATACACACAATCACACAATCGCAGTTTGAACCCTCCCACAAGGTCTCATGGCTGGGTATACAGGGATTTCCCTGCTTCTTTTAGGAGCCTGTGCCTGTTGAGAAGACACTCCGCCCACTCCCCTAGCTGTACACTATTCTATTGCATGCTGTCGGTGGAGTGGGGAGGTCCCAGGCAACATAGTGTGCCGACTGTAGCACAGAGTGCCCTGCTCACAGGGTTCCCAGTGCATAACTCGGACATGACTGAAGCGGAACGACCTAAAAAGAGGCACTGTCTCAGCAAAGCAAGGACAGTTGGCATGTATTGCAGGGGATGATTAGGGTGTGCCTGAGCACACCTGGCACACCCCCTGCGCACGCCTATGTTGGTAGCAGTGGTTCACCTGATAGTTGACCTGAATTGCACCATATATCACACATCCGGAGACACTGACCAGGCCGGCTCTTGTTTTTGTTGTTTTATTTGGGGAAATGAACTTGGATGGGGACAAGGGATAACTGTGGGATGCCCAAAGAATGATGGTACAAGGATTCCATATACAGTCCTGTATATGCGTACCTCACTGCAGACTCTCCCTCTGCAGACTATTGCTCCTCTCAACTCTCCAGCACTTCACTTGTTGACCGTTTCTCTTACAGTTTTCTCACTGCATAGAACTCGCAGCTTTACACTTCCTTGCTTCTCCCCAGCTCAGAACTTATCAGGCTTCTCTATACCTTTCTCTTCATCTCGGTTAGCACATGGTAAGGCCTACCCTGTTGCAGCAGGAACTCAGGAACACTCATTACAGGCCAAGGATCACAGGCTACTGAATGTGTAGCAAAAACTTGCAAAAAGTGCTAACCAGGCCTTTGACGAACAACAGCTCCCAGCCCATCCTCCTCCAGGTCCCATCGACCTGCTCTCTGGCAGTGACTCTCCTTTCCCTTGACTGACTCCCAAGGCTTCCACAGACTGTCCACCATTTCTCTCCCAGCCTGCTCCAGCACTTTTTCCTCCAGTCCCTGGGACCATCACTCACTTGGATACTTTAAAGTCTCTCACTCCTCCTGTAGCACCTCCGCTGTTCTTCTGTTCCTCCTGTGCTGCTCCAGGAATCACTCTCCTTCCTGGCTGCACCCGAACCCCCAGACCCCAAGGTCACCCTCCCCAGACTGGGGGCGACCTCCCGGGTAGGGGCCTGCACCACAGCACCTCTGCTACATCTCCAGACTTCCACCCGACACTACTCCTTCCAGATTGGGCTGACTCTGAGTATTTAAGGAGGTCTGCCCCCTGCCAACTCTGCTTGGGGATTGGTCAGGGCTCCTTAGAACACTCCAGATGGCTCCACCTGTCTCCCCACTTTCTGCCCTGAAACCAAACTTCGGTGTCTGGATACAGAAAGGGAGGTTCTGGTGACCTCATCTGTTAAGTCCACCCAATCCTCCCTGAGCCACTCCTCCTGGCCCAGATCAAAACATCCAAGCCTGCACATTACAGTCAGGCCTGACTAAATCCCAGATGGTGACCATTAAGATATACAAGTGCATTTTGACTCTTTTCTTTATCTAAAAGAGTCCATTTGTTCTGGTAAGCTTATCTATGTGGCACATGATGGTGGATCACATTGGTGTAATTTTTCATGAAGGATGATATATTCAAGCTTAAAATAAGATTTCATTGAATCTTTTAGGGATGTCACTGATTAATACACATATTTGCTTGATTGCTGATTGTTGCACATTTCTTTGAGTTTAATGTTCTTTCACAATGAGTCTTTTAGAGCTGCACTTATGTTTATATATATTTGTCAATTCATGTTGATTGATACGTCAGCTGCTTTTCATACTCTCATTCTCATATTCACATCAATGCATTTTGCTTTTGAGCATTTTTTTCAGCGCTTTTTTCTGTGCTTTCTGCATTTTTTTACCACGCTTTTGATGCGTTTTTACAGATTTTGCTACGGTGCTCATTAAAAAAAAAAAAATTGGGGGGGGAAATTTTGTTGCTAGGCAGATTTAAAAATGCAAAATGCAAATTGCAGCAAAATCGTGGTAAAAATGCATAAATAATGCAGCAATTGCATGCCCATTGAAGTCTATTACATGCAAAATGCTGCATTGTGCAGGAAAAAAGTCCAAAAATGCAGAGGCACAAAAATGCCTTGATGTGAACATGTTTCAAAGGATCCCATGTTAAAAAAATTCCCTGTTGATCTTGCCATAATCCTAGTGTCCTTGTAACTTCCTGTGCCCTAAGTTAAATTTTTAAAGCAGACCCCCCCCCCCCCTTTTCCCTACCAAACAAAAAAGGTGCATGTAGCTCTTGCAATTTAACTGAATCTACTTCCCAGTATTCTTGGTGAAAAATCCAGTACCTTCCAGCTGCTGCCTGTGAAGACTAGGTCAACAATACCTTCCAGGAAGATCCTGGGTGTAAACTGCGAGATGTACATGTAGCATGTGCTACTAGTGTTAGAGCAGGTAAACCATAGTTTGCCTCAGGGCCAAGTCTGAGTCATGGAATCTGGGTCATGGGTTTACTGGAGTTCAGAGCTGAATGACACATGCAGGAAGCTCTCTGGCGCCTCTCCCTGATTCTGGAAAGTTGGAGAATTTTCACGAAGGTGGAGGGTGAAGGCTAGGAGGTTTGTTCTGCATATTTAGGGGAGCTTGGCCAATCCCCAGGCGGTGGGCCTGGCAGGAGACCAAGTGAGCCCTTAAATATGAATGAGTCATGCCAGCAGGGGAGTCAGGTAGAAGATGGATATGGAGTGCTGAGGGGAGTGCCGGTGGCCCTTGAGGTGAACCTTCTAGTCTGGGAGGGGGCGGGGGGGAGATGCTCTGCCTTGGGCAGGGGCTCAGCTCCTGGCTTGGGAGGATCCTAACAACAGAGGAAGCTTGGAATGAGTCTTCCCTGAGAGGCAGTGTCTGAGCAAGGAGGACAGTGTGAGTACTATAGCACAGTGCAGGGATTTACAAGGGGTAAGACTGCCATACATAGCCAGTCTCTTTGGAAGATAGGAGTGTGCTTAAATCTTCCCTACCTTGCCCTGGTAGTTCTTCGGAGAGTCGGTCAGGTAGATTGCTGAAGAGAGTCAAAGGGGTAGACTGCTGAAGAAACAGCCAGGTAGCCTAGAATTTCTTGCAGTTGGTAGAACTGGGCTCAGTGTTTACAAGGGAGTTGGAGGTACTCTAGGATGCAGTTCAGAACACATTGTGCTATTTTCTAAGGGACTGAGAGTTCCTAGCCTGTAAGAGGCTGTTGCTGACCTAACAGAGACTGTTAGTTACTAAAGGAAGAGTCAATCAGACCTGTACAGACCAAGGAAGAGGAATCAATTGGAGTTGTACAGAGTAAAAGAGAAGAATCAATTAGAGCTGTGAATAGGGAGAAAGTTGTTCCTGGTTTTATTACTATCAAGTTTGGCGTTCCACAATTCCTATCCCCATTCAAGTTATCACCCCCAAATAAAAACACAAAACAAAGCTTAAGGACTGTTCACTGTGTTCTGATGAAAGCTGAAGCTGTTCTGTGCCTGGCTGTGCAGCAGTGTGGAACCCAGTCATTTGAAACCCCTAGTGCTACATACAGTATATATTCGGCTATGCTAACGACATTAAAGAAGATGTATAGGATTTTGAAAATATGCATACTCACCTCCTTGCTGCAGCATCTATGTCATGCTGCAGCTGTCCCATGTCTGCTGTAAGACCAAGAACTGACCGATCACATGACTGCTAATACTTCTGCTCCCAATTTGCTCCAAGCGGAGAGCAGAGACTGTCAGTCACCACTCTCCGCTCAGTTCCTCTAGCATTCACTGGGGCACTGGGCTGGGAAGGGGGTGGGAGCAGCTGGCTCTGGCTTTCAGCCACATGCTGAAAGACCAAGCCAGTTGTCAGTTAGGCAGCCAGTGGATCTCAACAGTTTTGTTGGGATGCTTTCTGAGCCTAGACCGGCTCTGTTCTGTCAGCTGATAGCTGACAATAGCCCTCTATCATCTGACTCTTGGTCACAGGAGAGCAAAAGTAATTGTAGTCCTGTGACCCATAAAAGAAGTATGGCAGATTAAGCTTCATCCATACTTCTTTTTTAATGGTGGTGGTGTCGTATAAAGAGGAGGGGGGGGGGGTGGTCCTCATAAATTAGTGTCAGCAATCATCTGTAAGATACAGAACACCTCCTTCCTATGTAATAGAGATAAAGAGATCTTTGCAATCCAAACCATGAGAGCAACCTAGGGTGACAATCCTATACCAGTATGGTAAGCATTGTATGGTGAGTGACTGTTGTCACCCTGAGGCAGGAAGTGTGTTATTGGCAGGACCACCAGGTAGAAATAAATGAGAAAAATCCTGAAAAAAGAAAACAAATGCAGCCAGCAAACAGGCTTTCTAATTAGGTCCGCCTGTCTGTTTTTCAGTAGGACCTGATCAGAGGTGAAAAGTGGGTCTATGTGCAGGCTGACGTAAAAGCCCATTTACATCCTGCTATCTCCATGTCCACCCAAGTCCAGAAAAAAAAAAGAAAAGGACTGTATCATTTACATCATTTCCAAGTCCATTTACATCTGACCACCCATAGAGCCATCACAGGTCCTCCCCCGTCCGCTGTTTAAATGCAGACATGAAGCATGGTTGTAAGTGGGCACAGATTTTTAAAAAACCGACATCCATCCCATTCAGCCTTGATTCAGCAAGTAATCTGCTCATGGATCCCTTGCTGAACAGAACAGAGTGGCACAGCGTGAAATGGCCCTAAGTTCTGATACAATGCAATAGACACAATTGTTGTTCCCAAATATCCCAGGAGGCATAGTCCTTCATTCACAGAGGAGGAGGGGGCTGGCCTAGCATCACATTATGTTTGTTCACTTTGATATGCTTTCAGTGTCCCAGGAGGCCAAAAACCAGTGCCAAGGAACCAGGAAATGCCAATATTGACTTCATTAAATGAATAGCGGACCCTCTCCTTCTGCCTCCCAAGTCTTACTAATGGTTACTGAGCTTTCCCCTTTGTGTTTGTAGGTATCTGCTGCCTTCTAGTGTCTGAATTTGCAAATGCCTGTAAATATATTATTTATGCACTTGGGTTGTTGGGCGGGTGACCCTGGGTTATTGGCTTTGAAACCCTGGGAAGAGGAAGTAGAGGGGGAGAGAAGGTCTCAGCCACATGTACTGTCCATGTTGCTGAACTCCAAGCTAGAAGGGACTATTATGCAAGTATTCCTATGATCTAATATGAATTATTAAATTATGCTCATGCCTTATGGTTACAACATAAGAGAAAAGAAGGGGAAAAAGGGAGAGGGAGGGGAAAAAAAAAAGGGGGAAGGAGACAACATATTAGTACTTGAACCAGGTCCGATATACAGGTTCACAGTGGTCACACAGGTGAATGGGTACATAGCAGCGCATTTACATAAGGTGTCCAGTTCTGCCAGAGCTGAAACTGTCAAGAATGGGGCGATAGCTGAGCACCTCATTGAGTCCTGGAGGACTATTAGCTCTAAGACTGAAGATCCAATGAGATTCCCTTAGTATTTGAACTTTGTAGAACACATTACCTGGTAATCAGGGGTAAAAAACAAATGGGGGGGGGGGGGGGAGAAAGGTTGAAGATTT